>BMAV01012466.1:9498-45284 GCA_019973955.1 Trichonephila inaurata madagascariensis | reverse complement strand
ATAAAATAAAAGTGAAGAAGTACTAGAACCTACAGTGCTAAAGCAGGAAGAAATTGGAATTCACCAAACACAACAAATGTAGATACAAAAAATTCATTGGACTAAACTGGAGACCTATTACGATTTCTAAAGCTGTCGCTGAATTAAGCCAGAGAATTAGGGTTAGCAATGCTTTATGGATCCGACCTTCCCCGTACAGCAGTAATTTTCGACATAATAGGAAAAATAAAAATTAAAAAAAAACCAAGTTGGAAAAATTAAGGTGGAAGAAAAACCTGGAAATATATTAAAATGAAGCTAAGAAAAGAGAACAATAATGAATGTCTCAAGGAGAGGAATAATAAAAAAAAAATTATATAGGAAAAAAAACTTACGAGTAAAATAATTACTGGAAATCGAAAATTCAACCTTCCACAATAAGCTCCCAACGCGAAATGACGTAAAAGATTGAACCGACTATTCGAGTAGGAAAAACCGTGGCGCCACCTGGATATTTATTTTGCAATTAAGCAAACCACTAAGATTTTTTTAAAAATAAACTAAATAAAGGAAGTTTTAAATACGATAATGAACAAAGTTAAGAATAGATAAAATCAAATAGAAATATATTACAAAATAAATATACTTGGAGGATTATATACTAATAGATATATTGCAATTAAAATAAGCACTTAAAAATTTTTAAACTATTTTTTAAAATAAACAAAATAGAAGGAATTTTAAATAAAATAATTAACTAAGATAAAAATACACTTAATTAGAAATAGAAATATATTTATAAGTAAATTTACTTGGATAATTGTATTCTAAACAATTATTGCAAAATTTCACAAAATTACTTCGTTTTAAAATGTTATCAGTAACTAAATCATTGTTTCTTTTTATAAAATTTAAGATAATATTTCTAAATATTGATAGATATAGGTTACTACCCCAAAAAGGCATTCTTATTTTTAAAATCAAATGAGTCTCTTTTATCATAAATATTACTTAATAGCAAATTATTCTTAACATTCAATTGAAGGTCCAAAAAGTTAGCTGACTCATTATTATAACTAGTTTTTACTAATTTTAAATAGTGGGGATAATAATTAAGGTTAGGAACAAAGTCTACTATATTACTAAATATAATTACGTCATCTATGCATCTAAAAAAGTAACAAGATTCATAACTAATACTTTCATTTTCATAAAAATGCAAGTAGATATTTGCTAAGCAGTTGCTAGCTGGTCCCCCTTGTGGTAAACCTTTAATTTGCTGATAATAAGCGTTATAATGGAAAATATAATTTTCTTTTAATACTAATTCAATAATAGAAATATATTTATCATATTTTAATATCCTATTTAAAAAATATTTGCTATATGCTATTTTAAGAATCTTAAGCATGTCTTCTATATCTATGGAATTAAATAGATCTTCAAAATCATAGGTATACATAGAAATAATTTTTTTACCTTGCATATACTTAATAATGTCCATACTATTCTTAGCAATAATAGAATTATCAATTTTGCCTAATGTAGATTGAATAATATTTTGTAGCTTTTTGCTCGGAAGTGTAATATAAGTTTTAAAACCATTCGTAATAATTCTAAATTTAACAGGAATTTTATGAAATTTAGGAGTTAAGAAAATATGAGGGAATTTAATATCCAAAATACGTAAATCTATTTTTTTATAAAAAGCAGAGATTCGATTAAAAATTTATCTTTAGCTTGAATTAGAGTTTATAAAAACAGAATTTTTTTGAAAATGTTTGTTTAGCACATTAGTATAAAGCCATTTGCAAATAATTGCATAATTACCAGGTACTTTATCGACATAAGCAATAATAAAGTTCTTTTGTAGGTCTGCAATTTGGTTCTTAATATTATTGTAAGCTATATCATTATCTCAGTTTTATAGTTAATGTTCAATAGCTCATTTAATACTTTGCCTTTAAATTCATTAAAAGCTACAGTAGGAAGACTGTATTTAATAGCTAATATATATATATATATATATATATATATGTATAATCCTAGTATGATAAAATAACAGTGAAAAGTTCTAAAACCTAAGAAGAAAGAAATTAGAGTTCAAGAGACATAACAAAAGTAGTGAGACATAGCCATCCTGTGATGACCATGTCTAGCCGGTTCCGCGTAAGCTAGAGGTGTGGGATTATCAAAATGATGAGACATAATTCTTAATACAACTTTTATTAAGAGTAACTTATAATACTTAAATTCTAATTTTGACAATTATTAATTAGAGTGAGAGTCGAGCCCAAATTAAATCACGTATTTAAGTCAGATCACGCAATTAGATCCTCTATCTCAATTATCCTAAATAATCCTGTTATCTAATTACTTATATCTAATATTACCTTTTCCAGCTCTAGTCCCTTGACCTAGAGAATATAATCTATAACTTTATATTTGAAGATTCTTGATCCGCAATGCAGCTAATTCTTGACTGCTTATTCTTGGTCCGCAAGATTCCACACTAAGCTTTGTCACGCTATTGATCAGAATGATTCCACACTACAACCTCTGAGCCTGCTACGCTATGCTATCTTATGTATCTAGGTTTGCCACGCTATCCTTTTATAGTATATCTCATTTACATGTTACTTTCGTTTATCTTCTTGGTATTGGGTTGGAAAGGTTTTGCCATTAATCGTGGCCGTCAAAGAACATAGGAGTCATGTTAATCAGAAAGGCGCGAGAGACGTCACAGTAGATACAAAAAGAGTCTTTGGACTAAACTGGAAACCTATTATGATTTCTAAAGCTTTCGCTGAATTAGGCCAGTGATTTAGGGTTAAGCAATACTTTATGGATCCAATTTCCCCGTACAGCAGAAATTTTCATAATAATAAAAAAAAAATGAAAAAAAACCCTACCATGTTGAAAAGTTAAGCCTATTTCTTACACACGTGGATGATAAAACTGACAATAGAGTAAAATGAAATTATGAAAAGAGAACATTAATGTATCTCTCAAAAAGAGGAATAATAAGAAAATTTTCTACAGAAAAAATTAGGATAAAAACTTACATGTAAAAATATAAACCATGAAAATAGAAAAGCAACCATCTACGCAGAGATCCAATACAAAATGGTATTAAAATTGTAATATAAAAACAAGAAGAAAAAAAACGTGGCACCACACCTAGATAGTTATATTGCAATTAAACTAAGAACAAAGATATTTTAAAATAAACTAAACAAAAGAAGTATATATGTGTATAATTCTTACATTTTCATATTTACTTAGAATGTGTGTATCACTTTTGTACAAAAGGGGTAAATTTCATTCTTTTTTTTAAAAAAAAAACTCTTAGTATTAGTTAACAAAAAAAAAGGAAAAAAAATTATATTATTATTTTTTTTCTACCGAAAATATTTGTGCAGTACTATTTTACAAATATTTTAAACTTAATAATTACTATATTTAACGAATTTCAACTTTTGGTACTTTCTAATAAAGACGAATTTTAGGCACAACATGAAGCATTAATAAAAAACAAAGTATTAAATTCAACGTAACTAGTAAAAAATATTTCACAGTAATTTTAAGACGAAACGAATGGACGCATTCTTGATCAAAGTAATAATATACATTAAAAGGTTTATCCAAAATTAAAAAGTTATAGTAAAGAAAAGCGAATTATTAATTGAATAACCACTCTCAATATTCAACGTACAGTCAGCTGCTTATATAAGTAAAAAAGGGATTAATATATGCACAAGCCTCTGATAGTCCTAAAGAATATAGTAATTCCACTAATGAAATGTTATTTATGTTATATGCCTGATATATATACATATACAGGGTCTCCCAGGATTATTGGAACAAAATTTAAGGGGACTTAAGGCTTCAGATTTGCTTAGCAACGCTTGGTTGGAAACGTCATGGAAAAGTAGTACGACAGGAACAGAAAAGGAAGAGACACAAGACTGAGACTATCTGAAATATTTATTGGTCAAAGCTGGGTCATGATGAGAATTCGAGTCACTCGTGTCTTGCCCTCTCTCACCTAACACCTCGTACTGATCGATATTCTCACAAATTGTGACATCCTGCGATCCGATGCATCTCTTTGTTTGTACCTATCGCGATACAACCTCGTGCATTTCCTTCTACTAATCCATAAATCAGATGCATATCTACCAGTTCGGTGTTTGTAAAACATTCCATACTGCTCTGAGGGCGATAACTGCTCAAATGACTGCAGTAATGCAGGACTGCTTGCTCCAATGCTCTTGTGAACAATTCCACCTGGCTCAGAACGAAAACGTTTTCGACTATGGGCTGCTATGTAAATCTGAATGTTTGTAATGTCTCCTACCTTCCCTTAAAGTTTGTCCCAATAATCCTGAGACATCCTGTATAAAAATTGACAAAACATTTTAGAATAAATTTAAAATGTGGTAGTTTCAGATTTGAGTATTATTTATCTCTATTACCTCTTAAAATTACGAATTTACTAATGTAAAGCTCTTCCAGAAGAAAAAAAAATTGCTTTGAATAAATTAAGATATATTTGTCTTTCTCACAAATGATTTAATTTTTTTTCTCATTTATGTCCCTTTTTAAAAATAAAATATGCGTAAGAGTTACTAGACAACAGAAGAATTGAAAATTAATTTAAACCAGTTATCATTTAAGCACAAATCATCTAAGGAGAAGCATATTCATATCAAGAAGATGTCATAATTGTGTCATTATCTTGCGTCCTGAAGGCATGGAGCTGCAAATACCCTGCAAAAAAAATCATATCTAAAGAAACCAAATTTTCGTATAAGCAGTAGTCGATTGAATTTGATATGATTAATTAAATGAATTTATATATATATATATAAATGTACGTATCAAATTTAAAACTATTTATCTAGTGCTAAAAAAAATTTTCTAAAAAATGAAATGTATTCTTAAATTTAATTCATATATCTCTGAATGCCATCTTCAATAGGCTTCGCAAAACATAGTTTGCAATTAAATCCATGACGAGCAATATTTTTTTTCCTAATTATATCAATTATTGAAAAAACGGGTCTTATTAGAGATTTCTAAAATAACTTACTTTGTAATATATTTTTCTCCAGTATTAATGACTTCAACATTATATATTTGAAAATATTGACTCAGATACAAATTTATAATATTAATTTTAACAACAAATACAAAGGGTATAAAAACAATTTCTTTAAAATGTGTATCAACCGCTTACCATTCTGATTTCAACATTTACAAAGAAATGTTGCAATGCACTCGTATTCAACTTCAAGAAAATATTTTACCTTAAAGTTGATTATCTCTAGAACTACATAACATTTTTAGTGAAATTATGTTTGTGTATAGTTTGCTTTTTAATACAAAAAAAGAATACAAATTAAAAAAAAAATTCAACAGATATAGTGCTCCACATATTTCTGTGAAGAGCACAATAAAGTCTGAAAGAGTAGTTATACAAATTAAATGAATAAATTATAGTTTAAAAAACTAAAAAGCACGCTTTTATGGTTAATTGAACTAAAAAAAGTAAAAATATATATATATAATTCTTAAGATAAGAATAAATTGATTAACGAGAGAAAATTAATGCCATTGGGGTAAAAACGTGGTGCACTGTGTATCAAATGTCATATATAATTTCTAACTAAAGTTCTATTCCGAAATTCTGAGTTAGTGTAGTGTGAGTGAGCAATAACGCCGCACTATTCAGTTTCACGAGAGCTTTTGGCGACGGACCACGTAATTTTGAACCATAGTCAAGAGACGTAGACGACACTTGAGCTGGCACCGCCCCCTCTTAACTACCATACCACACCAAAGTAAGGACGTTTGAGCTCTGGACATATTTAACATGCATCGCTCCATTACACGGCGGGTCTTTAGTGGTACTTGGCTCAAACTCGTGACACACCACGATCCGATGCCTTTACCACTTGGCTACTGCGACCACGAGTTAGCGTAGAAATGAAGTACAAAGCACCCAACGCTTTTGCCACAATGACATTAATTTTCTCGTTAATCACATTTCATTCTTATAGTAAGAATTATTTTTTTATTTTTTAGTTCGCTTAACCATAAAAGTGTGTTTATTAGTTTTTTTTAAACTATAATTTATATTTTTTTTTCAATTTTTATAGTTCAATCTACAATAAAAGCATGTATTTTTAGTTTTTTAAACTATCATTTATTCATTGATGAGAGAATTAATCTTAAATGTGTCATTTCTTAGAATCTGGAATACCCATTGGCATCATATCAGTGCGTCGATACGGCCTGGTTTGCAAAATGTAGAATCAGCCAATTGAAGGAAATCTGTGGAAGAGCTAAATTTGAAATATTTCATGCCAAAGAAAGTGTTAAGTCAATGATTTTTTTTTTTTTATTTTTTTTATTTCTATTTTCAGAAAAACTAGACAATGTTTTATATAATGGTAAGAAATTGCTGACGCACATTTTTGCTCTTAGAGTTGTAACTTAATTTTTTAGTCGCCTCATCTGGAAACGGGATCTGGAATTAGTTGGTAAATCTGGAAATGGCATATGGAATTAGTCGCCAATTCTGAAAATGGTATATGGAATTAATCGCCAAAACTGGAATCCTAAAAACTTAATCCTGATGATTCTGATCAGGACAAGGGGTCAAAAATATGAAATTATTGTATTATCATTGGTCCTTGACAAGCATAAAAAAAATTGGAATTAATTTGATCTTTTAAAGTTGGTAAAAATCTAGTTCAAAGACTCCGTTACATACAAGTGAAGCTTATAAAAGCGTGTTAAAAATGGATTGACGTTATCTCTAATCCTCCAAATACAAGAGCCATTAGACCTTTGACTCTTAAAAATTCGTGCACAAGAAGAGAATCCTTGTCTAGTGATGATATCTTTACTTGTGAGATTCATGCAACTCATCATGTACTTGGAAGAAGCCTGGTGATCTTGACACTTTGCACAGGTAAAGAAGATCTTTTTGTTATCTCAGAATGAGAAGGAACCTGATGTGACCACTGGTAAAACGAGAGAGTGTAATCCGGGAGCATCTGTCACACTTGAGGGCTAGAACCAGACAGACCGGATCTATTACCCACATACTAATGATGAGTGGAAGGCACCTGTCACTCCACCAAACATTTTGAGATTTTTTTCAGCAAATATAATACCAGGTAGGTAAGGGTGGAAGTGGAGAGAATAGGAAGATTACAGCCCAGTTTGTCGATATTTAGTTGCCGAAAAGTTAAACATCGGGGGAGGGAGGGATCGATAAGTAGTATGATCACTTCTCAAAATTAGGAAAACTTTCAAAAAGGGAATAACTGCTGCTAACGAGGCTATTAATGAGTCCCTGAAGCAATAAATCCAAATCATCTAGCAGCTTTTTGATGTCTTGAATAGCTATGAGAAGGAGAAAGTGAAATACAACTGTGCTTCCAAGAACATTTCATATATGATGTATAGATTTAAAGTTTGTATGGGCAATTCATCGTTATAGTTTCCTGACTTTCTAAGAAATTACCAGCCAGAATTTTTCTTTTACAGCCAAAGATTACGAAATCAGAGACAGCTACATTCTTAAACATAGAAAATCGAAGTTTGATCCCCGTACATCACAGCCTTCATCAAAGATTTGGAAGTCAGTGTACATATCTAAAATTATGCCTGCGCGGAACGTCAAAACCCACCATTACCATATTGATATATTTCTTGGATATTTGAAATCTTGAAACGGATTCCCTCTAAATCAGGGGTGTCAAACATGGGGCCCTCCAGTACTTAATTTAAAAAATCCTCTTCAAGATAGACCTCTCTCACATAGTCTTCTGGATGATAGGTCTCTCTCAAGAATCTTAAAGACAGGCATCTCTCACATAGTTTTCTGAAAGTAGTAAGTCTTGAAACTTGAATTCCTGTAATGGTATAAAGTTTATTAGAAAGATGAGAATATCTTGCACTTCGCTTCCGGGTCATTATAAGATACAAATATGGTTAACTGTCTTGGACTTTGGAATATATTACCAAGCCCTGACTTCACAGATTCGGTCTCGTTGAATTTCTGTGCAAAATAGGGGGAAAATGGGCTTTCTCGTTATAGGTAAACTATCCAGCAATCTGCATTTGAGAATATTTTGCTTCTAATCTCTCGAAGATTTTCCCACCTCATTCCGTTGTCCGAAAGTTGATACTCTTTTTAACAGTTTTCAGAATGTTGAGAATCTTGTAGGCAGTCAGGATGAGCGAATGGAAGCTCGAAAATCGGTAGTGCACTTACAAACCTGTCCCATGGAAATGTACAAGCATGCATGTCTGTATTTGAGTAATTGACGCTAAAGATTACATCTTTGCTTGAAAGAACTTTTCTTAGCTTTCGCCCAATACTAAGTAGTATAAGTCGTCCAATAATAAATCGGCTATGTATGGAAATTTTTTTTATCACAAGTGTGGAAGTGCAATCAAGCGTTTCTATACATTAAAAAATTAAAAAGGAAGAAATTTGTTGAAAAAACAAATATCGAGATTACTTTATAATTTAAATAGAAATTCAGTAATTAATAAAATTAATTTTTGAATCAGAAGTATTTACTCACTTTCAATTCAAAACTCTTACTTAAAAGAAAGGAAGTTAATTAAATCCTCATAAAACTATATATATTTTTCCTGGTCCATTCCATTGCTTAGCTGCTTATTTAAATTCGATAAAGCTTTTAATTTCTAATTAAAACTAATTCCACTTTTTTAAGTCCTTTGCAGCTAAATAAGTAGCGCTTTTATTTGTGTTAGATTTTATTTTCAGCACGGTAGATTGATTCTAATAAATCAACTGATGAACTTATTTAAAATAGTTTTCTAAAAATAAGTTCTACTAAGGGGGACTTAGTGCAAGATTAATAGCACCAAACAAATCTCTAGTTTAATTAATGCTTTTCACAATAATCCTATTACTTATCAAAAACTTACTTATCGCCAGCAAATCATTTCAGATATTTCTAAATATATTCAGTAAGGTTATGCTTGTTTTTGTTTTTTACTTTTCCTCGATTTTTTTGTTTACTAATAGGCTTCTTTTCATTCTTATTTATTCTTTTTAAGTTTTTCTTTCTTTCTATGTTAATCTTTTTTTCATCAAACATTTTTTTTATTTATTCAAGTTAGGTTTCTTCCTTTTCTTTCTTCTGGTTAGTATACTAATTTTCGTAGATCAGTTTTAGTCATTCAAAACTTTTTTTTTGAAATTTGTGGTGCAAAATTGCTTTTGTAAATTGATTTTTTTTTACCTTGTGAGATACTAACAGCTGCCTTTTTAAAACTTCAGTGTTAAATTCATATAAATATCTCATTTTATGCTAAGAGTCTCTTCTATTTGCACATAATACTTTTTAAAATTAAATAAATGCTAATTGATAGGCACTTTATCGAGGGCTAGAGTGTTGGTCATCCCAGAATGCCAATTATGTTACTCTAAAATGTTTAGCTTACCAAAATTTTTTTGGAATCTAACCCCCGTTGCTGTTCAAACTCAAATAACCTTAAGGTATCCGACTACATTCGGAACCGTGATTTTAAAAAAGAGCATAAATGGATAACTTTCATGATATTTAGTGTCACTTAGATTACTTAGATTAGAATACAAGTACAAAATTGTTTTAAGGACATTTTGACAAAAAAAATTATTTAAATACAATATTTCGGCAAAAAATTAACTTAGAATAATATTTTTTCCAAATGTTCTCCTTTTGTGAAAAATGCTTCTATTATAATAATATTTTGCCTGTATATAGCTCAGACCTCTGTACAGAGGCTCAACTAGAATTTTTGAAATGTATAACTTAGAAGTGGGTTTATCCATATTTTACGACAACAGAGGGGAGCAATTTTAAGAAAAAAACGCCAATAATTATTTAAATTGGTGGTAACTCTGAAATAAATGTGAATTTTTCAAAAATCATAGTTGAGCCTCTGTACAGAGGTCTGAGCTATATACAGGCAAAATATTATTATAATAGAAGCATTTTTCATAAAAGGAGAACATTTGGAAAAAAGATTATTCTAAGTTAATTTTTTGCCAAAATATTGTATTTAAATAATTGTTTTTGACAAAATGTCCTTAAAACAATTTTATACATGTATCCTAATCTAAGTGACACTAAATATGAAAATTATCCATTTATGCGCTTTTTTAAAATCACGGTTCCGAACGTAGTCGGATACCTTAAGGGGTAATAATATTAGAATTTCTGCATGTACCATATAAGCCAATAGAAAATTATAAACAAATAATAATGTCATTTCCTTCAGAATCTAATAATTCACATAAAAGGTTCTAAATTCAAGAAAAACATTTTCATTCATGCATTACCATCTTCAAAAAAAAATCCTAGAAGTATATAATTATTTTAAATTCGAAAAATCTATTCACCAATGTAACAAAAAAACCACTAAAATAAAACTCATATAGATAATTTCGTTATTCTATAACAAAGGCCCAAATTTTAGAAATATCAACGGATAGCGTGGTGATGCATTGAAAGTTAACATCTTTCATTAAGGAACAATTAGATTATACTCATTCCACAGTTTCAACTCCTCAAATTAGGGAAATCATTTAACTGCTGTTCGTTTTTGACCTGCATTGAAGTTGTCATTCTGCGTTACATAGAATAGTAGTTTCCAGAAGGGTTGTGTGGGATTTCCAGTCATATTTATTTCCAACCCAAATAACTTTATAGAATAACGGCTAGGATCTCCTATAAGATCTGTAATGCCCTTTATGAAAGGTATACAAGAGGTTATCAAAATAATGGAAACACCTGAGAATAAAAATGACGCATTTGAACATGTGCTTCGTAAGCATTAAAATATAGTAATAGCTACAAAGTATTTTTTAAAGAATAGATATGTATATATCCTGATAGTATATGGTAGATTCATTGAAGTTCTGTAAGTCTTGTATTTTTTTTTTTTTTCAAAAGCGTAAAATGTCGGACGGCTCAAATTTTCAGAGGACAAATTGTAGGAGCCCGTCTAACTGGAGCAAGACAAGGCCGAAACGTCCCAACTTTTATTTGTTTCTAGAAATATGGTTTCTAAAGTCAAGCCAGCATGCCCCACAGCATGGCATGACAAACTCGACAAAAAAAAGTGGACGGAAAAAGAAGTTCAGTGAAAGAGACCGATGGGTATTGAAACAAATTGTAATGTTTGAAAAGCGAGCAACTGCAGTAAAAGTGACCACAGAGCTCAATCAGCATCTGGATTCTCCACCGTCAATGTTTACAGTTAGAAGGTAACTTCATAAGCATAACATTTACTGCAGACAGCAGTTTCCATCCCGCTTGTCCCAGATGTTAATGCCAAACGTTAACTACAGTGGTGTCACACTCACAAAACCTGATCGATTGATATGATCTAGTATTTCATTCATTTCCCTACAACAGAACGGGCGCCCGTTTGGAAGACACCTGAACAAGCGTATGATCATGATTATTTCTTTCCAACTGTCAAGCATGGAAGTGTATCCGTCATTATATGAGCAGCAGTGTCGTGGTTTTTTGATGGACCAATCGTACCCCGTGGGGAGAAGTATAAAGAAGTTTCTACTGACCAGGCTCATCCTATGATGCAAAAGAGGAGAGGGAATTTTTCAGAATGCTAATGCACTTATCCATGCTGGGCTAATCATGGTTTGATGAATACGAGGATGAAGTTAAACTTATACTTTGTGTCCAGCACAGTAACCTGACCTCAATATAACTGAACCATTACGGTCTATTTTATATTACGGTCTATTCAATATTTAATTGATCTCGTCCAAAACTTTCACAATATCTCCATGAAGAATGGTACAGTTAATTCTATCTAAAATCTATTCAGCGATTGTTTTAATCGATTCCTAGGCAAATCCAAGCCGTATTACATGCCAAAGGCAATCCTACACCATGCTAATAGCTCTCCATATGAAAATATGAGGGAAATATATTGGAGAGAACCAGGAACCCGCTACCTTCAATCCTAAAAATAACCACTATATCAACGAAGTCTTGATGGTATGGGTAAGGATCACTTTGGATGGCCTCACATACTACTATGTTTTTGCCAGAGACACTGTGACTTCTGTGAGGTATTGGGATGAGATCATGGAGTCCTATGTTTGCTTTTTCATGGGGACAGTTGGTCCTAATTTCATTTTAAAAAATGACAACACCAGGCACATAGAGCTCATCTGGTTGATGAGTTTCTGGAAATTGAGGACATTCATCGAATGGATTAGCCAGTTAAATCACTCGACCTCATCCCTATGGAGCATACAAATCTCCTCCGAGAACCATCCAAGATCTGAAAATAGAGTTGCTGAACGAGTGGGATTAATTTATACAAGAACTCATAAACTTCCTTTTTTTCAATGTAAAATCATGGTGTGGTGTCTGTTTATCTGAAAGAGGGGACCATACCCTCTATTAAACAATTTTTTTGTCATATTCTGCAACTGCTGTTTCATATGTTCCAACTCCGTTTAATGTTACGCATAATCATGCATGTCTATTTTCACTATTGAAGGTTTAATTTGTGCATTATTTCAGCCTTGTGTACATACCACAAATTTCATTAAAATCTCTCCAGTAGTTCTAGAGATAGTTGACAAAATCTAAAAATTCTCTTTTGAACACCAGTGTAAATTTTAGGGAAAAAAATTTGCTTTACTTCTAATTTTATAATTGTGATTTTAGAGACGAGAAACGAAAAGCCATTTCCGTTTGAGAGAATGAAATTTCTTCCGTTTTGTCTGCCTTTTGAGTTTAATACCAAAATTGAAAAGAACATTTTCCATGCTCATGAAAGTTAATAAAATTATAAATAAAGTTAATGTATAGTACATCATTACAGGAAGTATCCTGCAGAACTTTCTTTGATATGGCATGAAATTCTTTTCGGACCTGTCAAATAAAGCCTCAGAAAAAGCTATTTCTAAGATCAGATTTCTTTAAAACTCACAAGGGAATTACGTGTATATTGTACTTATTTCTATATGAAATATAAATAAAGAGCAAGAAAAATTTCTAAGCATAAATAACCTTAATACAAAAACACTAATTTATAAGCTTTCATTAAATTTTTGATTCTATTTCTTCGTAAATATCTAGAATAAAACAACAAAACTACATGTATATTTTACAAATACTGCAAATCCTTGTTATAATTATTTTATTCGTTAATTGCTTTAAGCCGAAGTTCCTTCTTGTAACTATTCTGCAAATAATTTCTAACTCAGATACAGTTTTAGGATCATTGACTTATCGCAGCGTTTCTCAAACTGTGAGGCGCGCATCCTAGGGGGGGGCGTAATAACTCTAAGAGGGGGGCGCGAGCATACTCAAAAATCGAAAACAAAAGATTATTTATGAAAATCATTAATTTATAGAAAGTGAACAAACAAAATAAATTCTGACAAAACAAAAAACAAAATACACATTTACACTGATATAATACACTTATAAATGTATCAGTACTGCTGTATACACTTATAAATGTATCAGTACCATGTATTTTATAATTAATTTAACAATACTAAGTTAAGAACAAGTTTAAAAATTACCAGTGGCTCCATGGGTTTGTCATACAAAAAATTAAATACAAAAATTAACACTTATCTTGATTATGTGTGTACGGTTTATAATTAGTCCCTTAATTGCAGATTAAAAGTAACTCAAATCCTTCCCCAATGCCACCGTTTTTCACGTAGATGCGCGTATGTGATATTTGGAGGGGGGATAGAAAAGGAATAAATAAGCAAATCACCATGAAATAAGTAAATCCTTCGCAAACACTGTCAATGTCCTTTTATTGCATTCCAAGGCCATCGGAATAATTTTATGGATAGCAGTGCACAGAAAAGATCGTACTTCGGAAAGACGTATATATACTTCCGGGGCAATTATCGTTTTGGTTGAGCGAGACGTTTATATACGTTGGTGGCACTTGAGATTGAAGTCGTGTTTTAGCTTTAGAGTCAAAGTATAGTTTTATTGAATTCAATACATTATTATTGTATTGAAGGGGGGTGAGATGAGAATTATGATTGAATATTGGGTCGCGAACAGTGAAAGTTTGAGAAGCACTGACTTATTGCATTTATTTCGATTGTTTTGTTTCTTTG
The DNA here is from genome assembly GCA_019973955.1 of Trichonephila inaurata madagascariensis. Lineage (NCBI taxonomy): Eukaryota > Metazoa > Arthropoda > Arachnida > Araneae > Nephilidae > Trichonephila > Trichonephila inaurata. Next base: position 31,132 of record BMAV01012466.1, on the reverse strand, counting down.
TTTTTTACTTTTTTATGTAGTATTTAATAACCTCTTCATCCTGAGTATGTCAAACGTGTTCATTTCGTTAAAACATCTCGTTTGATTAAAGGAATCCTACTAATTAAAATATCACCGTCTACCATTTCACAGAACATTATTAGATATAAATTGTTCCTTATAATGAGAACGAAATAGTACTCAATGCATTTATTTCAAAAACAGTAAAAAATCTAACTTTTTGAGAACCTCGAGATTTACTAAGCTTACTGATTGTTCATTCTTAAATCGGGCTAAATTACTTAGCTTATTTTGCGTACCATTGCCGAATTATTATTATGCAAAGAAATGTAATTTAATTTGAATTAAAAATTACTGGCTTACCTAAAATGAGGATTATTCCGTATGCCTTATTTTAAAAATGAGCCCGGATAATGTGTTCTCTATTTTTCTTAATTCAAGCCTTGATTTGAGATAGTAAGGCACAATCAAGAAAAATAAAAGATAAAAAAAGAAGACAGAGAACGAAAAAAATTAGTATATGTTGTTATTTATTTCCAAAAAAAAAACCTTGTTCCGTGACAAACACCAGCTTAAAATCTTAGAGGGAAAATTCACAACACAGTGTCTGAAACACTTTTCTTCTTGTCTTTCTACTTTCTTGCAGGGATGATAGGAACAGAATAGAACGTATCGTGACTGGCGGGAAAAGTTGGAACAAAAGATTGGTTCCTCCGCCTTAAGTCCATTGAATCGCTCAATGACAATCTGTGGCATCAATACTCTTTTTCTCTCGAATGGAAGTTATTGTACTCTTAATCTAATATTCTTTTGTTCACAAAAATTTCTTCCCTTTCCACTAAAAGGTGTCAAAGAGACAAGAAAAGAGATCTGGTTTTGATGTAAAAGTCGACTTGGTTAAGCTTTGTACTAATTGAAAGAAGGTATTGAAAGAACGAAAAGAAGAAATTTGCTCTAGATACGTATGCTATTTTAGTATTAAATCCAGGATCCAAAAGTTTTCTAAATCTATTTTTATTCCAATAAATGGCTCTGACTTGGTTAGAGTTGACACGTATGCGAAAATAATATCATTGTATAACAAAAATTTGCAACATTAAAGCTATCTAAAATAAAAAAAAATTTTAGTATCTGTATTTTCAGTATTTCCACAAATTAAATAAATTTTAAAAGTTTTTTGTTAAAACTACTAAATAAATAAAACTAACCAGTACAGCTTTTTTTCTAAAAAAATTTGGTACTGCAAATTTTGTCAGCTGCATCAAGGTGACTATTGTATTCAGGAAACATAGGATAACCATCCATTATATATTATAAGCATTTTAAATTTTTAAAATATTTTATTAAATATTCCATTTGGACAATTTTAGGCACATAAAAAAAGACATTAAAAAACCACTGGTTTCAATATAGCATATAAAATATGGAACACATTTTATACAGAATATTACAAACATATACTATAGTAGAATAATAAAATGTGTTATTTTGTGCTTAAGGTATCCGACTACGTTCGGAACCGTGATTTTAAAAAAGCGCATAAATGTATAATTTTCATGATATTTAGTGTCACTTAGATTAGAATGCATGTATAAAATTGTTTTAAGGACACATTTTGACAAAAAAAAATATTTAAATACAATATTTCGGCAAAAAATTAACTTAGAATAACCTTTTTTCAAAATTTTCTCATTTTGTAAAAAATGCTTCGATTATAATAATATTTTGCCTGTATATAGCTCAGACCTCTGTACAGAGGCTCAACTAGAACTTTTGAAATATATAACTTAGAAATGGGTTTATCCATGTTTTACGACAACAGAGGGAAGAAATTTTAAGAAACAAACGCCGATAATTATTTCAAATGGTTGTAACTCTGAAAATAATGTGAATTTTTCAAACATCATAGTTGAGCCTCTGTACAGACGTCTGAACTATATACAGGCAAAATATTATTATAATAGAAGCATTTTTCACAAAAGGAGAACATTTCGAAAAGAGGTTATTCTAAGTTACTTTTTAGCCGAAATACTGTATTTAAATAAATTTTTTTGTCAAAATGTCCTTAAAACAATTTTATACATGTATTCTAATCTAAGTGACACTAAATATCAGGAAAATTATCCATTTATGCGTCTTTTTAAAATCCCGATTCCGAACGTAGTCGGATACCTTAAGGGCGAAGTAGGATGGTTATTAACGTTAATTAAAAAAATTCTGTTTCAATCATATAGTTTTTACCACGAAGAAAAACATTCCATGTTTATAAACGGTTTTCAGGAGGGAGAAAGAATGATACTAATCATTATGTAGTCTCACTCAGCTTAGATTTGATATCTTAATATCTTCACACGAAAAATTTTATTTTTATAAGGTTATTTTAATACTCAAAAAAAATAAGAGCATTGTTTTGTCTAAGATATGAACGGATGAAGAAGTGTTTATTAACGTCGCACTCATAATAAACGTAAGGGCTATTGGTAAGGGACCTGATAATTTTGAACCTTGGTCATGTGATGAGGATGTCATTGAAGCTTGCATCCTCAGTCTCCTGACTTCAACAACATGGGTCCACAATTTTATGCGTCTCGTATTTTCTTGCTACAAATAAACTAGCATTATAAGCCGTGTCACTTTGCAAAGTTATGAGGAAATCTATGGTAAGAAATTTAACATTTCCAGGAAACAACGTAATTCTTCTACGGTTTCTATCAACCACATTAAGCCGGCGATTTTTTAGCGAAAGAACCAGAGCATATTCATTGACAGAATCTACAAAAAGAAGTGCGAAAATCCAGCCTGGAACCAGAACGGTCTTGTAGGAAAGTCATACTCCTGATTCCTTCTCAGGTCTCATTGTGGTCCCGAATGGTGTGGGAATGCTGTAGTGTGGAACGAATTTAAGCCGTATGAGAGCAGATAAACGTTAACCATAACCAATCAACTATTACCGGTTGATTAAACTTAACTGTTGACTGTTCTAATTGACAACTTTATTTAAAGTGAGAGTTAACACCCAATTAAACCTAGTATTCAAGTCAGATCACGCAACTAGAACATTTATCTTAATTATAATAAATAAACCGATTCATCTAACTTCCTATACCAAAATATTACCTTTTGCAGATCTCCTTCCTTCAACGATTCAGTAATATCTATAATGTCACTTTATATGCGACGATTCCAACTTCTTTATAATGAACTTCTATTCCTTCCAAAGCTATCGGACAGCTAACTCTTGATTTGAAAGATTCCACACTAAACTATCTCTAAACTTGCCACGCTTATCATCAAAGCTTCTATCCTTTTAAAGTATATCTCATTTACATATTATCTTCGTTTATCTTCTTGGTATTGGGTTGGAAAGGTTTTGCCATTAATCGTGGCCGTCAAAGAACATAGGAGTTATGTTAGCAGAAGGACGCGAGAGACGTCACAAGAGTAGTACGAATATTCGCGTCGCCGAAGTGTTTTATTTCTTTAACTCCGATCATTTTAACCCTCCAAGCGGTCTGCACGTAAAGTTCTGCCATTCCAGAGATGATTTTTCTGCCTTCAAGCAAGATTCCCAAAAGCGGCCGAGCCGCATTCTTAAAAATACGGCTCAACCACTTTTGAGAACCCCACCTGAAAGCAAAAAAAAAATATGTGCGGTGCATTTTTGAAGCATCTCCAGAATGGCAAGACTTTAAGTGCAGACCGCTTAGAGGGTTAATAAGCAATCATCTCTTACCGATATCTTTATAAAAACTATTTTTATTAATACATATTTGTCTCTATATTCTCTCCAGCTGCCCATAAAAACCAATTTCTATAATTATATAATGCTTCCCTTACTATAATGAATTGATACTCATAAGGTATTAATCCAATTACCAGTACTTTTTTTTCATTTGAAATTATCAATAATTGGTATATATACAGTGGTGGCCAAAATTGGGGACACTTTTTTTAAATTGTTATGTTTTTTAAGTTTGTATGCTTATAGAAAATTTAACGTTGCACAAAATGCAAGGCAAGGTATTTTATATCATTCTAAAGAGAATTTAATTCTAAATTTAATACAAAAACGAAAATTCAAATATTTTCAATGCAGAAAAAGTTATGCTGAAATAACTGTCGATATGCATTAGATACTAATGATAGCAGTGAGTTATCAGAGTTTAGTGAGGTTGCCTTTATTCTTTATTAGAGCTTTCCATCGATGTTTCATTGAGCTGAAAATAGTTTTAATCTCTTCCTTAGTTGTTACATGATGCCGGGAAACAATTATATTCTCAATAGTTTTTTCTTATTTCATGAGTACCTCATTCGGTCAAGAGTTTTCAAACGGTGCCACAAGTTTTCAATTGGATTAAGGTCATGCCTGTTTCCTGGCCAGGATAACAATGATATTTAATCAAAAAGCAATGACATCAAATAAAAGAGTAGATTAAACACATGTGTGAGGAGAAAGTGGTATTTCTCTTTGTTAAAATTAAATAACAGGTGGATGACTACATTTGCAGACTGAACGTTTTGTATAAGATGTCAAGAGAAAATTCAATAAAAAAAGGCTGAAGAAGGTGCACCATATCTGTTGATGACAGAAGAATAAAAATACCATGTTTCAGAGATAAAAGAATTTCATGAACATCCATCAGAACTGATCTGAGTGATGCTGGTGTTTCTGTCCGTTCAAAAACAACCAGGAGTAGATTAGCAGATGTAAGACTAAAAGGTAGAATTCCACGAAAAAAGTCCTATCTCAATTTACAGCAGCACTAAAAGGTATTACAGTGGGCAATGGAACACGTTAATTGGATAACTAATTAATTTTCACAAGTTATATGGAGGGAAGAAACTAAAACATCATTTATCACTAGTGATAGCCTAAAATATGTAAGACGTAGAGACCAGAAACGCTACATCCTGACTGCATTCAGACAGCTGTGAAGTACCTACATAGTTTTATTATTAGTCATGCATATCAGCACATATCATCGATGGAACACTGAACGTCATAAAGTACATTGACACCATTCTAGAACACAAATGTCTGTCTACCATCAGGGATCTATTTACCAACAATGCTTCATTTATTTTTCAGCAATATTTTGCTCCTTGCCACACAGTAAAGTAATTGAAAGATTGGTTCCGTTCTAAGATCACTGCATTGTTGTGCTGGCTAGAAAACAGTTCTGACCTCGATCCTATTGAAAACTTGTGGCACCGTTTAAAAACTCTTGTTCGAATGAGGTACGCATGAAATAAAAAGGAACTAATTGAGAATATAATTGTTTCCTGGCATCATGCAATAACAAAGGAAGAGCTTAAAACTATTTTCAGCTCAATGAAACATCGATGGAAAGCTGCAATAAAGAGTAAAGGCAACCTCACTAAGCTCTGATAACTCACTGCTATCATCATTATCTAATATGTATCGACAGTTATAGCAGCATAACTTTTTTTGCGTGCAAATATTTGAATTTTCTTTTTGTATTGAATTCGGTATTAAATTATCTTTAAAATGATGCAAAATACCTTGAATTTTGAGCAAAGTAAATTTTCTACAAGCATACAAACTTAAAAAACATAACAATTTTAAAAAGTGTCCACAATTTTGGCCACCACTGTATGTGTATCCATATCACATCTCCTATCATTCCTGAGAAAAATCAGTTGAATTCTTGATTTCTTAAGTAGCAATTAAATTCATTAGTAATCTGGAACCTTTGTTTTGGTTTTTAAAAAGGTAAGTTTAATGTAGCACAGAATTAAAAAGCAACCATCCAACGGAAATTGATCAAAATGAAAAAGTAGAATATACAATGCATGCATTCAGAAAATACGTGACGCATTTATACTGTAATTCGATGTTTTCATTTTTAAACACATGAGTGAAAATAATTAAAACGAAATTTTTCGAAATACCAAATATCTTATTTGAGCTCTAAATCCTTTAAAAAAAAAGGTAAGAAATTTCATTTTTATGCGTACTTGTCTTTAGTTCTCTGAAGTGAAATTAATTTTTTTTTCTCAATTAAAATAAAAATAAGCCTACTTCAAGGCCAGTTATATTTATCGGATTTTATCCGATAAATAAATCCGTTTGCTTTATTTTTTATACTTGTCCTTTTTTCTTAATTTCGCTTTAGGCAAAGAGGTAATAACAAATTCACTTTTTTCACACTTATATAAAAACAAACTTTCATTTGAATCGAAACCAGATTTAGGTTAAAAAGAAAAGTAACTTTTTTCCATGACATTTCCAAATTAAAGGATTTTTCATAAAGTAATTATCATGAGCTTTATTTTATTCTTCCATTAGTTTTAGTCTGTATTATATAGATCGAAATAGAATTTAAAATATATTAAGGTTCCTTAAAAATTAGAAATAAAATGTTATATACAGTGAAAGTTTGAAAAATATTTTTAAATATTCATATCCGTTTACAAGACATAAAGAGATAAAAAAAACTCAAACTCAATGGTGTAGCAGCCCATGTGGTCCAGGGCCTACTGGCCAGTATACGTGACCATAGGATGCTGAATTGCATGAGCAGATGTACCGATCAAGTGGTCAGTATGAAGCAAGACCCCCAGTGTTTAAGTCCCCAATCAAGCTCGGTACTCATTTATCGATCCACTGCAGTAGGGATAGAAGGCTGAGTCGACCTTGCTCAGCCCCAGGAATGGAATCCGGATGTGTGGTGTGGAAGCGCGATAAGCTACCACTCGACCACTGGGTCTTCAAAGCGATCAAACAAGACATAATTATGGAAATCGTATCTTCTCTTAAAAACTCTCTTCACGTTTATTTTATTTTTTATCTACAGTGTTATTCATTCAAAACTCAACATCATAAAGGACATTAGGTGTCTTAACTAAGATTATAATACAGAAATGATATGCAGTATAAAGATAAGAGAATGGAAGATATTGCCTTCTGCAATAGATGAAATCTGATCTAGCCCTCCAAGCAGTCTGCACGTAAAATTCCGCCATTACAGAGATGCTTTTTCTGCCTTCCAGCAAGATTCCCAAAAGCGGCCGAGCCGCATTCTTAAAAATACGGCTCAACCGCTTTTGAGAACCCCACCTGAAAGCAAAAAAATATGTGCGGTGCATTTTTGAAGCATCTCCAGAATGGCAAGACTTTAAGTGCAGACCGCTTAGAGGGCTAGGTATAGCTGTCTTGGTAGTGGCAACAATATGCTTCGGCATTGATTGAAAAAGTATTTGGATATCTTACTGTGGTACGATAGTCCATGCTTCATACATTGCTAAAATTGGCTTTTAGTAGTAGTGAATAGTGTGTGCTGTTCAGTCGTATACCAATTATTGTGCTCCATTGGCAACATATCTATTTATTAATATATCTGTACATAAAAGCCAATTTCCATGGTACCATTGTTTTCATTAATTGTATGGACTGATAATTATCAGTTACTAATACCATTACCAATTTTTATTTTCATTTGAAAACATTAACAATTGTTTTATTTAACTTTCTTACTTTTTTTTACTCTCAGAAAAATCAATTAATTTCATGATTTTGTAGATAGAATTAAATTCTTTCATCAGTACTCTCGAAAACTTTTTTTAGAGAAACAATTTAATGGAGTAAACAGTAAAAAAAAGAGCAAAAGTACAACTGAAATCAATCAAAATAAAAAGGTAGAATGACCGTAACATGCATTCAGAAAAGTACGTGATACATTTGCACAGCAATTCATTGTTTTTGTTTTCGAACATGTATAAAAAAATGAAAGGAATATATTTTGAAGTCAAACAGCTTATTTTTGTTTTAAATCCCTTTTTTAAAAAAAAGTAACGAATTTAATTTTTTTTTCGCAAGTATTTGACTTTAGTTTTCTCCGGAGGCCAGTGACAGACTATTTCATTTCGTACTCAAAATTTTAAAACGATAAATAGTCCCATTTACTTTATTTTTTACAGATGTCCAATATTTTTTTTTGTTAATGATCCAGCAATATGGAAAATTTAGCTTTAGGCAAAGAAGTAATAACGAATTTAATTTTTTTAGCACTAATGTAAAGACAAACTTCCATTTCAATCAAAACCAGATTCGGATTCAAATAGAAAAGCTATCGTTTTCCTAGTCATTTCTCAAAGTGAAGAATTTTTTGAAAAGTATTATCATAATCTGCATTTTATGCTTTTATTACTTTTAGTCTGCGGTTTCGTTACGGTTAGAAATATAATTACAATATTTCAAATATATTATCTATTAATTATTATTATACTTATTATTCTATTAATCTATATATATTATTAAAAAAAGTGTACAATGTGCTTGCCACTAAAACTCCGAAACGAGTCTCGATACGATCAAGGGAGTTATATGATGTTGTATCCGCCTATTCCCCCCCCTTCACACACACACATGAAGAGAAGGTTCCCATTTTTAAAAGATTTTTTAAGTTTCACTTGGATGTAACGGAATTTTCAAACTCGATTTTTACCCACTTTAAAAAGTCAGATTAATTTGAAATTTTGCACACTTGTCAAGGACGGATGATAATACAATAATTTCATAATTTTGTTCCAATGTCCTGAACAGTATAATCAGGAGACAGGATAATCCAGATTTGGTGACTAATTCATTATACCATTTCCAGATTTTGCGACTAATTTCAGATCTTACTTCCAGATTTGGCGACTAAAAGATTAAGAGTAACCCTAAAAACGAAAACGTTTTTCTGCGTCAGCAATTTCATCATAATATAAGCAATTGTCCAGTCTTTCTGAAAATGGAAATAAAAAAAAAGACTCATGCATGTGAAAAAAAATTTGTTCTAACTCAGGGATGGGCACACTTTTTCGGTCATGAGCCAAAAAATTTTTTAAAAAAGTAAATGAATAAATGATGGTTAAAAAAAAAACTAAAAATACATACGTTTACTGTAGATCGAACTAAAAAAATGAAAAATAAATTATAGTTTTAAAAAACTAAAATACACGCTTTTATTGTTAATCGAATGAAAAAGTAAGAAAATAATTCTTAATATAAGAATAAAATAATTTACGAGAAAATTAATGTCATTGTGGTAAAAGCGTGGAGTGGGCTTTGTACTAATTTTTTTTTACACTTACTCAGCATTTCGGAATAGAGAACTAGTAAGAAATTATCACAATTAGTATAGTGCACCCTACGCTTTTACCCCCAATGACATTAATTTTCTCGTTAATCATTTTATTCCTATATTAAGAATTTTTTTTTTTAATTTTTAGTTCGATTAACCATAAAAGCGTGTTTCTTACTTTTTTTAAACTATAATTTATTAACGTTACACAACAAGCGCAGCGAGGGCTTAAAGTGCGTTATAGTTAAATATTCTCGTTTTTGAACTATTAGATCTACGGACTTGAAATTTAGGTGTCACGTTCCTTTCAGAAAGTAAAGATACGCTACAAAAGGAATTTTGCGAATATCCACCCACAAGGGACGTTACAGATAAATATTCCTCGTTTTGAATTAACTGCAAAAGGGTTTTGCGAAAATTGACCTAATAAAGCTTTGCAAAGGATTACGGGGTGCAATAGATAAATAATAAGTGCGCTCATTAAAAAATAAATTTACATTTTTCTATAGTTTTTTTTTTACTGGGTTTTATTTTTATTACTATTCAGCTATTATATCAAGAATAGAATTTTTTTTATTTTTTAAAAATTAACCCGAGGGAAGAACGGGAACTTAAGTTAGTACGGAAATAAAAAGTTTCGCCCGATGTAAATTTTAAAATATATTTTTAAGCTTGCATTTGCTTTACAAAAACAGCATAATTTACAAAAAAAAATCAGAAAGAAATATCTAAGAGCTTACCAAAAACAGTAAACCTCAGAAATGATAGAAAATACTAATACTTTATACATCAAAGAATATGTAACTTTGATCATTGGTATTTGTACCCCAAGCGTTATAAACGGTGTCACAAGAATGATTACTTAATTTCTTAAATTACGTATCTCTAAAATCAAAAAAAGAACATAGAAATAAATAACTTGATATAAAACATTTCCACAATACGTTATCTGTCAATGTTACCATTTTATTGTATCAGATATTTTATTTAGGATTTTTAATTCAAAAGATTTATCAGAATTCGATATATTTTTACTCTTCAATTTATTAATCAAGAAATATATTTTTAAAAACTAAAATTATACTTCAAAACAGCGAGAGCAAAATATGTATGAAAAAATTTTTGAAATTGTTTCGTAAGTAAGAGCTTAGAAATTTAAATAGTAACATAAAAATACTTTGCACAATAAATCTACATTAAGAGTATTTAATTTATGCAGAAATTAAACTTATATTCAATGCATGATTTAAATAGAAGCATGTCATTAAATTCTTTAGCAGTATAACAGAATTTTCTATTCATTTTCTTTTTTTTAGAAGTCAATATCGATCTGTTGTAATTGAAAAATATTTTAAGAGGAATTCCGAAACTTTAACAACGAAATATGAATAAGTAATATTTCTTCAACAATGCCTCTTTGCAAAAAAAATTATTAAAATATATATTTTTTTTCTTGTCTCTCCAAGCTTTGTAAATATATAATTGAAAATCAAATAACCAAAAAATGAAATTCCCTTTTCTTGAGATACTTTATTAGTTTTTCATTAAACTAAAACAAAATACATAAATCCAACTTGGTTTCAAATTCAGCTTTAAAATGTGTGAAATTAAATCTGAGGTGATTTCAATCGAAACATCATTTTTAGTCTGAATAATAAATGCTTGTTTTTTCTAATCGGCATTTTTTTTATACTTTTTTTTTATCACCATCGGACCAAGAATTTAATTCAGGATTTGGATTAGTTCTACCCCCTCATATATTTTGTACTTATTATAATTTCAAAAAGAATTTTTTCATTCATTCTTCGAGGTCTGAGTATTTTTACTGCATCTTTACATATAAACTGCTGTTTGTTAAAAATGCAACACCATGAAGGAATCATCAGAAATAAATGAAATTTAATGCACAAACGACTTGTATTAGTACAAATACATGACGAAATTTTCAAAGCAAAAAAAACAATATTAAGTGTCCAAAATCAATATTTGGTGTAGCCACCACGCTTTGCAATAAGTATTGCTATATGACGTGGCATGGAGTCAAACAGATTTTGAATGTCTTCTTGTGAAGAATTCCATATTGCTTGTATGTGCAGCAAAATTCGTCTTTTGAAAGTGCAGGACGCGGATCACGAGCCAATTGCCAACCAACCAAATCCTACACGAGCTCAATAGGCAACATACCCTGCGAATAAGTAGGCCAAGGAAGATGTTGCATGTGTTAGGCTGAATTAGATGCCTCGAACTGTCTTTTCAACATGTCGGCGTGCATTATCCTGCTGAAAGATAGCTTGAAGGAAGGGAACGACTTCGGGCTGTAGCACTTCACGGACGTACCTGTTGCTATTGAGATTACCCTCAAGCGCTATAAAATGTATTTTATTAACGATTGAAAATTCCACCAAGATAAATAAATAAACAAACAAACAAATAAACATATAGAGAGTGTGAGTTAATAGTAGAAACCGAATAAAGATCCCTACCTCCCTAATACAACATAACAGTAGCACATCTATAATTGGAGGAGAAAGATTCATTGATCGTATTTTGAAGATATTAATGAATTATTACACGATACAGCGCTAATACAAAATGAAATCGAATAGGTTTTTCTTGATATTCCTTATCCTAAAGAACAAGGTGTTGAATCAAAAAATGTCCTGTTCGAAATGCAAATTTATTTAAAAATGTTTTAAAACTGCCCAGTAAAATGAGTAATCATTTTGTTAAACATCCTCCCAAAGAGGAAAGAGTAGAAGAATTTCAACGTAATCCGAAATCTGACCTCTCGTAGAGAATTATATAATGGTCTAGACTAGTGGTTACCAAAGTGGTCCCAATGGTCACCCAGGGGACCCCGATTTTGTTCAGGGGGTCCGTGGAAATTTAAAACTAATTTGGTAGTCCATGAACAACGTCAGGGGGTCCACACAAGTTTTAAAATAAAGTAAACAAGTTTTGATCCATTTTTATTTTTATGCAAATTGAAATAAATAACAATAATTCACTTGGATATCCCCGACTGGGTATTGAACCCTCCTGCGCGTGAACAGACTCAGATGCCAAACACAGAGAAATCCATAATAGTTAAGGAACATCTTATTGGAGTATCCACAAATAAGGGGCTTAAACCAATGTTTAAACTAGAGTACCACAAATTCTGGTTACAAAAACAGGTTTCAATTTTATATCCTGTATTATAAGTTACTGTACAGAAGTTGTTAACTACTTAACAGTCTTCCTATTCGGTAGAACGTGGCTTAAGTGTCGTTATAAACCTCACCACAAAAAAAAAAAAAAAAACAGAAGAAGAAACCGAAAAGAAATTAGTGCTCGTGGTAATTTCCGATTGCTTCTCATAAACATTGAGTCGAACATAAATACGCTCATAACATCTCATCAAGTTAATTCAAGTCATTAATTTTTTTTTATTTTACTTTAAACAAAAGTTATAATTTTAATAAATAATTCTTCAACAAAATGTTTTTGTTTTTGAATTTGTAATTTTTATACTGTACATTTATGTACCTTTCTCCCTTTGGGGGCCGTGAGCAAGTTTTGTCTATAAAGAGGTCTCCGTGGGTAAATTTTGACTATAAAAAGGGGTTTATGGGTTAAAACAATTTGGAAATCACTGATCTAGACAAATCACATTGGGTTAATTTCTCAATTCTCTCTTAAATCCACTCAAACATTAGCACCTTAGGAAGCTAGTTATTATTTTATTCAAAACATTATTGAAAGAATTTCATCAATGGTACACGAAGACCATAACCAAGTCTTTTCTAAAGATGTCAGTAATATTACATGCCGAATGCGTGTTTTTAATGGCAGAAAATTACAAGGAATTAAGTACTTTCTATGTGGAATACTTATTTTTTATTCATAAGTTATATAGTCCCGTATACTCTCTCAAATGATAATCTACTTCATATGATATATCTACAACCTTTATGATACAAAATATTTAAGATCCTAACATAAAATCTCATGGTTTATTTTATTATTTCTGCTATTTTTTAGGACTGGAATCATTCTTCCGTATTTTCATAGATGCAGTGTATTTCTTACAAGAATTTCTATTATGCCTATTCTTCGGAAATCATATAACAATAGAGTTAAGTGTAATGTAAACTTCATGATGTTTTGTCAGAATTCACATGTTTGTTTATTAAATTTTACTGAATGGACTTAAAATTTCTAATTATCATTTACAAATTCATCGTAAAGTCGCATTATAAATCTTTCGCCATATAAATATAGAAAATATTCGTAAAAATTAAAGCTTATAATAAATGACTGAAAAATTCTGTTTAATTCAGTTTTCGTGAATAATTAAATTACTTTTATTTGAAAACGATTTAATTAATGCAAAAATAAATGAAACTCGGATTTTATTTCCAGTGTAGTTTCTCAGTTTCATAATATTTTATAGCCAAAATAACGTCAATTTTGTAGAAATTCAAATTATGTTTAATAAAAGATGTATGTTTTAATAAATATGATAAATATTAAATGTTTAATTTGTTGTAAAAATGTCGTGATTGAATCGTTGCATATTTATTAACGAATTTTTCTTTTTTAATTTCATTTTCCTCCTACAGTCAAACATTTTTAATGTAAATTGAGTCATACAAATAAAAATACTAGTATTAGTTTCTTCGAAATACATTCCCATATGTACAAACTACATTCCTAAGCAATGGTACATTACAAAACTGTTCTTAAAACAAAATATACCATTTATTAGAGTAAGTGGATTATAAGTAAAATAACAATAAGTAAAAATAACCATCGCTTAGCTCATTATATGACATTTAAGAAAATAAACAAATTGTTGATAGTTTATCTGTTAATCATTCATTTCAAAACGACAGAATTCTTAATAAATAAGTCAACTTCACAGAAATTTATTCCCGGAACTAAATGGCTCAGGAGACACCAGGATTAGCGAAAAAATTATATATACAGCTATTCGAATATCTTTACAAATTAAATTCATATCACATTCATAAAAATCTATGGTTTAAAAGAACATCTATCATACCTTTCCCAAAGTGCTTAGAATATATGGTTTTAGATTAAAATAGCCGATAAATATTATTTCCTCCCAAAGAGGGTTGAAAAAAGTTTTTGGATGCTTAATTCGAAGAAAATAATTGAAGCATGGAATGTCATTAAGAAGAAACGTCGAAAGGACCAGTTTTCTATGATTTATATTACCTTTCAAAATCCTGATACCATTGTTATTGGCTTATAACTCAAATAATGAAGTACAGAATTGTAATGATTCAATAACACATCATGTGGTATTTCTAAGTATTCATCACTCTGAGAATGAAGTAAAAGTTTTTCAATTCTACTTTACATAATGCATTCTTACAATCTCATATCATAATCCAGTTATAAAAGTTTCATTATGCTAGATATCTGGGGAAGTTAGAGTTACAACTACTAAAGAAATTTCAGGTATTATTTTTGAATTTTCTATACAAACAAATTTAAATGATCATAATGTGAGATGCTTTAGTGCTTTATTAAATAGTGAAAATAGGACTCATTTATATAATAAATAATATTAATGGAAAGAGAGAAAATCAAATATATGATATCATTTTCTTTACTTTTTACCTTTTCCTTACCAAATATCAAAACAAACGTTTTATTGATAACATCAAAAGTTGCCTTCAAAATATTGATAAATAAAGAAGAGGAAAAAGAAAACAAAATTTCGAACTCCAAAATTAAATTTATTGGCTGACGCCGAAGATGAAAAAGAGGAGAAAAGATAACGAAAAGCAATAAATAGAATTTATTATTCAAATTAATAATGATCTTTCCCCATTGAAAAATTCCTTCGAGTTTAATTTCGCACATTCTAATACCAGCGTTAAAACCTAAGTAGATTTATAAATGTGGTTCATTTAATAGAGAAAGGGAATAAAATATTTCTAAGAGTTTTTAATTAGTTCCGAATATTTTGAAAATAAATAAATATTTTTTTAAAAGATTTATTTTATTATTACAATGGGCCAATGTTTTAGTAATTAAATATTAATAATTCAATGGGAAAAGATTAAATATTACTTTTAACATTTCATCGCTAAAACTAAATATTAAGTATTAATATTTACTTAAAATTAAACATTCATTATTGATAACGTTTTGTTGTATGAAATCATAATTGATAATATTTTTCTTTTAATATATCTAGGAGTAATTTTGAAGAAAATATTTGAATATAATATTCCCGTTTTAGTGAGAGACCAAGAATCAAATTGTCCCCTTTTTGAGTTTTACACTGTACACACACATTTAATTTGTGATACAAATATAGATTTATTAGCTTTTGCTTTTTATAATTCATCGTTGCACTCGTATAAAAAGCCTTTTAGTTTTTAGAAACATTTGTTGTTTTTAAAAATTATCTAGATATACCAAAATATGTTTTTATAAATCTTAAAAATTGTATCGTGTAAATCATAGATAATGGAGAAAAATATTAGCCTTTAAGAATTATCTTTATTCAGGAGATTTTGCAGAAGTGTTTCAATATTCAGGAAAATTTGTGAAAATTGATAATTTACTGTTGAATTATTCAAAAGTCATGGCAAGTCTGTCAAAGAATAGAATTAGACTGTATACACGTTTCAGTTTTCCAAATCATCTTAAAGATCATTTTAAAATATTATTAGCTTAGAAGGTTTAAGATGCAAGTATATGAGATATCAGAGTTATCAATTACACTTATACGGAGTGTGGGGAACAATAAAATATTAAAAGTACGATGCTTGTTGTGTTTTATGATAAAAGTTATGCTTATTTCTAGAATGGTTAGTATTATTTTATTTCTTATGCCCTATTTCAAAAAGCATAACACTGTTATAATATTTATAAAATAGTAAAATACTTAAATTAATATTATTATTAATATTTATAAAATATTAATAATTACAATGAATAACAAATTATATTCAGAAAGATACACAATATAAATTTTCCTTTTAATATTTCTGATGCAAGAATCTCATTTCTGCAGGCTAATGGTAAAATTTGTTTAACGAAAAATCTATTTGTGGTTCATTGAAATCCTTTAAGAAGTCTTAATTAATTTAATCGAATCATTTAGATTTTTAATCTCCACTTAGAAAGAGAATTGGTAATTAAAACGAGAATATATCAATTTTATCTTTTGCTTAAATATGTTTCTTAGTAATTAGACAAACTGTTTCATTAACCCGCGGTCACTCGCGCTTGTTTTTCTACCGTCGTTACTCGCGGGGTGTAGAGAACACCCCAAACTCTTAACACGTGTATGTAAATAAGAAAATTTTTTAAAGTCAATTATGATATATATTTATGAAGTATAAGAGGTTTTTTGTATTATACAAACAAAATTGTTAAATTTATTGCATTTAAATGAGACTAGCATTAATTTAAACTAAACCTACAAAATTTTCATTTTAAAGTACACAATTTTATATTTTTTCATAAACCACAAGTAAAACGTATTACCAGTAATAAATATACTTTATAATTAATCATAAGGATAGTAAAAAGTAGAAAAATAATATTTAATTCATTTTTCAAACATTCAGAGCAGACTGTATTCATATGCTTTAAGCACATATTTTTCTTACATTGAAGACAAAAACAAATAATTTTTACATCTTTTACCCATGGACAAGCAGTACAACACCCCTTTTTTAGGGGGATTAATGCTCTTTTTAATATATTCTGTGTCAGTAAAGCTTCTTTTGAGTGTTTTATTAATGTTTGAGAAATCCGATCTCATATCCCACAGTGGCTGAACAGGATCCATTCTAATCTCCTCTAATAATATTGAATGTTTCATTTATTTTCGGGAAGAACCGAATGATAGACAAAGGAAGCATTAATTCCTGCGGTATTAAGTAGATGATAAAATATTCGCAATGGCCAAAGGTTACATATTCGCGATAAATAATATATACTGCACATTTCATCAGTGGAATCAACACCACCTGTATTATAAAAATTTACGATTTCAAGTTTCATCTCTCCAACTTTGGTTACGAAATCACGCAGTCATCGAATTCACTTAGTTCATTTTTTCAATCTGTTGATACAATATCTAATAGACGACAAAATCGCTATTTCTCCCTTTCCCATGGAGTTTTTGTCATAATTTCTAGAAAATGTTTTGAAATTTTTTAAAAAAAAAATTGTATTTTACAATTATTTTATAGAATTATATTATTTTTATACCACATTTATTGTGAAATTTTAAATAAAATATTCATGCATATTAATATATTTGAAAAAAAATGTAAGCGGAAAGAGTAAAACGTACTTTTCCGTAGATGCTTCGAGTACGAAAATATAACTCAATCACTCGCGGGGTGTTCTCAGCACCTCAAATAAACTTTTGAAGGTCGTTACATTTCAATCCTTCTAGCGAGATTGATTACATCAGGTCTGAAGTTTCAATAACCTAAAATGGGCAGCTACAGAAAAAATCGTGGCTCTGCGCATTATTTTTAGAATTGTAGGAGGCTTTTCTTGTTGCTGGGGTGTAGAGAACACCCCGCGCGAGTGATCGCGGGTTAATTAAAATTCAATTCATGTAGGAACAACGTTTCCGTGTTATTTTTCATTTTCTAGTATTAGTTCACTATCTTTCTATATCTTGTTCAAATATTCAATCGTTAATAAAATACATTTTAAAGCGCTCAATTGACTGAAATTTTATATACACGATTACTTTAAATGACAATGTGGTAACTTAATTATCATTCATAAAAATTAATTGAGTAAAACTAATTATTCAAAGAATTGCAGATACAGCCACGTTGGCATTATTTTTGGCGCGACTTGTGTCAAAATTTAAAAAAAAAATTCTTAGATTATAATGCTCTCATTTGAGCTGAAATTTTCTATATACGATAATTATAGGTAGCAATATGATAATTTAACTAGAATTAATTAAAATTTTAATTGACTGAAACCAATTATTTAAAGAATTACAGTTGCAGCAATGTTGGTTTCATTTTTATCAACTTGGGTCAAAACTTTAAAAGATTTTTTTTCTTACGTTTTAAAGCAGTCAGTTGAACAGAAATTTTATATACACAATTGTTTTGGATGACAACACGATACTTTATTGATAATTAATAAAAATTAATTGTCATTTAATATTGTGTGATTCTCCCATATATATATATATATATATATGCATATTTATATTAATTGTAATTATTTGTTAAAAAGTAACTAAAATAAAAAATTTCTTTGTTCATGAATTGACTTTTTTTTTATATTACTTGTTATAATCTAGTAGAGTTTCTCTCTCTCTCTCTAAACATAAATTTAAAATATTCACAATTATATGTATTACGGCTCTCCTGTTTATAATCATATTAATTCTCCTTTCTATTCAATTAAATTAATTCACAGCTCTCCTATCTTAAAATATTTGTTATTGCAGTGCTACAAAATTCGATATGTGAGAAATAAAAACATAGTATTTCGAATTATGTAACATTTTTATTGAAGTTAAAAAAATTACATTTTTAATGGGAATTTTCTTGTAATTAATCATAGGCTATTGTTAAATATTCAGGTAAAATTTAAAAATAAAATAAATGAATTGATTTTTAAAGAAAGACGATGTTTCATTTATTTTACTTGGTTTTAATGCTTTGTTCTTGCGTATAAAAAGATGTATTTTTTTTTATTGAGTTAAACTTTTGTATATAGTTATATTCAATGACAATTGATTTTTACCATTTCATATTTTTCATGTTATATCTCCTTATTAAATTCTATGGATTACAAGAGTAAAATTAAAACCCAAAAAAAAACAATTATAGTAATTACTTTTTTTTTTGCAAAATAGTAAAAGAAGTTGCTAATTTTGGTGTGACTTTAACTAGGATTTTTTTCATCTGCAATGAAAAAAATAAACTTCATATTTTTTTCTACTTCTTAGACCTAACATTAAATCTACTTAGAGCATGAATTTTTTAATGGGAAATATTGAGATTTAATTACTAAAAAGTTAAGTAGCTACTGAGTTTCAAATTTAAATTCTATTAATAAAATTTTAAAAAATGCTGCCATTCATTTTAAGGATTGTTGTTGAACATAACAGAAAAACTACCTCGCCGCCCCCTTAACACAATATGAACACACACAAAAGAAAAAGAAACAAATTTACTTCACACAAGCTTTCAATCAGCTGTTTTAAAGGTTTTATTTCCTTAACACTTTACGAAAAAGAAAATATTGAATTAGAAATGCATGATGTGTTTTTCTGAATGTGTGTTGTGCATAAATTCTTTCGCCTATATACACTGGTGTTTAAAATTAAGAGAATTATTTTAATTATGTCGACTATCTGTAGAACTACTGAGCAGATTTTCTAAACTTTGGTATCTATATAGGGCTAATATAATGCAAAAAAATCATTCAGCAGATAAAATACAAATACGCAATCGTACGTAACACTCATTGAAGTCGGAAGGTACGAAACAGCACTTACAGAACATAACAAAAAAATTGTTAATAAAGTGTATGGTTCTCTCTTCAGTTTCACAAGCCTCACCATACCGAAAATAAAGGAATTTATTAGTTTGTCGTAGTTAATCCCCCTCATTCAGAAACTATGCTTTAAAGTCTTGTATTGTTCTCGAAGGGGAGTTGCGTATCGCAATTGCCCACCCCAGAGTGTACAAGGCATGCTTTACACCAGGGGTACTCAAAATTTTTTCTGCTGGGCCGCATACTTATGTCAACTATTTCATGCGAGCCGGATACATATGTTGGTTATTTCACGCGGGCCGCAACATGAGGATAAATGGGGAAGGGGGATAGAAATGCTTTAAGACCAAGATAACATTGGAAATTTAAAATGTGGAAAATTGATCAAAATATTATAGCTCTCGTTTTGCTTTTTTTAATTATTATTTTTTATTTTTTCCCCTAAAATTAAATTAATAGCATTTAAGAAACACTTCTTCACAATTTCTACATCAGTAAACGGTTTCATATAATTAATAATAATGTAACAAACTTCACATAGTAGGTCTTTGTTACCGCTGTATGTGTGTTATATTACCACTAACAAAGCAATTTGTTGCTGCTGCAAAGATTATTCAAGAAAATCTATGTATCACCTCTTGAAAGAGATTTTCGAGAAAAGGTGTCTTTGATTATTCCTGTTTATTGGTATTTTTTAAATACAGCACTTTCGTGACAAATCAAACAATTACTAATTCATGTATGTTTTTCACTACAAAATAGTCTACCTCCCAATCGTCTTGTAACGATTTATTTTCTTCGAATATTTTTCACTTGCAAGATATGAAAGATAGATAAAAACTAGTTCTACCCATAAAATTGTCATTACTTCACTTTTGTCTGTTATTACTAACCGTAACACCATTCCAAATAGAAAAAGGTTATCAATTCGTACCCGTATGATACCGATAGCAAACAACGAAATTAATATATTTAATTTCTTGACAAAGAACTTCCCAACAAACATTTAATACAGTGTTCTTAAATAAGTAAATTTCTCGGAGGGATGGACCATGCCCGGGCCACTTAAAAAGGCTCGGTGGGCCGCAGGTTGAGTATCGCAGCTCTACACGGATGAGGTCTGGAGATCTAAGTATCCAATCCCTCCAGTGAATATCCTCCCTTTCCAGAAAGCTCTATATTCCTCGTGTTGCCATCCATTTAAATAAAATCAAGGCCAACTGCAGCAGTCAAAAGGTGAGCATAAGGCTCCAAGACCTCATCCCTATGCCTCAGATCAGTTACAGTGCCTCTTGCAAAGACATATAGATGTGTGTGCCCCCATCAAAAAAGATATCTAATTTCTCCGTTTCAAAGTTTGGTGACAAATAATCGAGGTTGTATGAAGTAGAATTATAATTTAACTTGTCAGTAAGCAAAGTTGATTGGGGGATCTCTAAAAACTTTTTTTATAAATAAGAAAACATAATTTTACTATTTTCAAAAATTAAGCCACTTATCAATGTAATTAATTGGTATACTTTTATTCTTATCAATGTTAGAAATTATGTTATGCATTTAAAGTCAAATATGTAAGAGAACTTCATTGTAAGAAGGGAAAAAAAATTACCAAACATACCTTTTAAAAATAAATGCAATAAAATTGTTAAGAGCTGGAAGTAAAATCTCTTACACTCTGAAAAATAAATTGTAAATTAAGAAGTACAAAAAGCTACGTATAAAATGTAAATGCATGAAACTTTTCCAAAAGCTTTAACTCAATACATGTTCTCTTTTTATTTGTAACATTTTAACCTATTCGTACTCATGAATTTTTAATTTTGTTAAGTAAATTACACTTTAGATTTACATTATTTATTCTTATTCTCCATCCTACATAAATTAAAAATTAAAAATATCCACCAAACAAAACTCAACTACTTCCTATGAGTAAAATTAATTAATTTAGAAGCGGATGTACTTTAAAATTTATTTATTTCTGTTTGTTTTTTCAGGGAACCGATATATATACGTATATGTGTATA
>BMAV01012465.1:49394-70858 GCA_019973955.1 Trichonephila inaurata madagascariensis | reverse complement strand
CTTGCCTTCCATTTAGAACCTTTAGTAAAAGATTTTGAATTGGCAAAAATGGAAATAATCGTCTAATCCAATCCCAAATTAAATCAAATTGGCATTGGTTTTCACTGCTGAATAGACCTACAATTGTAGGCTCCCTGATATGATCCTGAATGAATAAAACTAAATATTTGAAAAATCTTCATTCTACTTTTGAAATGTCAGACACATAAATGTATTACACATGTAGTTTTCAGTAGGTCTAATTAGGGTTTTTAAAGGGATGTATTTCATGGTGGCCTGCTTTTTTTTTTAAGTGAAACTTCTTAGCGCTCGAGAGTGAATAAGAAATTTGCCCAGTTTTGCGTAACAGTGAAAAAGTGAAGGGAAGTAGTCTCCCCCCATCCCCCCCGAATCATCACCATGATAGGATAGCGAGTTGGGAGGAAAAGGGGGAGCGGTGACACCACATGACTTGCGTCATATCCATGTAAAAGTTGGATGATTGCTCACCTCCAATTGGTCAACTTGTCCACCTTCCTATTGGGGGTCCTTTCCCCCCAGACCTGTGAACATCTATCAACGGTTGTATGAGATGCAGTGACATTATGGTGTAGACAAAATAGCTCTCGCAGCAAAAGCGTGCTTTTTTGAAATATTTTCTTAGATTGTTTGCTACATGGCAATGTTTTCGGCGGCTAATTTGCTTTTTTGACTTTTATTTGCGTTGAATTATTATATTAATTCTAGTCAGAATGCCTAAATCAAATGCACAAAGAGGAAAAGTGTTTCGTGAAAGAAAGAAAAAAGAAAAACTAGCAGCAAGTCCAGTCGAAAAAGTGACAAGAAAAAAGCAAAAAAAAAAAAAAAGACCAGAAAAGTATTACAAATTTATTAAGGGCTACTGCCGAATCTCCAACAGAGTACATGAGAGAATATCGAGCACGGAAAAAAAACACTGCAAAATACTCTCTTAATGCTCAGTTTAAGGGATGGGAATGCTATTGAGACTCTTCTAATGATGACTGCACAGATTAATACAGACTTAGTGAACCACCCTGTGCCATTAACTACAGAGCCCGCAACAAGTCTAGTGCGTGTTGGAACTGATGCATGTAAATCAATAATAAATTCTATCTTACGTTACAAAGACTATGATTCCCATAAAAGTGCTCACAAAAATTTTCAAAAGCGATTCATTGATAATCGTTCAATTGATACGGACGTTCAATTTATGATAGAATATGGTTTAGACAGGATTTGAGAACGTCTGTTGCTGAGCACAAAAAATATTTTACCTGGAATTAATTTAGAAGACACATTAAAGCATGCTACAATTGCCGACAAAGTTTAAATAGGAAAAGTATATGAAATTTATCAAAATATAATGGTATTGTATACCCAGAAATTCCAAGACATCTTTCTACTTTGGATTTGGTATCAGAAAGACTCATTTCGCCACGAATACCTTTCATGCAAATTAGGTGATTGAGACATGTGCTCGGTCAATTTGGAATATTAGGGTAAATAATCAATGTTCCAACGTCGCCAAAGAAGTTTCACTTCTATTGCGCGTAGCATTCCATGCACCATTTTTTTAAACAATTTAATTAAATTCATAATTGAAAACCTCTATGCAAAAGTATCTTTTCTTCTAATCATTAATAAGTTTCTTCTTAAAAGGGAAATTGCTTGCTCTGTTTCTCTTATTATTTTTTATTATTTCAAAATGAACAGTATAATTTTCCTTATTGTTTGAGTTCCTTTATTTATATCAAGACCCTGCTTTAATTGGAAGTCGTAATTTTATCAACTATTTCAGATAGGGAAACTATATATATACTTTTTTTAGGTAATTACTTTCCATTTATTGTTTGTTTTAGCTGGATTATTTTATTTGTAAGACTGGTTTTTTTAAAAATTAAGGGAAAAAATTAAGCTTTTTTTTTAAACTTAGTTATCTCTAAAAAACATTTTAAAGAAATTAAGCCTATCATTGTTTTAGTACATTGCAGTTAATCAGTAATACAGTGTCATGCACACTGCTGACTTTAAAATTGCTTACTATGAAGGAGGGATGATATGAATATATTAAATTTGCATGAAAAGAACATGATGGGATATGCAAATTATTAGCATTTAAATGTAATCAACAGAGGAAGGAGAAACAGCTTCTCAAACTGTATGAGAGGAAAGTTTAACTTTGAGTTTTTCATTCTGAAATGGCATTTGAATGTGTGATTGTTCTTGAGAAGATTGTGCTATGTGCCTCATGTAAAAAGGGGAAACAACTACCAGCATTTGTCAGAATCCAATAAGACCAGGATTATGACCTTTCCAGAGAATGGTGTTTTTTGTTCCATGATATTGCTACTGTGTGTGTGGTACTGATTGAAAACCAGTGACTCGTGTGAATATTGAATCGTTGGGACAACGAAGATCATGCTGAGCATCAGGCAGGATCTCAATGGCCTTTGCCACTAATGCCCAAGATAATAGAAGTTAATTTTTGGATTGCCTCCTATTAGATTTGATTTATATTCAGACTGCATCTAATTAGAACTTCCAGCTATAATTTAAGGAAAACTTTTAAAAATATAAAAGATTTATTAAAATAAAAGAGAAAAACTCATTGCCGATTTAACAATAAGATAAA
Source organism: Trichonephila inaurata madagascariensis (assembly GCA_019973955.1). Taxonomy (NCBI): domain Eukaryota; kingdom Metazoa; phylum Arthropoda; class Arachnida; order Araneae; family Nephilidae; genus Trichonephila; species Trichonephila inaurata. The sequence goes on along the minus strand of BMAV01012465.1, from coordinate 68,226 downwards.
AGAAAAAATACATTCTCCAATTTATTCATGATGTGAGTGCAGAGCATATTTGTATATTTTCATATACAGATATTAACATGCAATACTACTTGTTTATGTGCAATCTCTATATCAGGATTATGTACATGAGGATTTGTTATGTGCACTATTTTTGCCAACCAACACCACTGGAGCAGAAATGTTCCAAGTCACTGGATAGTTATATATCAGGACAAAACTAAAATGGTCCTTTTGTGTTGGCATATGCGCAGACAGAGCTGCAGCCATGACTGGGTGACTTTCTGGTTTAACTGGTTGGATTAAGAAGGTTGCACCTGAGAATGAATCTACACATTGTGTCTCGTTTATATTAACATGAGAAGGCATTTTGTAATCAGTGATGTCTTTCCATCAATAAGACAATTATTTTTAGAATCTATATAAGCAGGTTGAAATGCTTAAGAAATCAATTCTTATTATTCTGTTCACATCGGCAACCACAAACATCCAGTTGAAAGATCTGCACACAAACCAATATCCAGGCATAATAGTTTTTGACCGTAAATTTTTATTTTTGTTCCGTTTGCTGCTAAGAGTTCAAGTTTGTCAAATTTTCTTTTTTTCTGTAGGAGTAGGAAGTGTAACAGAAATGTTAGCACCTGAATCTATGAGAAACAATGTTTATTCTTTATCAGAAATAAATAGACGGCTCTCTGCCGCCTTAGAGATCCGGGGAGTTAGTTTAAAGCTTCTGAATCATCTGGTTGGATTTTTAATGTCATCTTGCATGGTTGCAGGCATCTGAAAGCTTTATCGCCAAATTTTTTTATGATAATAGTAGATCGTATTGTTTTTTGAAAAAATTGCGTCTTCCTTGTGCTCTTGACCTTTGGCGAGGTTGGTGATACAATTTTGAAATTTGTAAGGAAATTTCAGAAACCTGATTCTGTAATTTTTCTAAGGTGAGATTTTTCATAGTACTTTCAATTGAGTTTGTATTATACGTCAGAGGATTTAATTCCCATATTTTGTTGGCATTAGTAGGGAGTTTTTTAAATCCTCATATCATACATGGGCAGAATGCTTGGCAAATTAAACGGTAGACGTTGCAGTCACAAAGTTTTTAAAAATTGGTCACTTACTTTCTTGTCCGAAAGATTACACATTTCCCAAAGTAGTTGAGAAGGTTTTTTAGTTCTAGATTTGTGTGTTAAAAGTTTTTGAGTTCGATGAGTTTCACTATAGGCGAAAACAGATATTAGATGATTTTTGATCGTATCATATTTATCATTAGCTGGTGGGTTTATCTCTATAATTGAAGTTTGGGAAATAATTTCTGCTTCAATCGTACTTATAACAATGACAATGTCATATTTCTACTGGTGTCGGCTGTTATCTTGCTATTTTGGAACTGGGCTTTAATCTGCATGAACCATATTCCAGGATCTGGTTTCCAAAATGGTAGAACCTTAGCACTAACTCTTGCAATGGAATCAGTAGCGTCCTTTTTAGATTCGAATTTTGAATCTTCGGAATTATTCACCATTTTATGGCGTCTGAGTCACTAGTGTAGATTTATTAGTAGAAAATATGTGAGTCTGTTTAGTAGAATTAGTGGTGAGGCAAATATTACTTCAGAATATCTTCCAAAACAACATTTTGTTTACAGCATATTAACTAACTGAAATTCTATTCTCTTGCTAGAAAACATTTTACATTAGCCAAGAAATAAATTATAAAATTAACTCATCTGCCAAAAAATATTTGGCAAATAAGAATTATACCATTATTAAAATATTAATGCATTCACAAATTATTATTTAAAAGATAATTAATGAATTATTATTATAATCAATTAATTGATTAATAATTAAGTTTGTTTTAATTATATTTTTAAATATGCAAAAAGTTTTCCATTTTAAATTAAATTGGTTGCCTAGAAAAAAAGGTAAGAGTTAAATTTCCTCTACATTGGTGTTAACAGAGATAAATCATCAATATCCTCAGAAACATGTTAAAGGTATAGAATTTGTGACGTGTTCACATTCACTGAGTACTTTGTTAAGCTCTTCAGATTATAAAGAAGTTTTACTTATAATTCTTAATAATTGTTTCAACATTTGGTTCATCCTGTTGTAAAATTCTCCCTACCATATGTTGTTAGGAGGGTTAAGCTTCAGCTTATTTTCTGAATGTGTATATTAAATTTACACATCCCAGACAATAGAACTTAATGCTCTATTAGTCCCAACAAAATTTTTTCCATTGTATGAATAAATAATACAGGTTAGCCTCCTATCAAAATATATAGTTTCAAAGATTGCAAAAATGCTCCAGTCAAAAGAGACAGTAAGCTCTAAATCCACTGTAGTAATTTTCTTATAAAATATCTTTATTGTGAAATTTTCTTGTTATTTTGAAAGTTAATAGTACTTCATTGTTTTATAAAACTTAAAATATTATATTTCATTTAAATTCCTTAAAATGCATTAAAAACAGTTCATTCACACATTAAATTTTCCTTGAAATGTAGATTGTATGCTGCTTTATGCTTTCTCATTTTCAAAAGATGGTAGGTATGAAATTGTAATTTATTGTCCCCCCAAAAAATATTGAAGATCTCTTCAATCATTTACTCATTTATAGAACATGCAAATAAGTTTCATGGAAGATTCAGTTAAAATATTTTCCATTTGATTATTACTGTTTTAATTTACAGATCAATTTAGGAATTGTAATATTGTGTTTTCCCCCTACAAAATATTCATCTATTCAAATTGAGTAATTCGAGACATATTTGGATTTTAATTTCGCCTGTGTAAAATTTAGATTAATAGATTTTTTAAGCAGCATGTTTAAATTTGCTTTTCTGTTTTATAAATGCAATTACTTACAAAAATGACGAATCTTTTATCAGTAAGTTAAAATTATAATTAACCTATGGTAGAAATTTTGAGCTAACTGTTGCAATTTTTCTGTTTTCTATGTGGTCTTTTGAAATATACATTTTAAATGATTTTTAAGATGGGGGGGGGGGGGGTTTTAAAAAATTTTTTTCATTGAAACAAATTTCAAGATCCTCTTGCATGTGTTGGAAAGATTCATAATTTTATATAGGTGCTGGAATTGCTGTTCTTCTCTTTGTTCATTTTTAAAACACTGTTAATTAACTTATTTTTAAATAACCTGCAATAAATTTCAATTCCTCTCTCAAATATTCAAGTATATTTAAATGAATGCAATACTTCTGAGATCCTACTTGTGTAAATATTTTGAATGCTCTGCATACTTGGAAGTCTTGCCAAATTCCTAGAGTATGGAGCTATAGTCAGTGATGTGTGGTTTTATAAAATACTAACAAAGCTGAGGAAGGCAATTAAATCAAAATGTTTTGATAAACTTTCTTGTGGTGTTGTCTGTTGCATGAGAATGCTAGATACCCCCCTCCCTCCTAAAGAAAATAACTTTCACTGAAGTTTAATTGGGAAATCATAAGCCACTCTTCCTTCTTATAGTTCAGATCTGTACCCAAGTACTTTGCACATCTTTGGTAAGCTCAGATATACTCTGCAAGAATATCAATTTCAAATGGTTGAATAAATTAAGGAGTGTTTACTTAGATAATTGATTTAAACATAATACCCAAAGGATTTTTACAATCGAAAGTCTGAGTAGTGTCACAATAGGATATTTTCTCTGAAAATTTAATAAAAATTTTGTGAAATATTCTCTGCTATTATTTGTTGATTTTACCTTTTAAAATCTGAGAGTTTTATGCATTTATAAGTAGAAAAATACAAGTAAAATTAAAAATTCAGTGAAATTAAAAAAACAACAATTTTGATAATATTAAAATGTAGTTAAGATTTATGATGAAATTGATGTAATTTTAAAAGAATTGAAATCGAACATTGTATTAGAAATTGCTTATAACCTAAATTTACCTCAAAAAATTTTCATTCAAAATATTAACTCGGTTCTTTAACTTTCCAAAAGGGATGAAATTTAGTTTTGTTCAAAACATTTTTATTTTGAAGCATTGTAGTTTACAGCTAAAAGATGAAAAATTAATCAAATTTTAGTGTTATTTTAACAATGACAGTTATTGCTGTTTACATACTTCTGGAATATTACTTAACTTTCAAATTCCTGTAATTTAGAATAACTTCTCATTCAGCTAATTCCAGATGATGGTTCTACATTGAAGGCCTTTACAGAATAGGGAACATATTCAAAGATAATCACTGTATGGGTGAATGAACAGAAAATTGAAAAAATGATCTGTGAATAAATCAGACTAAACAGAAAGCTAAAAATTTAAAACAATGAGTAGGAAACAAAGATCTGTGACAACTTGCCTGGTTTTGGCAGCATGGGGAAACAGTTTAGAATAACTTACTGGCAGTACACTGAGATATATTATCTTCAATTATTTATAATATTAAACATAAGAAAAGGGACATCTTGACTAACAAAAAATTGGAATGATTTTCATGCTTGCAATCTATTCACAAATAAAATTGAACATGAAAACAATTATTAATTCTGTGCAGTTTTATGCTTCCAAGTGAATACCTTGTTTAAATTTTCATTCTAGTTACATTTTATAAATACAGATGAAATAAATATTATAGGAGGTTTTGAATGTCCTTGAAGAAAGGAAAAGGAGAATATTATCCCTTGAGAGAGATTGCAGTTAATTTATGTGGACTTTATTTGAAAAAAGATAGCAATTATTTATTTTGTGGTATACACATGTACTAATGAAAAGAAGAGATGAAGGCACCATTTGAATGTTCCCAGTTTATTGTTAATTATAAATAAAAATATGCATGAATAAAGTAAATTTTTTTATATCACAAATATGTATATTTAATAGTTTGCTTGACAGTGTCTTGAGGGCTGCGGTAGCCCAGTGGTTAAGGTATCGGACCATGGCAGGCATGTCATGAGTTCGAGCCCAATACCACTAAAGACCCGCCGTGTAGGGCAGCGATGCACGTTAAATCTGTCGAGAGCTGAAATGTCCTCCCGTTGGTGTGGTGTGGTAGTTAGGAGAGGGGGGTGCCAGCTCAGGTGTCGTCCACGTCACTTGACCATGGTTCAAAATTACGTGGTCCGTCGCCAAAAGCCCTCGTGTAGCTGAACAGTGCGACGTTAATATTCACTCAAACTCAAACTCTTGACAGTGTCTTGTTTGTTGATGTGTAGATAAGTTAATTTTGTATGCCAAAACCTTATTTTATGAAATTACTTTCAGTTTCTGGTAAATTGGACTATTGTAAAAATATACTGATTATATTAGTAAGTATTGAAAATATACTCTTGCTTATGATTTATTTCTGGATTTCTACTGGATTATTATTGGTGATGTTTATCATATTTTAGGTTAGTATTCTAATTTATAAGAGAACCCTGATTTTTCCATATTCTTGCAGCATCTCAAAAACTAAACTAGGAGTAGTGACAAAACAAGGTGGGAATAATCTTTATTGGAGAGTATATATTAAGAGGAATTCGCTATGACTGTTAAATTAAAACGAAAATCAAGTGAAAAAGATGTATTGCCCAATGAAAATAGTGTATGAATATAGTTATGCTCTTAGACCTCTTATAACAACAATAAATTGAAACAAGCAATTTTTTATAAAAAATTCTTTAAAAAAAAAGCACAAGATAGATTGCTGATAGACTGATAGGTTGTAACATATGAACTTTGTATTATGCTGTAAAAAGAATGTACCATTCACACAAAAAATATCTTTAACAACAACCCATCACTGTTATTGAACACACTGTAAAGAAACTAACAGCATTCAGCATGAACAAATGTTCTCCAAATACAAGATATATGTATTTTAAGGTTGTTTCAAAATGGAATGTTGATAGCTCAAAAGAAAATAAATATAATTAAAAATTTTCTTTAAAATAGAGGAATATTCTTTGTATCTACCCGTGTTAATGTATAGATTTATTGGATGATAAAATTGCTTTTCAAAATAACATGACTTCTATAATTAAATTTCAATGCTAAATTCTAAAGTATTTTATGTACATGAGATTACTTCAATACTGATACCAAAGGTTATGATATTGACACTTTAAACTTCATTCATTTTCTTTCCTTTTCCAGGTAAGGTGCATCATGCAGTAGCTTTGTTTTATGACTTGCTGTACCCTGAGGTAACATGTGAAGGAAGCTTTGACTTAAAAGAGGTAGGTATTTTTAAATTTTATTTATATTTAAGTATTACTTTACAAATATAGAGGGAAAAAAAATATTTTTGTTATATTTGAATGAAGATTATTTGATGTGAGCATTTTTTTTTAATTTTAGAAAACACATACTTTGACTTTTTTTTTTACCATTTTGCATGCTATCTGTTTAATTAATGTTTTTCTCCCATGTGATTGAACATTGAAATTCAGCACAAATTAAAAGAATAACATCTATTTAATTATTATTATATAAATTGTTTATGTATAACAAAATGAAAAATATGTATTCATAACAGCTCTTCATTTTGTTATTGATCTTACTATAAAGAGAGATTGTGCTGCACACATAAATATAAATGCCATGCAAACTCAAGGCTTTTATTTTTTTTACATAATCAACAAAATGAAGTGACACTTTTCAAGACTTAGTAAAAAGAAAACTAAAATATCAAAAACTGATGAATATTTCAGTATTTACTAGGGTTGATATAGAATTAAATTGGATATTTTAAATTCAAATTTAACTTTGTCACAAAATAAATCACTCGTCTTCTATTACAAGATCTTTGAGTTTTCACTTACAAAAGAAAAACTTTGAACTTGAAAATTTGATGAGAGATGTGCAATGATAAATCAAGTTTTAACCAATGGAAATTGTTACAGAAAATCTGTATCTCCCTCCCTTTTGTTGATGAAAAGTGCACTTCTGTATGTTTGGAACAACACTTAAAATTATGAACGTTTTACTTTAGTAAGAATGAGACATTTTATCTTTTGGTATTTTTCTGTAATTTTAGTTAAGTTTGCAGGATGCAAATTTTTGCCTGTCAGTGCTTTTTAATCATGAGTAATTTTATTTTGAATAAAACTATATTTATGATTACTACTTGTTTGGCTTGAGTTGTGTTTTTAAATGTTTTCCTTACCAAATTTATATCTGTTTTGATCTTAATATATGTTCAATGTAATGTACATGTTTTTTATTTTACTATTTTTTTCTAACAGCCCACTATTCATTAATCTGTAGCCTTTTTGCTGCAATTGGAAGTTGAATGGAATGCAGTACTGAAGTGGAATATTTGAGAGCGTACAAAAGTGAGAGCGGATGTTGCAGAGAAACTCGACTTATCCATTGATAAAAGCAGACATATGCTTGTTGCCTCCTGTAGATGTAGTTGTCTATATTTAAATTTGTAACTATTACTTGTTGATGTGTAAATAAATATCTTAATTTAATTATTTCTCTCCCTTTTATGCTACATCAATATTCTTCCACAATATGTTACAACAGCTAATTAGAGATTAAAAGGAAACTTGAAAGATGCTTGACTAAGTTAGAAACAGCAAAAGTAGGGGGAAATGAATCTTAGATTAGGGGTTAACAACCTTGTAACTGTGGTGTACTAAACCAATCTATTAATATCATTCAAGATGCAGCACAGTAAGAAATATTTGAAACAATTTGATTCCTGTGGTAGTGCATGTAAAATTAGGAAATAGGGGTTAAGAATACAGATTCAGAGTTTGTTATATGTTAATTAAGCATCATTTATAGATATTTAATAACATAAAATATAACTATTACTTTTAACAAATAAAACTTGAAACTGTTCATATATTATGTATATTTTAAATAGATTTATTAAAATAAATAAATAGCATAAAATTTTAGTATTCATCAATGCAGTTAAATAAAAAATTAAAATTTTTTAATGAGAAACTTGTCCTTTTCACTGCTACATTTAAGACTGTCTACGCTTAATGTTAAAGAACAAGATGAAAATTTGGAATATTTTTTCCCAAAAATAACAGAACTGAAACATTATATTCTGGCTTCACTATTCTATAGAGCAGCATATTTTTTTATCATACTCTTCTTTTTATCTCACAAGGAGAGGGCATGAATAAAGAAATTCATTTGGGGTTGAGACTTGGTGTAATAGTAGTACTCCTTTAGGGTGTTCAACCCTCAATGTAATTCCTTCGAATGGCCAGTCAATTCGGAGAAAAAAGCCTTCAAAATTCATGCTTAGCTTTTATACAATTAAATTTCAATTTCCTCCAACGATTTCGTAGCTTGGTTGATATATGGTCTGCATACTATGCGCGAGGTTTAGGTTCGATTCATCGGTCAATTTCTTTTTTTTCTTTTCATTTCATTTAATTATTTTTAAAATTAAATAAATTTATTTATGAAAGGTTTATTAAATATTAAATGATATTTTATGTAATTATTTTGTATTTTATAAAGTAAAAAAAATACTGTAAGTGCATAAATATTGTATTAAATTTTATAAATATATTTTTATATTAATAAATAATATTTATAATAATATATGTAATAAATATTAAATGATATTATACATAAAAATATTAGTTACAAACAGTTTTATAATGTGAAATAAAATATACTATAAATAAAATATTATATATAATATAAAATAATTTATTAAGTATATTATTATTAATTATTTTATAATTAATATAATAAGTCTTTTATATATTATTAATTTAATTATTTTATAATTTTATAAAACATTTAATAAGTCCTTTTTAAATTATTTAAAAGAAATTAATAATTATTTCAATAATAATTTTATTAATAAATTAATAATAATTTCAATAATAAATTAATAATCATTTTATTAATAAATAATTTAAAAAATAAATATTTTCAATAATAAATTAATAATTTTAATAATAAATTAATTTTAAAAATAAATTAATAATTTTAATAATAATTCTTATTACTAATAATTCTTATTAATTATTTTAATTAAAAATTATTTTCAAACTTTTTAAATAATAATTATTTTAAATAATTTTAATCAATAACTATTTTAAATAATTTTAATTGTTAATAATTTTAATTAATTATTTTAAATATTTTTATTAATAATAATTTTAATAATAAATAATTTAAATAATAAATTTAATTGCTTTTACTTTATAAAATGCAAAATAATTACATAAAATATCATTATTATTTAATAAACCTTTCATAAATAAGTTTATTTAAATTTAAAAATAATTAAACGAAATGAAAAAAAATAAGAAATTGATCGATGAATCGAACCTAAACCTTGCGCATAGTATGCAGACGATATATTAACCAAGCTACGAAATTGTTGGAGGAAATTGAAATTTAATTGTATAAAAGCTAAGCATGAATTTTGAAGGCTTTTTTCTCCGAATTGACTGGCCATTCGAAGGAATTACATTGAGGGTTGAACACTCTAAAGGAGTACTACTATTACACCAAGTCTCAACCCCAAAAGAAATTCCTTAGTCGTGCCCTCTCCTTGTCAGTTGATCTATTTTTTCTGTATAAAAATTTGTCTCGCATTTTCTCGCCTATACTGTAATGCTAAATGAGTTATCCCTTTATATTTTAAAAGAAAAATAAGTGTTTATGAAATATTAGCTGTATACCCTGGCATTGCATGGACTTTTTTGAGTGTGTAACTTTTTCCCCCATAGAAATTTCTTTCTCTTGATGTCAGCACTTCCTGGTGTGTTTGATTTCTATGGGCGAGTTCTGCTTTGTAAACAACAACATTAAACTGAAACCGTATAAAAGTTCCCTTGGGCTTCTGGTCAAATGTTAATCTATGGGAAAGCATTGAAGTTCACATCAAAGTTTTTCACACTTTTACTTTAGGTTTTTTAAACTGTGAAAAAAAAAGGAAAGTGCCCTAAACATTTGAGACTCAGCGCTTTCACTTTTGAAAAAAAAAATTGTTGAAAAAAATTTGTATTATTTTCTAGCCTCCTCAGAAAATGGCTGCCAGAATTTTCTTTTTATCATTTGTTTTCGCGAGTTTTTATAGTATTTATCTCTTTTAGAAAAAGAAAAAAAATTTGAACTCATTAGAATTTTTTTTTTACATTTATTACAATCATGAGATTATAATGTATTAATATATTTTCTGCTAATTTAAATGCATTCTGATAAATCATATTGCCTTGAAAACATGAGTTCATATTGTTCTAGCTTTTTAACAAGTATATCAAATCACACACACATTCCTTCATTTTTTTTTGTGTTTAGTAAATGTTGTCTAATGGGCACAAAAATAATATAGATTTATCTGTTTTTGAATTAATTTGGTTTTATTATATAAAAGTAAAAAATGCATAATGTTAATTTGAAATGCTTAATGTTTTATGTATTTCATTTAGTTCAAAGTTATATCATTGTTTAACCAGTACTTCAGTTTTATATTTTCAGTAGTATTGGCAGAATACTCTTTAAGTGTATGTAGCTGGGATTTCATGACAATTCTATGAAAATATTTAATATTCCATTATAAATTATGAGCTAATTTCAATTTACATAGATAAATAACAAAAAGGTTTAGTCTGAAAATGTGTTAGATTGTAAAATGTAGTAATTTGTATGCATTTTTTAATTAAAACAATTATTTAACTAATTTGTGAAATCTGCACTTTCATCTATGATGCTTTATAAACTGCAAAACAAATATTGATGTACACATAAATATGTGACAAAAGGCTGTTATAATGTATATATATTAATTTTGTGCATGCTGTTTAAATTGCATTAAGGAAAATGTCATGTTTATTTTTTATGTAGTTCTTTTGCTCATTTAAGTGCTTTTGTAGGAATCAAAATATTGTAATAAAGCCGGCTGGGTGGCGCAGTTGGTTTGTCACTTGCTTTCTGTACTCAAGGTTGCAGGTTTGACCCCGGCTCAAGTCAATGGGTTTTCATGGTGCAGAAAATCGACAGCGTCCATGTCATATGATTATACTGCATGTAAAAGATCCCTAGAGTGTCTGTTTGGCTTGGGTGCTCTCAGCAAAATAAAAATTCTTATGCAGGTTCGCATTATCAGAGCTAAGGTGCCACCCTCTGGGGAGGAAACTAGGTGTCAAAATTATTTGCAGTAATTAGTATCGCCTATATAGTGCCGTGCTAAAAAGTGATACCATCTTCTGGGGAATGTACTAGGTGTGTGCAAAGGTTGAAAATAATAAGGCGCAGCCCTACTAGGTAAATATATATATATATATGTAATAATTCCCTCTAACATACTTTTAATTAACTCTCTTTAATGATCTATAAATAATCTTTCATTCTTAGGTTTAAAATAAAACATTGTAATCTTAATCTTAATCGTAATCGGCTAAACCGATTGTCATAGCCCGCGCATTTTAGCCAATCAGATGCCAAAAGGAAAACGCCTATTCAACGTAATCGCGCTCTCTTGCTCTGCTTGCCGCCATCACATAAGATTGTAAATACTTGCTGCTTTTTGTCTTTGTGTTGTGTCCTCCAAAATGCCGCTGTCTACTCAATGTGAAAATAGAACGTAATTGTGCTTTAATCTGCTCATGTGTGCCCACAATAAAGGAGGTAAAGCTATTCTGAAGACGTCATTATTTAATCAAAATTGATAATCTTCCACTCCGGCCAACACTACTTCAATCTATTACATATATATATAATAAATATTCTGTATATAACAAAACATTATTAAATATTAGTATTTCACTCACTAATCAATGCACATTTATATTTAGTAAAAATCATTTTAGCCAAAAAGGTATCTCAAATTCATTATTTTGTTTTATTTGGGTTAAGCGTAACCCTAGGTAAAATATTTGTGTGTAATTAATTACTCTATCTGTTTTTTAGGTCATGCATAGTTTTAGAGCTAATTATATTTATCTTTCATTTTATGAAAATATTAGTTTTGCATAGAGAGATTTCAGTAATGTGTGTATTTGAACTATAGAGAGTAATATATGCATATTATTTTTTGAGAAATACCTTTATTTTGTAAATTAACAATTTTTGGTATAACATTATTGCATTTAAGGTATATTAGGCTAATTAGGGGATTTTATTGTCACTAGATCAAAATTTGACAAGCTACATATAGGCTTATGTTTATGACTTTTTGTTTTTTAAAGTATTAAGTAAAGTTAAGTACTAAAGAATTAAATTTGACATCCAATTTATACAATATTATGAAAGATGATCTGCTATGACATTCCAGATTCATTCAATGACTTTTTAATTATGTAATTTATATGCCATAAATTTTTCCCCAAATTTGGTTTTGAGGAGATATCAGTTTTTAATATTAGAGACACAATCTATACGTATTGAAAAAATAAGTTTTCTTATGCACTAAATGGTAAAAGTTTAATCTACACACATTTAAAATAAAACAAACACTCAAAATACAATAAATGCAAAATTAAATGAACATCCCAGTTTTAAAAAATATTGAAGTGCAAAATTTCAGTTGTATTAACATTGTTCAAGTATGTGAGATAATTTTCTCATACTACAGTTGTGTGATTTAAAGGTATTTATAAACAAAGTGGAAAGCCAAAAGTGCATATTATTGATGTAATTAGATTGCATTAGGAATTGCAGAATTAGCAAAAAAGTAATTTTTATTAAACATTAATTGGAGGTGGAAAATTTTTACATCATTACAATTCTTCTTAACTTGTGTCAATCAATTGAAATGCGTTTTAAAACACAAAAGATAAATATATGCATTTTTAAAAAATAAATTGTAAATAAGTCAATTTAAATAAATATTTTGACAGTTTTGCAAGCTTCTATCAAAAGATACACTTTGCGTATTTAGCTCTGTGTTATTACTAAAAGTTTATCTTACTGTTAAGAATTATATATGTATTTGCGATATTGTTTTTGATCTGTAAAAGGCATTATATTTATGTATATATTCTCCGTAACATTTACCGATAGACTTACAGTCAAATTATTGACTATGAGGAAAATAATTTCACTTTCAACAAAAGTATTCTAATTAACTTTTTTCCAAATAAATACATTTAGTCAGAAACATACGAATTTAATGTTGTTTTCATCCTTTAAAAAAGTCTCATCTTATTTGATCCTGAATAGTTATGTACGTATACCAGTGGTGCACACAAGGGGGTTCCTCCCCCCCAAAGTCCTTGATTTTTTTTCCAATTGGTTATAATTCTAAGTATATAATACATAAAATTTAATTAAATATTTGTTATTAATGATTAATTTTATTAATTAATTCTAATTATTTCTTCGCTAATTAGTTTTTTACTGTATTTTGTTTCTGAAAATCGACAAAATCAAAAATAGCATCATACAAGAATGGTGAACTTTCAACCCCGGACCCCCCCCTGAAAAATTCCTGTGTGCGCTACTGATGTATACAAATACCTACATAGCATGTTTATTATATAATTTCATAGATGTTTCCTGTAAAATCCTAGCTTGGTTCACACCTTTGCCAATACATCATAAAAAATTATGCCAAATTGCACCAACTGATCATTTTTCTGCATTTAATATGGCAACAAAATGACCATGTTGACAATAAGTAAAGAAATGTACTAAAATAAGATTCAACAACTGTTTCCTCTTTAACTGAACTTAATAAAAAAATTATGAAAAAAAAAAAAAAAATGTAAACTTAGCCTTAAACTGTGAATATACATATTTGATGACCTAATGATTTTTCATCAGTTAAGTGCACATTTGGATTTTCTTATGTTTCAAGCTTTAATGAGCAATCAAAAACAAGATTTCATTTTTATGTTTGCAAGAAATATTCCTATTATAAGAATGACAAAAGTAAAATTTCACTTTTTCATTAAGTTATAAAAAAAATTGTACAAGAATTACTCCATTTTGAAACTAGAATTCGAATTTGTTATATCAACATATAGATTTGTGCGAATAAAACAGTTTAAATAACTAATACTTTTATTGAAGTTTTAAATAAATAAATAAATACGTACGTCATAATGCAATGCCATACTTCCATTTAAAAATTACAATTGCGTTTTATTAAAAGAATAGTTTCTATTAAAACTGGAATAATCATCAAACTCCTAGAAATTCATATGACTTTGACATTCTGAAATTATATTTCTGTACTTAATATCCCCATTTAAATCTTAATTTAAAAAAAGGTTTTTTGTCTACATTTTTTTTATTTTGAAAGTGTGTTACCAGACTTATTGGAGTATAAGTAAACAAGGTAAGATTTTGATACAAGTTTAAATTAGTGATGCATAAATGAAATTTCAAAGATTTTTTCCATCTCATTTTTGAAGAACATCTTGTTGATGTTTATAATGTCAACTGTTTTTAATATTTTGATCTAATAAAAATTAAAAATACTACATATATAATATTTAAAAAAAAAAAGATTCCTTTGCTAATATAATTAAGCAACAAATATTTAAATTTTAGGAATCGAGCATACAAATTATTGTTCCTTAATATTTTATTCCTTTAAAAGTGTTTCAATATTAATATTAATTAATTTTATTTATTTTTAAAGAAAAGCAAATATTTAATCATTTGTATGGACTCTTGTATGTATAGACAATCGTATAATATTTAGAAATTATATCACAATTTATTCACATAAAACTCTCTCTTAAATAAAGGGTTAACATTGAGAATGGGCCATCTAGTGTTTCTGGTAATGGTAATCATGATACATTTATAGAATCCACAATACGAGCGCATAACTCTTTCCTACAAATTGGTAAATAAATTTTAGAATCGGTGAGGTTGTGCTCATTTAAAACATCATACTATCATCAAAATTTAGAAATCTGAAAAAATATAGCATAAATATATATTGTTAAATTTTTCTATAAAAATATTGAAAATATTAAATTTTGCAAAATATGCAAACAAAATTATTAATATATAAATTTTTTTACTTATAAATTAGATCAGTCATAAGATTTTAAAAATAGTCTTAAATATAAATTTAAAATGCAAAAGCAATTGGAAATTTTTAAAATACTAATATTCTGAATTGCTTACATTTATGTGAATCTTGACTAAAAATCTTAAAACAAACTAAAAATGTTGAAAATTTTCAAGTATTTTTGAAATTTTTAACAGCAAAAATATTGTTATAATCAAATAATGACTTTTCTTTCTCTCAAAGGATGGAGGGGGAAAAAAAAACTCGCCAAAATTGCAACCAAAGTTACAATTAATACCAGTCAAACGATGCTTTTACAAAATATATTCAATTGTTTTCTAAATGTACGCTACAAAGCATAACAGTCTCAATTACCAAATTTATTAAATTATGAAAGATTATTTGTGATCTATGCCTTGCGCTTAGGGAGGTAAGTAAATAAAACGGTTTTAAAAACTCATTTACTGATTTTTATGCTCGTTTTTAGTGATATATGTTAAAAACGTCGTCGCATGTTTCATTTTAGGAAAAATAAGTGAAAATCTAATCGCTTCCGGTAAAGAATATATACAAAGCTATGGATATTTTGCTATGACCGGAAAAAAGACTAGTTTTGTATTCTGCAGCGGCCCCACAGTAAGTTTTATAGTAGAACTCGTCCACATAAATATAATTGAAATTCCCTGTTTGGAAATTTCTTGTGCACTTTGCTACGTCGAAGGGGTTTCGTGGTCAAGGTAACGGACTCGTGGACGGCGCGTCATGAGTTTGAGCCTAGTACTGCTGAAGACCCGCCTTGTATCAAGGCCATCTAGAAAGGACCAGGCCGTGACAGAGTTTTGATGACGTCACGAAAGGAGGGAAAGCTTTTCTACGCGCATTCGCTCTGTGAGGATTATAAAGCTTTGAACATTTATTTCTTTTCATGCCATAGGCTAAAATTTCCGCATTTATGATTATTTTTTTTAATTCTCACTGAGAATATTTTCTGATGAAAGTTATGCATTAATACGCTAGAATGATGCATAATATTTTCCCGGAAAAAGGGACAACGTCACTCATGAAAGGCTCCTAACAGTATAAGAAAAATCTAAGAAAAAACTGGCTCAATGTAAAATAATTTCAATCAGATAAAATAAAAAACATTTACTTGCAAAGAAAATTGGAAAAGTAAAGAATTAGAGGCATATTAATAAAAAAATCATGTGAATTTAGAAACATTCTGCTGGAGTTCCTTTTTCCTGTGAAATGACATTTTTTATGCTCATAGAATCAAAGAATCATAAAAGAAAGAATTATAAAAAAAATACATGCAAAAATATATACAAATGACAAACAGTTTTAGATACCACAGTAATTATATAGTAAAAATATATTCTAGATTATACGTTAAAAATATTCAATTAAAATAATTCATTCATTCAATATTCAAAAATATAAAATAATTTCAATCCAATAAAATAAAGAAAAATTTACTTGTAAAGAAAATAGGAAAAGTAAAGTATTTGAGGCATATTATTACATAAAAAATGCATATGACATGAACAGTTTAGACACCATAATAATTACATATCAAATATAGGATGTTAAAAATATATATACGTTAGTAAATACACTTACCTATAAATAATCAGAAAAAAAAAAAAACTTTTCATGGAATATATCATTAATGAGACAACGTACTGATTAGTTTCAAATTTAGAATAATTTGCATTTGTGATGATATTATTTAAACTATTAACTACATTATTTTTATGCACATGCATTAAAATTCAATATTATGCTATGGTAAAAATATCTAAAAATCAAACAAAATTTTTGAAATTAAAAAAATAGCATTTTACATACTTTGAATGCTAAAATCTTTATGAAAATAATTTAAACGAATAACGTAAATAAATAAATAATTTTTCTTCAAATAATAGTTATATGAACAATTAAACACGTTCATAAAATGTATGTAGTATAAAAAAAATTACAAGGATAAACATGCACAATGAATAAAATACGAATCGATAATTGAATATTTAAATAAAAAAAACAGAAAAATATAAAAAGCAAACATTAATTTAATTGGCCTTAAATTTTTTCATTTTTCGGTTATCCTTCACGGTTAAAATTTCTTCATTGCGCTTTTTTGAATAATTATTTAAGCATATGTTCCCAAATGTAACGAATACTTTTTTAAAATATGAAAATGCAGGAATGTTACAATTTACACAAGATGAATGAAACGAATGCAAGACATTCCACAACTCGTGTAATTCTAGATACGCTTCTGTTATGCTTGTAAAGCAAGATAATTGGCAATCAACTTTAAGAAACTTCGATTCGAATGTTTTCAATATTAACAAATTAAAAATGAAATATTGCGTTGAAATGACTTTCATAATATCTGTGGGCATTTTTAAACCTCCTCTATCCAGAAGTCTCAAATATTTTGTCCCTTCGATATTTTCCGAGTCGAAATTAATCTGCTTATCTAAAACAAATGTATGCTTGCAATCTGAGCATTCGAATTTTATATTATACACACAATATATATCCCGCTATATACATTAAAGCTTGATACTCTTCTATTGAAATATCATCTGGTTTATTTCTAATGTTTAATATTTCGTTGAAATCTGTAATATCTACTTTAACATGAAATATCTCACCTGAATGATTTGAAATTAAATTTTTTAGTGAGATAGTACCATATTTATCTGAGTGCAAAGTTAACACACTTTTAATGCGCAACTTTTTTTTCAGCTTGCAAAATTTCCTGCACAGTAACATGATAATTTGCTCCAGACATTTGTCTGTATTGCCCAAATCTGNTAACATGAAATATCTCACCTGAATGATTTGAAATTAAATTTTTTAGTGAGATAGTACCATATTTATCTGTGCAAACTTTTAATACGCAACTTTTTTTCAGCTTGCAATATTTCCTGCACAGTGACATGATAATTTGCTCCAGACATTTATCTGTATTGCCCAAATCTGGCTTCTAAATTATCAGTTTGGAACTTTCCAGTTAAAACATATTTGAAATTCTGCTCCGTCAAAAGATACTTTATTAGTTCTGGGATGGTATTTACCGTATGCCTCAAAGCAAAAAATGTTTCCTCACTTAAACAACCATCTCGTTTATTTTGTTTAAAATTTTTGCAGCAGTCCAGCTACTGAACAAATTTTGAAAAAAAAGTGAATCTATCATCATCCATTGATGAAAAAGGAACACTGATTTTCAATTTAAGATTTTGACCCTTAGTTGGACTTTTAATATTCATTATTTGCCAGAAATCTAAAATATGTTTGATGAATATTGCAGTGTCCCTAAACATTTCTGGGTAGCCTAATTTATCTTTTAATATATTAAGTGCAGTCACATTGCTTTCTTCAAAAATTTTTAAAACTAATTTAAAATTTTGTTTCTCAAAATTTGTTGGTTTTAAAGCTTTTAAACATAATTTAGGAGCTAATTTAACAATAATGTTCATTTCTTAGTTATAAATTTTAAATAATGATGTGAAAAAGATGCTTTTCGGATTTGAGAAAATTCTGAAGGATCAGATTACATTAAAGAAGAATCAGCATCTTTCTGATTTAACCAATTATTTCGTATAGATTTGATAAGATGTACTGAATCAAAAATAAGATGTAATTTTTTTTTGCATTATTAGCTGGATTCTGAATAACACTCTTTATGGTACCATTACACAATTTAGAAAAACAATTTCTATTTACTCTGTTATTATCATTTACAATGCAAACATCTGAAACACCTACCTTTTCCATTAGTGACAAAATTTCTAAAGTCATAGAATGCAAGTCTTCAGCATTCATGTTCGTTACAGGATTCAATGATAATATTTCTTTATTTTTACTCAATAAAGAAGAGTATAGAAAACATTGAATCATAGTAG
>BMAV01012464.1:0-70761 GCA_019973955.1 Trichonephila inaurata madagascariensis | reverse complement strand
TTTTATTTTTCCCCGCCATGGGGTTATTTTTTTTTTCCCCCCAAAAAATAATAAAAATTTGAAAATACCTTGGCGACCACTTTTTAGTCCCCTCCCCAAAGTTTTATACAAATTTCCCCATTTTTTTAATTTTTTTTATATTCTTCAAAAAAATGAGTCAAAATTGATACGTTTTATGAAAAGGTTTTCCGTCCCGTTAAATTTCCTTTTTCACTTTAAAAGAATTTATACTCACCCAAAAAAGTTCATGCTTTTCCTTTTAGAATCAGTCATTTAAAAGAATCCCAAAAAACTGTTTTTTTTTTTCTTACCATTTTAAAAAATCTTTTTTAAGTAAATAATAAAAACCTTTTTATTTCCCATTAAAGTACTCTACGAAACTTTTTTTCGTGTGTGAACAATATTATCCTTTTTAAAAAAAGGGAAAAAATTGTTAAAAAATTAGGGTTTTTTAAAATTTTTTGGCTTTTTTCGTCTATTACCCTTTTTTTACAGAATTTTTGTAAAATTATTTTTAGATTTTTTTTTTAAAATTATCATTTTTTTCAATCATGGGGAAATTGTAAACCATTAACTTAAAATTAAGCCTTCTAAAAACTTAAAAAAGTGCCATTTTAGAACGCAAGGGTTTGGCAAAAAACCAGTTTGCGCCAAATTGGCAATCAAAATCTGCTTCATCAAGTTCATTTCTTTTTCTCGGGGGTTACAAAGAAAAACGGAGGAAATGAAAATCACCGATTTTGGCGGGGGAAAAATGCAACGAAAATTTATTTTTTTTAATAAGGATCACTCAGCAACATTCAACTAAACTACTTACTATTACAAATTTAAAATTTTTTGCAAAAAAAAAAAAAAATTTAAAGCACAAGATTTCATCAAAATGCAAACAAAAAAACATACACAAAAAAGGGCTTTTTATTTATGTTATTTCACCTTTTTTCATCTTATCGAACTCCATTTCAAAAATTTTTTTTTCAGGCCCTGCCTTTAAAAAGTTTGTTTTAAACTTTTGATGGAATTTTTAAACGCTATACGAACAATGATGGGATTTCCGCATTATAACTTGGCTTAATGTTAAAGCAGCGAGCATTTGGAACGACTGTTCATCAGCTTTAAAATTTCTTTATCGGGTTTCCCGTTAAACTGAAACGCTCAACTTTTGGGAACCTTTTTTAAATACATGTCAAAACATTTAGGATAAAAATGATCAGTGCTCACATTTTGAAGGGGTTTATTCCGGGGAAAACAAAAAACTGGAAATTTTCATTCAAATTTTGGGATTGATTTATTTTAATAGGGGATTTACGTCCAACACCTGTTCGTTCAACGCCCATCTATGAACCCCATGTTTACCGATTTTAGGCAAAATCTAAAATTTTATGAACTAAATGAATCATTAAGGAACCAATTTTCTTCCATATTCAAAATTGGAAACGGGGAAAAAATTTTATAAAATAAAATAACTCTGGTCCTTTTTTTTGTATGTGGAAGAAGCAAATTAAGGTGCCTCAAGATATGATTATTCAACACAAAATTCCATCAATGAGAAATTTAAAAAAATATTGAATGCATATGCGGAGAGAATAACTTCAACTGCAAAAGATGTATATATTGGTTGTACTTCAAAAGAACATGAAACTTTCGTACGTCAAAAATTACATAAGATGTCATTAATTGATACAAATGGATTGCCTTATCAAATAGTTTTTATGTGTGAATAATATTTATTACATGATTACCACAAATATTGATGTGATAGATGGATTGGCAAATGGTGTAGTTGGAAAGCTAGATCATATAGAAAGAAATGATGAAGGATTAGTTAAGACAATATTGCTCGAGTTTCCAGTTTTACCTCAAATGCGGGAAAAATTAAGAAGTAAAAAGACAATTTCGCCTTACCTCTACAAAATAACAGAATAATATTGACAACAAAATCAAATACTACGATTGATTCAGTGTTTTCTAGATTCTTAAATGTTATTGAGTGCAAAACCTACATTTCTTATTTTAGTTACCACAAGCCTTTGATAACAAAAGTATGTACTGAAACACCCATAAGCATAATGTAAATAGACTAATAATAATGAAACTTTTCTATAAATGTATACAATAAATTTTTCTTAGAATTATATATTAAAAATGAAAATTTTGTTTATACTCTTATACCTTTTCCATCCTAATTATTTTTTTAAATACAGTTTGAAATAATAATGATAATAATAAATTTGTTAATTCTATATAAGATAACTTTAAAATAAAACTTAATTATACAATTCAACACACATAAGCCGAAGAAGTTAACTTCTACCACGTGATTACATTGATACACGCACACTTTTTTTTAAAATTAGTTTTTATCAGAAAAAAATTGAATTTTTTTAAAAATCACATCCTTTTCGCCAAGAACAGAAAAAGACTTTTCTTGTTCACAGTAAATTTTGACAGGAAAGAGTGCAGACCATTATTCGACTTTACAGGAGCAGATGAGTCATGAGTGTAACCTACCGTGAATGTTTTGAACAGGACAAGAAATTCATTTCTTATGTCATCCCAATCCGAAACGCAGGGAATATTTTAAGATTTTAACGATAATGATACACATTTGATGACAGTTTATCTATGCAACTGATTGGTCGGATCCAATAAACAGCTATTCTGATGCAGAAATTGATGATGAAGCTCCGATCAAAAACTGTTACGTTTTCTAATGATTTACATTGTTTGGAAATTGTGAAAACATACCTTATGGAGTAGGACAGTGCTTCTTAAACTTTCAACATTTGCAATCCGGTTTTACACCGTAATTTTCACCACGCTCCCCTCCATATAATAACAATGTATTGAATTCAATAATACACTTCGACCAAAGCTACAACACGACTTTAATTATAAACCGTACAAATAATCAAGAGAAAGTATTAAAAATTTGAAAGTAATTTTGTACAGGACAAGCGCATGGGAGTGATTAGTAATTATTAAACTTGTTCATAATTTACTATTGATAAATTAAGTATCAAAAACATTGATCAGTTCTAGATGAATTTATAAGCATATTATATCCTAATGAATGTGTATTTTTTCTTTATTACGTCAGAATATATTTTGTTTTGCTTCCTTTCAGAAAAAATTCTTTTTTAAATAATCTTTTATTTTCGACTTTTTGATATGCTCGCGCCCCTCACATATGGTTATTACGCCCCTCCCCAAGAGAGGCTCACCCCACAGTTTGAGAAACGCTGCAGTAGGATATAAATGGCGCAGTATTTCTTTTTTCTGCATAAAGTCGAAAAAGAACTTGTGGAAAGAACCCGTGGGGACCTCATTTCTACATTATCTACGCGATCTGTTTCTGTGGAGAAGAACGAAGGACCTCTTAAATCATTCATTTTTAAAACCTGTTTATTAAGGTCTTAGCTTAAACACAACAATAATTAAGTAAGTTGATCTAGAATGAGAAGACGCAACACGTATTACCAAATAGTCGTGTACTTGACCACTGAATCTTACTTTATAGATTAATTTCTCTATCACTAATATACGCCTTTTCCTTATAGCTTATATAAAACTGCTTACCGCTATATCCTAGATAATCAGCTACGTTCTGTATCTGTTCTGATGTGGCTTTAATCCGGCAGTATTCCTTATGGCCTCGAACCCAATTTGGTTCATCAGTACGGGCACGGCTAGGCTATTTCACGGAGTTAGGATTCTTCTAACTTTATCTCCAATCACTTTACAGCTAACTCTCTATTTAGCGACTTCACTTCCCACTCGGCAATCACTTCTGCGCATAGACATAGACCCGGACAAAGACTTCACTCTACTGCTAACTTCCAATATATATATAATTCCTGATTTACATAATCCCGTTCTTCTTGAGTTGGTTGGAAAGAATTACCATTTCGGCCCCAAAGAAACCCCAAGAGGACATTTATAGAAATCGCGATGAAATGCCCCGTCACAACTTTTTGAGCCGGGAATCAAAAAAATTGTCAGTATTTTAAAATTTCCAATTAAATGATGCGTAATAATTCACTGATATTACTCGTATTTTTATCTGTTGAATATGAAGTGTGTAATTTCTAACTATGGTTACTTTTTGTGTATTGTTTATTATATAATTTCCAAAAGGTAATTTCAAAATATTTGTAATTTGTTTGGACCCTGATATAACAAAAGTTCCCGAATTAACGAACATGATGTACGGTCCCAATGAGTTCGTTAATTTGTTCTTGACTGTATTTATTAACATTTCACGGGTAAGCACATACAATACTATTATAACTTCCTTCCTCAGTGGCACGACAGCCCAGGGTGGGCCTTGGCTTTCTCAAGAAACCTTTTCCAGGCCAGCCTTCTTCCGGCCAGTGTTCTCCAATTCCTAGTTCTTAAAACTAGGAGATCTTTTTCTAGGCCATCAATCTATCTGAGGTTTGGCCTGCCCTTTCTCCGTGCGCCGATTGGTTGAGCATTGAAGACTTTCTTAGTGGTGCGGTCTTCGTTCATTCTGATAACGTGACCTTCCCATTTAATTCGTTGTATTTTGACGAAGTTAACAATGTCAGATTCCTTAAATGATCGATAGAACTCTAAATTTGATCTTCTTCGTCATGTTCCATTTTTCTGAATTCCTCCAAAAATGGATCTCAAAATCTTCCTTTCGTAGATAATTATCATGCTCTCATCTGTTCGAGACATGGACCAAGTTTCACATGCATAAGTTAATACTGATCTTAAAAGACTTTTATGCGATAGAACCTTTGTTTTTCTTTTGATTAAATTTGATTTCATATATTTTCTTATTCCATTAAGACATCTATTAGTCATTGTAAATACTATTTTAACTATTTTCAATTAAATTTTCCCGTTTTTTTTACTGCCACATTTCCGTTAATCTTTTCGTAATTTAAAAAAAAATTAAATCTTATTTTTAACTCCCCACTATGAATTCCAATGAAAATAATCTTACACTTTGCTTCAGAAACTTGTTAGGTGGACATTTACCACATTAATGTAGATGAAAATTATATTTAAACATAATGTCAATTTTTATTTATAGACTTGTAATCGTAGAGCTCTCCTTTTCCAAAGTGGTAAGGATTTTTTAAAGGAATTTTAGTCGAAGAAAACAAAACAGCTTTATGATTAATATACAAACAATACTGTTAATAAATGCCGTGCAATAATTGTTAATGAGCGAAAAAATGAATATCTTGGTTATAACAAAAAGGAAGATTTTATTACTGAAAGAGTAAAATTAAAGAGAAATACGTAGCTTAACCCAACGATGGGAAAATGAAGTAAGAATTTAAGGTTACGATTGAACTATAGGATAAAAAAAATTTACTATTGCAATTGCCGAACTGATGAAAGAAATATAAAGCTATTATAGCAAAATGAAAAAAGAAAATTAGTTTAATAATACTATGGTAAAAATTGAAGAGTTAACCAAATATGTATATAATAATAAGGCAAATAAAAAAAAAGGTTAATACATCAAAAATAAGGAATATATCCTTTAGAAAGTTTAAATATATTATATCAGTAAAAACCTAACCTCTCTTTGAAAAAAAGATAGAAAGAGCTGTACATTTTTTGTACTAATATTTTCTTTTGAACAACATTTAATAAAATAGTATTACAGTAAAATCCGGCGTATAACGCGCACTTTGAACACAAAAAATGTGATCGAAATACAAGGGTGCGCGTTATACGCCGGGTATAAAAACGATTGCTTTAAAAAATAACAAAAGAGATGAGCATAATTTTTTTTTTTTACACATATCGAAATACTATTTATTTAAAAGAAATGATATACCTTACGAACTAAAAGAGATCTAGTTGTAGAAATATACTATTATTTCAAAAGTCTGGCATTATTTCTTGAATAAATGAATTCAAAATATAAGAACGTTGTATACAAAATTTCAGATTTCTTCTTAAAAAGCGGGGTGCGCGTTATACGGCGAATATACCCGAAAAATTAAAAAATGCAGCTTGAAAATATGGGTGCGCGTTATACACCGGTGCGCGTTATACGCCTGATTTTACGGTATTTTTTTTAGAAATTTTTGTTCTTCAAGTTTTTCTTTTTTTAAAAATTATATACAAAATATATTCTTTGTATTTTCATTTTAGAAAAAAAAATTAAAGATTTAATGTTGTGTTAATTTTGAAATAAAATAGATTATTTTTGTATAAATCTTAGGTTTTAAGTGAAAAAAGATCCATGGAAGCTCAAACTTAATGATATTAATTTAACTGAAAGTAATTCAAATATTCTTAAACATGGTTAGACTATTTAAATACTTTAAGTGAACTCTTTTTTAAAAAGACTTTCTTCATTTCATACTCAACAATACTGAAGCTCTCCAATTTCTCAAACCCTTTGTGGGTTGCATATTTCCATAAATTCATTAAGTATTTATAATGGAATAATTATGTAACTGTAGAGCCTCATTATATTAACTTCAGAATACTGTCGAACTAAATGACAAGAGTAATTATTTTCATCACCTTGTGTAAAACTATATCTCCTTCTCTAATAACCGGCTGAAATTGAAATGAGACACACATAATTGCCTTTTGATAAGCAATTACAGTGAGCTAAACATGGAAATGTACATTCAAATTTTGTTCTTTTAATTTAACTCTTTAAACTCTTTAAACCAGCGTTTCTCAAACTGTGTGGCGCGTCCCCCTTGGGGGTATGACAACTCTACGAGGGGGCGCGTGCATATTGAAAAGTCGAAAACAAAAGATTATTAAAAAAATTATCAAAATTTACTGAAAAAAAATACATTCTAAAAACATAATAAAAATAATAAAATACACATAAATACAATAAAATACATAACAAAAAATAAAATACGCTATTACACTGATATATTACACTTATAATTGTATCAATGCTATAAAATGTATTTTATAATTAATTTCCTAAGTTAAGAAAAAGTTTAATAATTACCAGTAAATCTATGGGATTGTCATATATAAAATTATATACAAAAAGTAACACTTATCTTGATAATTTGTACGGTTTATAATAAATCCCTTAACTGCCGATTAAAAAATACGCGATTCGTTTCCCAATGCCAACCGTTTTCCACATAAGCGCACGTATGTGATGTATTGAGGGCAGGGAAAAGGAATAAAGAAGTAAATCCTTCGCAAACATTGTCAAGGTCCTTTTATTGTTTTCCAAAGCCTTCAGAATAATTGTATGGATAGAAGTGCACAGAAAAGATCGTACTTGGAAAGACGTATATATACGTTCGAGGAAATAAACGCTTTGGCTGAGCGAAACGTTTATATACGCCGGTGGATTGATTGATTGAATATTAACGTCGCACTGTTCAGCTACACGAGGGCTTTTGGCGACGGACCAAGTAATTTAGAACCATGGTCAAGTGACGTGGACGACACCTGAGCTGGCACCTTCCTCTCCTAACTACCACACCACACCACGGGAGGACATTTCAGCTCTCGACTGATTTAGAGCGCATCGCTGCCCTTCACGGCGGGTCTTTAGTGGTGGTGGGCTCGAACTCGTGCCAAAGCCAGCCACGATCCGATACTTATACCACTCGGCTACCGCGGCCACCCTAGTGCCGGTTAAGACCCCTCGTGTTGAGGGGCTGATGCACGTTAAATCTGCCAAAGCTCCTATTGATGTTGTGTGGAAGTTTGAAGAGGAGAGTGCCACAGTTCAGGTGTCCTTGTCACTTGCCCATGTTTCAAAATAATGAGGTTCGTCACCAATAACTTTCGTGTTGCTTTATAATGAGAGGTTAATATAACTCTCTCCTCTACTCAAAAATTAGTGTTTTCTGCCATAAATACTTGAAATTACTAAAATAAGTGGCAGCAGGTTTTCACGCCCGTTTCCTTTAAATACCGGTTGGTTCAAAATAGGTGTGACCAATTTTAAAAGCATATAACTATTTATAATGAACTTCTATCGTTTTACTACTGGTTTTATTTGAAAAATGAAACATTTAAATTACCAATCTAACCATTTTTATTAGTGGGAGTAAATTGCAGTACTGAAATTGGATCCTCAAACCCGGAACTAAATTTTACAGCTTTTGAAGGATGGTTGTCCAAATTCTGTAAATAATAAAGCATTTAAAAATCAAAAATGAGATTTTTCTATTGTATTACAATCTAAACTTCAAAAAGAAATAAAATTTGGCTCGAAATCAAAAGCTCCTGGGAAAAAATGCGAACGAAAAGAAGTCCTTAATGAAAAGAGAAAAAAGAAGTTGAAAAGAATTATCGCTGTAGAAAATTCTTTGTTTCAAAAACCTATGGCAAAGAAACTATAGATATAGCAAATGACAATTTATCGTCAGATAAAGAAAATTGGCTATAGAAAAGTAAATTTTCCAGTATGTCATCAAATGTCTGTTAAGACCGTAGAAAAACGAAGAAAAGGATCTTGGTCTCTGTATTTAATGTTACGCCAAAGTAGATACAAAGCATGGATAACTTCTGATGAAACACTGTTTCATCTGTCATTCACAACTGGCAAAACGAAGATTCAACATATTTCAAGCAAAAAAACGTCTCAAAGACGCAGCTTTTTGTAAAAAGCAAGTTGACCGTCAAGTGTTATGGTATGGATGGAAATGTCCTCTCAGGCTTAACAAAACCGTTTTTTTGTAGAACCAAAGGCTAAAATTGATGCTAAATACTATCAGAATAAAGTTTTGAAACACTTGATCAAAAAAGTAAACGTCTTTACCCTCAAGGAAACTTTGTTTTTCACCAAGATTCTGCACTAAGTCATACTGTAAAATCAACTATAAAATGGCTGAAAATTAAGAAATAAATATTCTGTCTCCTGTTAAATAACTATCACTATCCCCTGTATGTGTTCCTTGTGATTACTTTTTATGGGGATACTTAAAAAAACAATTAAATAGACGTAAAGTAAGATCATTTCAAAAAAGGGCTTCAAAAGCAATTTAAGAGGGAGTTGAAAAATACCCCCAAAATGATCGAAAAACTCTTTTAGCTTAGCCAAAACGCTTACGAAAAGTATTCTGTGCTAGCGGAAACTACATTGAAAATTCCATGTAAATAACTTTATTCAATAAAAATTATGATCCTCTGAAATTGGTCACACGATTTATGAATCAATCGGTGATTTCTGGGGTTATTTTATCACATGATTTTTTGGTATAAGAACCTCGCCTTACGAAAGAATATGATATATGTACAAACAGAGGTATCTATTTATAAGTACATGCATGGCAAATATATAGAGACGAGAGGATATGAAAAGAATTACTCGTGAATACGATGAAGTCTTTGTGAATGTTAGCAAAACGGTAAATGAAGATCTTGAAGTAATCGATAGTCAAACAGAGAGTGGCTGCTGTAGCCTAATGGTCAGGATCACGGATTAATGTTTGGCATTTCATGAGTTCGAACCTGGTGCCACTGAAAATCTGCCTCAGAAAGGTGTTGTTGCACGTTAAATCTGTCGAGTCTCAAAGACTCCATTTGGCGTGGAGTGGAAGTTCTCAGAAGAGGTGCGCTTGACAACTAAGTTGCCACTAGACTAGCCAAGACCAAGAAAAATAAGAAGAAATGTCTTAGAATCCCTACACATAACAAATAATATTAAAAAAATTTTTTTTATTAAGTCAATTCCTACTTCGGCCAACAAAGAAAAATTTTATTTTAGCTACTTTTTATTAAATAATTACAATTAATGTAAAGATGTATATACATATGACAGAGAATCACAATATTAAGTGGGAAAATAGAAAGCGAATTTCCATTTCCTTGCAATAATCAATGTGTACTGTCACTATCTATTGCCTTCATTCGGAACAAATTTAATTTTCCCTCCCACATAAAACTAAAATTAATTAATTAAATTTAATTAATGAATTAATGTTTGAAACAACTGTATTAACATCAAGTGTCATCCACTACAAGTTTAAAAATGTATTTGAACTTAAGTGGATGAATAAAAAGTATTTTATTAACGATTGAAAATTTAAACAAGATATACGAGTATATATATATATATATATATATATATATATATATAATATATATATATATATATATATATATATATATATATATATATATAAATATATATAAATATACATACATAGGGAGAAGTGAACTAATAGTAGAAATTAAAAAAAAAGAGCGATCAGCATTTTTTTATTTTGCAAAAATCTCCCTACATATATGATTTAAATTTTTTTTATTCATAATTTTCTGTTTTAATTTCTCACAAATTAAAATGATGCATTATAAATATGTCAAATATACTTAATTTTAATACATACAAGTTTTTATTCAATCAATGAAACACTCTCTAAGGGAGGATGACTTATAATATTTCTGATTTATTTTCCTAACAATCATGTGATGGATTTTTTAATTGGAAGCTTCGCAATGCATTTTTTTTTTACTTTTTGATTCAAAAATAGAGCTTTATTCTTCTTTAAAAAAAGTTTTACTTGAAAATTGGTATTGAAAATTCAATCATAAATTCTTTTTCTAAACTTTTTCTCAATTGTTATTGAATAAAAAAAGTGCACTTTGGGATTTGAAATTCGATTTTTCTTTTAAAAGTTGTACAATAATCAAGTTTCATACAATAAGAATGGAAGAAACAAAAAAAGAATCCCCTTTTCATCAGTTATAATGGAAATACTTTTATTATAGGTAAAAGCGCTGCAAAATGTGGGCTTAACGTAAATCTGAATCCTTTTTTTTATTATAATTAGTACAATCTAACGTATTTCGAAAATCTTTGCATCTCGATTTATTTTAATTATGCTTAAAATATATAGACTTAGAAATAAGGAGTATGGACCCTACTTAGAACAAGAAAAAAGATTAAGGTATCCGACTACGTTCGGAACCGTGATTTTAAAAAAGAGCATAAATGGATAATTTTTATGATATTTGGTGTCACTTAGATTAGAATAGATGTATAAAATTGTTTTTTAAGGACATTTTGACAAAAAAATTTATTTAAATACAATATTTCGGCAAAAAATTAACTTAGAATAAATTTTTTTCCAAATGTTCTCCTTTTGTGAAAAATGCTTCTATTAAAATAATATTTTGCCTGTATATAGCTGAGACCTCTGTACAGAGGTTCAACTAGAATTTTTGAAATTTATAACTTAGAAGTGGATTTATCCATATTCTACGACAACAGAGGGGAGCAATTTTAAGAAAAAAACGCCAATAATTATTTGAATTGGTGGTAACTCGGAAAATAATGTGAATTTTTCAAAAATCATAGTTGAGTCTCTGTGCAGAGGTCTGAACTATATACAGGCAAAATATTAATACAATAGAAGCATTTTTTACAAAAGGAGAACATTTGGAAAAAAGATTATTCTAAGTTAATTTTTTGCCAAAATATTGCATTTAAATAATTTTTTTTGTCAAAATATCCTTAAAACAATTTTATACATGTATTCTAATCTAAGTGACACTAAATATCCTGACAATTATCCATTTATACGCTTTTTTAAAATCATGGTTCCGAACGTAGTCGGATACCTTTAATCTTGCTTTAACTCATTTCTAAGAAAGGAACTCGTATCTAAGAAAAGAAGATTTTAATATCCATTTTAGGAGTAATTCAGGAAAATGGAACATGGCGAAGATCAAATTTAAAGCTCTATCGATCATATAAGGAATCTGACACTGTCAACTTCATCAAAACACAGCGAATTAAATGGGCAGGTCACGTTATCAGAATGAACGAAGACCGCACCACTAAAAAAGTCTTCAATGCTCAACCAATCGGCGCACGGAGAAAGGGCAGGCCAAACCTCAGATAGATTGATGGCCAAAGAAAAGATCATCTAGTTTTGAGAACTAGGATTGGAGAACACTGGCTGGAAGAAGGCCGGCCTGGAAAAGACTTCTTGAGAAGGCCATGATCCACCCTGGGCTGTCGTGCCATTGAGGAAGGGAAGGAAGTAACAGATAATTTAAAATTTGGTAAATCTAGAAATATGGCATTATATATATTAATTAAGGAGGCGTGTGTTTTACGTTCTGGAATAGTGGTATGCAGAACATCGTCTGAAAAAGGCATTTTGAAACAAATCACAAATTCTATTGTCAAAAAGGTAAACCACAGCAAAAATAAATAATTGCTTAAGGTATCTGACTACGTTCGGAGCTGTGATTTTGCAAAAGCAAATAAATGGATAATTTTCACGATATTTAGTGTCGCTTAGATTAGAATACATGTATACAATGGTTTTAAGGACACATTTTGACAAAAAATATTTAAATACAATATTTTGGCAAAAAATTAACTTAAAATAATTTGTTTTCAAAATGTTCTCCTTTTGTGAAAAATGCTTCTATTATAATAATATTATTCCTGTATATAGCTCAGACCTTTCTACAGAGGCTTAACTAGAATTTTTGAAATATATAATTTAGAAGTGGGTTTATTCATATTCTACGACAGCAGAGGGAAGCAATTTTAAGAAAAAAACGCCGATCATTATTTCATTTGGTTGAAACTGAAAATAACGTGAATTTTTCAAAAATCATAGTTGAGCCTCTGTAAAGAGTTCTGAGCTATATACAGGCAAAATATTATTATAATAGAAGCATTTTTCCCAAAAGGAGAACATTTGGAAAAAAGATTATTCTAAGTTCATTTTTTGCCAAAATATTGTATTTAAATAATTTTTTGGTCAAAATATCCTTAAAACAATTGTATACATGTAGTCTAATCTAAGTGACACTAAATATCATGAAAATTATCCATTTATGCGCTTTTTTAAAATCACGGTTCCGAACGTAGTCGGATACCTTAAATACCAATTGGCAGATGACTCCAACTGAGCATGCATTCTGCTGAAAGTCACATCTTACAACCCTAATATAAGTTATTTGTCATCCAATCTGCAACAACAGAACTCACACTAATATTACTTTAATTTGAATTACACGCATAACTAAAAAATTTACAACTATACAGTGCAAAAGATATTTTTTCATTGTAAAAAAAAAGAGTTTGGTGTTCTTAGCATTTATAGTTTTATTATATTTTCCCAATAATCACGTCAAAATTATTGACGGCACGTCTATACCTCATTAAACACTTCTTTAAGAAAAAATGGCACGTTGATCCATAAAGGTTTGCCACCCCTGCAATAGGAAGACACGACTAAGGAAATTCATTTGGGGGTGAGACTGCGTAATGCAAGTACTCCCATAGGATATTCACCCTCAATGTGATTCTAGCGAATGGGCAATCAATTCGGAGAAAATAGCCTTCGAAATTCATAATTAACTTTTATACAATTCAGTTTTAATTAACTCTAGCGATGTTGTGGTGATAGCGCACCAGCGTTATACGCGGTCGTTCATGTTTCGAGTCGCGCAATCGACTTGTGTTTTTTCTTTCTTCAATTCATTTAATTATTTTAATATTAAATAAATTTATGTAAAAAGCTTATTAAATATTTTATATAATTATTTTGTACTTAAAAACCTAAGCAATTACGATAATTATATAAATATTTATATTATATTTTATATAAATATAATATTAATTAATTATTATATAATTATTTTGTATTTTAAAAAGTAAAATAGTTGCAAATAATTTTATTATTAGGTAAATAATAGTTTTTTTAATATGTTAAACATATGATATTTTATAATATTATTTTTTTATAATTAATATAATAAAATAATATATATATCTTATATTATTATTAATTTAATTATTTAACACAATTAACACAACCGTTCTCTTTGGTGCTTTCAACGGAATCCTTTTCATTCCATGGTCTTGGGATCGGGGAAGGGGGATTCTTTCTGCCACCTCGAGTTACACTCGGAGTTTCCGGCTCGCACGTGTGTCCAGCAGTTGGGTTTCCTCACGGTCATAGGTTGCCGGGGCGATGTCAGATGACAAGACCTCGCAATGTTTAGAAGAGCACGTGTTCATAGAAACGATATTTTCCTATCCACAAAAAGAAGCCAATTTTTCGCCAAAATGTCGCAGTACTTATTTTAATTGAGATGCAACCTTTGAAACTCGCCGAAGAGAAATCCTCCGATATCTTTTAACAGCTAAGCGACTATAATTCAAGAACTCATTGGTGGGGTGATGTTTTCCGAAAAAAAATCCTATTCTCTACCTCATTGACTATTTATTTGCTATTTAGCAAGTGGTGTTGATTTTCGGAGTTGAATTGTTCTATCTCAAAGTGATAATTTGTCTGGAAGGAAAAAAATCGAATTAGAGGGAACAGAACTCACAGATAGACCGTTTTTTCACAATCTAAAAAGATCCATAACCAATAGGGACAAAATCTGTCTTCCAAACTTGATTTTTGTTACACAGCATTATTGAGAGAACATTACAATAGTTATTATGTTGGTAGAAAATAATTCTGCAAATATCAGCAATACTTTTTTTAAAAACATTTTAAGCCATTTCAATTAAGATTTACAAAAAGCATATCAATGTGAAAATTTATTTTATCTACAAGTATAAATTTTTGGGATTTTCAGAAATTTGTGACAGAGGAAAGTATTTTTTCCTAATTTAAACGAGTTTAATGATGAATTTTGAATAATTCTGCGTAAATCAAAATTGAAAAATTAAGTTTAAAACACTTTTAAAAAAAAACTATTTCCTTCAATTATAGTTTCTTGAATAACATTTATGCAAATAGAGGGAAATTTTCAAAGGAAAATAGTAGAAATCGAATAAATTTGAGAGATTATCAACTATATATTAGAATTATAAACTGTAATTCCATATTATCTTTCAAATACTGATATAAATTGGAAAAGCAGAATTTGAAACAAGAAAGAATGAATGATACAGTGTAACTCAGAGCAAAGAAATATTTTCTGAAATGTTAAATAAAAAAAATACCTAGAAGAAATAGCAGCTGGAAAGAATTAAAAAAGTTAAAAATAGATATTCTATTTTCCTTTTGTTTCTTTCTATCTTCTTTAGAGTTAAGTTGACACACACAAGCACGCTTCAAAATCGAAAAATTTTTCGGTTTCTATGGAAACGAGGCTTTGCTATCATTTTCTCTGCATCAAGTCCTGGATGATCTGCTTTTTGTCCTTTATTGGTGAATATATGTGCTTTATTGATGACTCTTTTTTTCAAATTTATAATAAACTAACTAAAAAAATATCGATGCTTGTGTGTGGTTTTATTCAAATAATTCTGAAGTCCATGAATTATCCTTTTCTGGATTTATTGGTGACACAATAAACTTAAATAAAACAATAAACTTAATAAGCTTTAACAAATTAAATTACCAAGTTAAAATATTAGACTGAATAAATATTAGACTTTTTACGAAGAAATGTACGTATACAATGCTCTTATGTTATAGTCATTTATTCTAGGTATTATCCCACCCTTTGAAAAAAATAGTATACTACTAGAAATACAACTCTTTGATTTCATAAGGTAGGACATTTCTTTTAAATAAACAGTATTTCCATGTATGTAGAAGTCTAATTTTTTAAATTTTCATGTCCTTTTTTTTAATTTTAAAGCTAAAATTTTTATACCAGGCGTATAACGCGCACCCGCAAATTTCTATTTTGTTTTTTGTGTTAAAAGTTTGCGTTATGTCCTTCGGATTTTACGCGGTACGTTTTCTTCAAAAATTTAAAACTCATATGAGCATGAAAGGAAAAACTTGTAGGTTGGAATGGGGATTATTTCATTTTAAGCGTCGTTTACAATAAAGCTATCATTTGATAATTAGCCACAAAAATTTATTTTGCATATAAAAGACAAAAGATCAATTACAAAAACTTAATTATATAAAAAAAAAGAATACACAAATGCGAAATAGTTATTTTCAGAGATATATGGAACAATTCCTCTTACAAAAAATTAAAAACTTTTGTGTATAAATTAGGCTACAGATTAACAAGAAAATTAATACTTTTTAATTTAACAAAATCATAAATTTAAATGACTGTTTAACTTTTAAAGGGATATTTTAAGAACTAACTACTAACTTTGAAATTTTATATGAATGGGAAAAAATAGATTTGAACTGTTATAATTTTCTTTACTATACAAGCAGCTTTTTTATTTATATATTAAATAGTTCTTAAAATTCAAAATTTATTTCCATATAAAAGAAAAATACCGTTAAAAATGTGTTAAATTTGTTAAATAATTTAAAATTTAGAATAAGTGAATAGCGAATATTCGTACAATAAACGCACTAATTGAATCTTTTCTTTATCATCATGATTACATAAATGCGAAATATTTAAACAAGGAAAATTATGACAGTTTAAACGTAGTAAAATTGTCGCGAACTCTCACCCGCGGATGTGTTAGAATGCACCAAAGGATGAGATATATTTATAAAACCAACACTTTTATTAAGACTATCACTATATACATTCGACTTAAGCTACAGAAGCCGCCAAATTAATTACTAATTTAAATATTCATAATAATTGGTTTAATACTTACAGAGATTTCTGGATCCACAACAATACTTATCGTCCGGAATTGACACATCTTATCCTTTGCGATCCGATAGCTTCAACTATTATATCTATAACGCTTCAGAGCTTAGGAATGTGTGTGGCGATTCTTTCCGAAAAAGATCGATTTTTAAATCGATTCGAATCGTAACCTGATGAATCGATACACAAAAAAATCGTGGTCTTAAAGATCGATTTTTTTTTTCAAGTCTGAATTTACAATGTAAATAGAAGTCCATTTTATGAAAACAAGAAAGATACCATAATAAACGGTCTCTTATCAATAAAATCAATTGAATTTTTTAGATCAGGGAATTCGACAATTACAATTATTTTTATTACCATATCAAAGAGTATCTGGTATAAAGAAAGATATTTATTTTCTAAATGTATTTGTTACATTAAAAAGTTTAGAAAATAGATAATATAGCTTATAGTTCCCAATGTTTAATATCTAAGCTTTTTAAAAACAACAGTCTGTCAAGTCTACTGGGATCCAAGCGGTTCCACTCATCCCTTGCTATGTTGCCGGCAATAGAAAAAAGGCGCTCATAAGGAACAAATGATCCAAAGATACTCATATACATCATGGCTATTAAGTGAATGTGATGATAAATAGTTTTTTTGTTCTTGCCAGTAAATTAGCCCTCTAACCGCCAAAACCGTAATATTACGTGTTTTAAAGATAGTACATACACAACTAAACCGTAAATAATTTTATGGTTTTTACCAAAACAGAAAAAAATCAAATTTCGATTTCTTGATGAAATATTGATTCGATGAATCGATTCAGAGCTAAACATCAATTTTAAAAAATCGATTTTTTTGGCCCGAGAAATCGATTTTTCGATTAATCGATCTCAGATCGCTATCCATACTTCAGCTTCAGCAACAGCATGTTAACAAACGCCTACCTCTCTCCAAACTTCCACCCTCACTTGCTTTTAAATAACAACTGTCATTAACATAAATCAGGATTCCTTTGTAGAAAGCGGTTTCACAATCATACAACGTTTCAAAGAAGTTATCCCTAGAGGATTAATCAGAATTGCGAATAGAACCTGTTATAAAATGCTTTCAGCTTAAGTTACCCAATGCGTTTGAACATTAGTGTTCTTTTTTATTTAACTATTAAATAATTTCCTGAAAATACAAAATGCATGAAATTCTGTGAATCTGTTAAAATAATAACGAGAGCTAAAACTCTTAAGGTAATGGAGCTTGATAGTTTATATTTTGCAACTTCTAAAATGCAAGTTTCATGTTTGTATTGACTTGGGCTTTAATCTTTGTGGAATTTATTGATTATTATCAAATAAGAAAATTGCATTGATATTTATTTAGCCTTCGGAGATGATTCATACACATCATGGAGAAATTTTGAAGGGGTAATGATTTTTACCTTTTAGTGAACATAAAAATAAAAAAATTCACCCATTCAATTACAGTTAGACCTCTATATAACGAAGTCGCTAAATCCTGAAATAAAGTTCGTTATATGGAAAATTCGTTATATAGAGAGGTTCATCATTAAATTTTCTTTACAAACATAAAACAAATTTTAAATTCATAAATACTATATATTAAAAATGAATTCTTCCCACCATTTTGTAAATTATTACACATATATTTTATGTACCTTACCCCTAAAAAAAACTGCAAGGAAAGTTTTTTGACACCTTTTGAATACTACAAATGAACGAAGACTAGTTCAAGGAAACGGGGCACGAGACAAATTCACTGACGGTGAAAGAGAACATCGAAGTTTTCCAGTAAACTGGACGCTGGGATTAAAGGTTACTCTTCTTGGTTGATTGATTGAATATTAACGTCGCACTGTTCAGCTACACGAGGGCTTTTGGTGTTGGAGCTCGTAATTTTGAACCATGGTCAAGTGACGTGGACGACACCTGAGCTTCCACCGTTACTCTTCTTGAAGGAAACACCTAGAATGCTATTGCATTTGGCGAGTTAGGCACCTAATAAAACCAGTTCGAGATTTATGACCACCATAAAATGTGTTAAAAGAGAGAATAACTTGAAATGTCCAGAAATACTTTAAAAATAGGGTGAAAAATAATTGAATCACAAGAAAAAGAGTTCGTTGTATAGAAAATCTACTTTGCTATTGGGAGGTTATTTTATCGCTCCCCTACACGGCGGGTCTTTAGTGGCACTGGGCTCGAACTCGTGACATGCCAGCCACGTTCCGATACCTTGACCACTAGGCTACCGCGGCCGGTGAAGGTTTAAAGAATAACGAAAAAATTGACACGTTTATGAATTGCCGTGTAAAAATGTATGCCATTAAGGTATCCGACTGCGTTCGGAACCATGATTTTAAAAAAGCGCATAAATGTATAATTTTTATGATATTTAGAGTCACTTAGATTAGAATACATGTATAAAATTGTTTTAAGGACATTATGACAAAAATTATTTAAATACAATATTTTGGAAAAAAATTAACTTAGAATAACCTTTTCAATGTTCTCTCCTTTTAAAATGCTTCTATTGTATTAATATTTTGCCCGTATATAGCTCAGGCCTCTGTTCAGAGGCTCAACTATGATTTTTGAAAAATTCACATTATTTTCAGAGTTGCAATCATTTGAAATAATTATCGGCGTATTTTCTTAAAATTTCTCCCTTCTGTTTTCGTAAAACATGGATAAATCCACTTCTAAGTTATGCGTTTCAAAAATTCTAGTTGAGCCTCTGTACAGAGATCTGAGCTATATACAGGCAAAATATTAATACAATAGAAGCATTTATTACAAAAGGAGAACATTTGGAAAAAAGGTTATTCTAAGTTAATTTTTTGTCATAATATTGTACTTAAATAATTTTTTATTGTAATACTATTCTTAACCCAATTTTATGTACATTGTCTAATCTATAAGTTATGCTAAATATCATAAATATTATCCATTTACACGCTTTTGCAAAATCACGGTTCCGAACGTAGTCGGATACCTTAATTCAGATAATTTTTTTTGTCAGAGATACCGATTTTTTTTTATCATTCCTAAAAATTGAAAGGATAAAAATACGTTCCACAAATTTGTTTGGTTAAGTTAATTTATATTATTTTTACACTATGTCACGACTCTGCGGTCGCTGGTGAATTTAAATGCAAAGAATCAAAAAGCATTCCAATAAAATCAAGATCTTTATTTGACTTTCAAATTACTATCAAAAGGTGATTTAAGCGAAGGGAGCTATTAGTTTAATTCTTAATCAGACAGTAATTATTAAATTACTTATCTTTGTCGATAAGATCCAACTTATTGCTACTCATCCTGACTTGATGAAATATTTTTTTCTGTGAAACGTAGGATCTCGTTACTTAAACTCCGATACCTTCAATTATTATGACTCTAACACTCTAACTTCAGTATTAGCCTGGTGGCCGCGGTAGCCGAGTGGTATAGGTATCGGATCGTGGCATGCCTTGTCGCGAGTTCGAGCCCAGTACCACTAAAGACCCACCGTGTAGGGCAGCGATGCACGTTAAATCTGTCGAGAGCTGAAACATCCTCCCGGTGGTGTGGTAGTTAGGAGAGGGGGTGACAGCTCAGGTGTCGTCCTCGTCACTTGACCAAGGTTCAAAATGACGTGGTCCGTCGCCAAAAAGCCTCGTGTTGCTGAAAAGTGCGACGTTAATATTCAATCAATCAATCCATCAGTATTAGCCTGACGACGATTGACTACACCTCTCCCTATTCATTTCACTTTGAACTGCAACACTGAGTTGAACTGAACTGAACTCACAGTGGCTCAACAGTCCATGAGGGCCAAGGCTTACTGTGCCTATCTCAGTTTACGTGACCTTAGTCGCTGCGGTGCATGTACAGATATTTCGGTCAAGTGGTCAGTTTGACGCGAAAACCCCCAGTGTTTAGTTCCCAAGCGAGCTTGGTACTCATTTATCGACCCACTGAAAAGATGAAAGGCTGACTCGACCTTGCTCAGCCCGCGATTTGTATCCTGACCTGTAGCGTGGAAGTGCGATACGCTAGCACTCAGTCAATGGGCTTAGCTAAACACTAATTAATCTTATAAATAGTAATATAGCCCCATTTAAAACTAAAGTAAATTTTTTAAAAGCTGAATCCTTTAGAATGGAAACGAAACATACTCAACAGAGGCAAGAAAGCTGGATCTTCTTCTATAATAACGTACTACCCATATAAAAAATGTTAGAGGATAAACTAAAAGAAAAGGACAAAAAGAAGGAACTTCATAATAAAAGAACATTCAAAAAGACGCTTTGTTGAGAAATCAAACCGAACTTCTACACTTAGAGAGGACTCCAGTATTAGCAGCAATGAAGCATTCCATTCTGATGGATCATCTATAATGGGCTTCATGCCATCAGTTAAAGAACCGGACAACAAAGATGCTGAATGTATCTTCTGTAACGAAAAATTCTTCGAGGATTAACGTGGGGAAATTTGGATTAAATGTTCTAGCTTTTTTTTGTGGGCTCCCCTTGAACGTACTGGAGCATTTACTTGTGATTTTTGTAAATACACTCAAAACAAAAATGACTTTCACGTATTTTGAAAAATAACTACGTTTTCGAAAATCTCCTTACTTAAATTCCGATAGCTTCAATTTTATTATGATTCTAACATTTTAACTTCAGTATCAGCCTGACGACGATTGACTAGACCTCTCTCTCTTCATTTCACTTTAAATAACAACTCACACTATCATAAACCATTGTTCCTCTACAGAAAAGCGATTTTATGATCGTACAAAGGTTAAGAGGTTTTTTCCCGTGAGGATTAGAGGACCTATTACAAGAACTAAAAAATATAGAGAACACAGAAAATTAAGCTAAATTCTTCTCTATTTTCGATTCGTAGAATTTTTAAATCTATTAAAGAACATTTATACGTGTTCTTATAAATAAAGCATTTTCAGTTTATTTCTTGTGAGAAAAATAAGTCAAAAAGAAAGAAAGAAAAACCAAACTAAAGAGAGAGCACCCCCACACGCACGCACGTTTTTAACAAAACATATATAATTTATCTTAATTTCAGGTGTAATGAAATTTTCCCCTTCTTCCCAAGTAAGAAAAAATACAATACACATTAAATAAAAAATATATAATAAATTAGTTAAAATAGAAGCTGAACAGCTTTTAGACAATCGATTAATGTCAATTTTTCAACATCAGTTTCGTCTTTTAAGGAATCGTAATCCTATCATCAAAAATTAATTGAAAATAGCTTTTAAACAAGAGAATTAACTAGTTAAAGAGATTAGCGTGATGGAATGTATGGGAACGACTTTAAACTTTTCATTTTTCTATGGAAGAACCATTAATTTAGCAAATTATTAGTTTCCTGTGAGCGCCTCTGAAATCAGTCATCCCTAATGGAAAATACAGCGGCTAATACTGAAAGAACATCAAATTAGAATGAATAGTGTTTTCGTTTTTGAAAAGAATATACATATAGTCTTTATTTAAAAATATTAATATAATACTGGTAAAAGTGAACGATAAAAATATACTATGTATTTGTAAAGTTATCTAAAATAGAGTTCAGTATTTGAATAGCGCAGTATGTTCTATTTATATATAATATACGAAAAAAAAGGGGGACAATGAGACTTTCTCCCCACACTCATTACAAGATCAAACATACAACAAAATAGGAAAGAAATAATCCGAAATAGCAAAATTCTTGTCCAACAGTGAATGGCTAGCAAAGCTTGTATACCTGGCAGATATTTTTTTCCTTGTTAAATGAACTAAACATATCCTTGCATGGACAACTTGAGGACGTATTCACACTACGAAGTAAAATGGATGCGTTTCAAAAGAAAGTATTACTGTGGCAAACGCGGTTTGCTGAAGACGATCTGCAAATGTTTTATATTTTTGATGAATAAATGAAAGAAATGATGTTAACAGCAAGTAGTATCCTAGCTAAAAAGCACTTGGAATAACTTACTGAATCTTTTGTTCGTTATAAACCCCAGGAATGAAGAACCTAGACATGGTATTAGAGATTGCAATAGCGGGCCAAAAATTCAATACCGGTATTCGGTATCTTTTAGGTTTTAATACCGGGATACTGGTTTTAATACCGATAGTAGAAATGTTAGAAAAAGAAAGAAAACACTGGTGTTTCTTTGTTTTATTAACCAGTTTTATTAGAAAATGTAAATATCACAAAAAATACCATTTGTAACTTATAAATTATAACAGTATATAAAGAATCATAAAAAATTAAAGGAACATCTTATTTCTTTAAACCACAAAAAAGCGTAAATATTACTATTCAATCTGTGGTACTATTATAAATTTTTGAAATGTGATCTTAAAAAAAATAGTGCCTCAGTTGTATTGTATGAAATATAAAAACAATGTAAATAACAAACTCACCAATTTAAAAGATATCGAACTATTACGCACTTTCTTCACAACTGCAACCTAGTTTTCATAGATACGAATATCAGACTACGAATCCTGCACTAGTGTACTAAGTACCGCTCTTTGTAATAGGATAGTTTTGGCCCACCTTTTGGATAATTCACATATTTTATCACTTCTCTTGATTGTACGATGCAATTTTATATTCACCGTCCGTTAGGGAGACATAAAAAACAAAAAGGAATACTATTTTGCTATGTTGGTGATCCCTGAATGTATGGTGGAGACAATTAAAAAAAATTTTAGTAAATACCGAAAAACCGGTATTTAAACTTGTGAATACCGGTATTACAAATTTGTACAAATGGCTCAAAATACCGGTATTCGGTATCCCAGTATACAGGTATTGTAATCCCTAATGGTATATGTGGATAGTAGATCCGTTTGCAGCGAAAGTTCAGGATAATAATATAAACATGCATCTAAAAGAAAGCCTCATCCTCCTATCGTCTGACGAAACTCTCAAATTTAAATTTCATCCATCCTTATCAAGATCTCAGTTTTGGCTTTCCATAAAAAGTGAATACCCTTTTCTTAGTGAACATGCGATAAAAACTGTGATTCAATTCTTCACAACTTATTTATGTGAAAAGGCCTTTTCATTTGTCACAGCCATCAAAACACGGTACTGATCTCAGCTTGAAATAAATGCAGTTCACCATCTTGCAGTAACAACATTGGGTGCAAATATCCATAATTCTATTTCAAGTAAGCAGGATCGCCCATCACAACTAGGAATGTATAATGCTGAAAGTTTTGTTTTTGCAGTTTTAGTTTATTTTATTATGGTTTATTAATAAAACTTTCATATCTTGGTTGCAATAATTACTTTCATTTTATTAACTAGGTACATTATTAACTACGTATCTTAGATCACGATTTTTTTATAAATATATTTTACTCTTAAAAAATCTTATTAGTGGTCCGCGGGATTTAAATTATGAATTTACTGGTCCGTGAGGTCAAAAAGTTTGGCGACTACTGATCTATTATATATATTTTCAACAGTTTTTCATGAATAACTTTAAAATTACTTATAAATTTCAAATGCATTTAAAACACTTCCAATTTTTTAAAAAAATAATAGTAAAAAAATTGAATTTTTTAGAAATGAAACTTATTTTAAGATTTTCTTTCCTAATTTCGTTGTTGTTTTATACAACATACATTGTTGATATATATATATATATTATATATATATTTTTGTATCTACATTTGTTTGTCTGAGTGAATTTAATCTTTCCTGTTTAGCACTGTAGGTTTATACTTTTTACTTTTTTATATACTATCATATACACACACACTCATACAAATATATCTTTATATATAAAAATTACGTGTCACCGTGTTTGTCCGCGCGCGCGCGAGAGAGATGGACTCCGAAACTACTCAACCGATTCTGACAAAACTTTGCATATTGTGTGTCATTTCGCCCAACTTAATATATAGGATAGTTTTTATCTCAATTTTTGTGAAGTCCTTATTTTTTTATTGCCGGAAATGCGTAGGGAAACGGGAAAATTCGCAAAATGTATTAATGCGTGTGTGCCTGTGGAAGCGGATTTTGTGGAACAAATTGCATGAAAAGTCAGCGCCTGGTGTATTTCGGGGTGTGCAATCCGAATTTTGAATTGAATCCCCAAATACCCGTAACTTTTCCGGACAATACCGGAAGACCGTATTTTAGAGAAACCCTGTCAGGGCTTTACCTTAAAAGCCATGGAACGTTAAAACTTGATTCCTGGCGTATTTGGAAACGGGCAATCTGAATCTGACATCCGATGTAAGAAATTGTCGCAACTTTGCCGGATAATGCCGGACGACGCTATTTTAGAATCACCCTGGCAGGGGGCTTGCCTCAAAAGCCTTGGAGCGCGAAAACTTGATACTTGATCCCATATGAGAAATTGTCGCAAATTTGCCGGGTAATTCTGGACGACTGTCTATTACGCTGACCGTAACAGGAGCGTTCCTCATAAGTCTTTCCTAAAACTTTGTGTTACTTTGTAAAATGGTGGACAAATGCACATTCGGTATTCCAGCAGCCATTAGACATTCATGAGAAGCCTGAAACAATGTGTAATATTAAAAAAATAGCGGAATGGCTACGATATTGCAAAGGAGTTCAATCATGATGTGCAATGAGTGTACACAATGATTCATAAACACTCACTCGAAGCTTTACATAGAACTTTGTAAGATTTAAACGGCAACGAGAAAATATTCGGTTGTGCTGTCCTATTACTGTCTGGTGATTTCCGATAGACATTGCAAGTACTTCCTTGCTCTACTTTTGCTCACGAGATTAACATAAGTTTACAATAATCGTTTTTATGGCGAAACGTTGAAACACTTCGATTGACCATAAATACGTGAGTTCAATTGCAATATAATCAATGAGTGCAAATATTTTCTAACCATCTGCTGGATATTGGAAACAGTGAAATAGAGCTGCATTAAAATACACAACGTATCGAATTGCCAGGCAATTTCTATACTGTTGTTCAGACAAAAAAAAAAGGAACTGATTGACAGTGTCTTCCCGGATATTCTGTATAATTATCTAGGTAATGACTGGCTCTGTAATCCTGTTAATTGGGTAGAATAAAAATGTTGATGTTGATGAACTAAACTTCCAGATACAGAGGTGCAGCCAGGTGATCTAATGCCTTTTAAATCAATCAACACTATTGTTGATGAAAGCGAAACTGTACTATTTTTGAATTCCCTGGATATATTAGGAATGCGCATCTCACAATCTTCGGTTGAAGATTGGTTCACTGGTTATTCTGCTGCGTAACTTAAATACACCTAGATTACGTAACGGTACACGTTTGGTCATGAAAATAAATTACCGGAAATCTTCTTGAAGTAACCATTTTGATTGTAAAGTTTAAAGAAGAAATCGG
The DNA here is from genome assembly GCA_019973955.1 of Trichonephila inaurata madagascariensis. Lineage (NCBI taxonomy): Eukaryota > Metazoa > Arthropoda > Arachnida > Araneae > Nephilidae > Trichonephila > Trichonephila inaurata. The sequence goes on along the minus strand of BMAV01012464.1, from coordinate 44,883 downwards.
CCTGTGTTGCCGCGTATTCCACTGATACCATCAGAATCTGCAATACCATTCAAAAGGCTTCAATTCCCAATTCATTAGGCTTCCGTAGTTACCATAAATAAATATCAAATCCAAACAATGTCAATTTGGGGCTTGGACTTAGAAAATCCATGTTTATCGCATGAACACATATGTTGTATGCTTACGTGTGGGGAAACCACCAAATCTATTTGAGTGAGCAAAGACAAGTTATTAAAATATTTTGCACCGATTAGCGGTTAATTATATAAATTAATTATTTATTGTCATAATTTAGAATGATAAAAATAACATTAACCTCATTTATAAAATATGTTGTTTCTAACAACTTCGTAAATAATTCATGCACATATACTATACTCAAATAAGAGATGAATAAAATGCAAAATTAAAAAAAATTAGGTTGTTTTATGCTTAAATTCAACTCTCCAAAATTGTAAGCGCATAATAAATTTGACTGCATTGAATAGCTGAGAATAATATTAAATCAACGTATTAAAACAAAGCCACAGCAAAGCGTGGTCCGGGTTAGTTAGTATATATATATATACATTGTTTATATATATATACATATAAACAATGATTTACAAACACATGATGTAAAACTTATATGAAGTCTTAATGCTCACGTGTTTCTCTGATTATATGTAATGCAAAATTGGGGATGAGGTGTTGCAATTAAATCCAACCAAATTGAATGAAAATCTAACTATAGTTTACGTAATATAGAACATATATATGAACTATATTCTACGATGCCTAATCTTAAATATAATTATTTTCAGGATTTATTTATATATTGTAAGAAAAGATCCCCACATTTTAAACCAAAGCACGTTATAAAATGAAACATGCAATGAAAATAACAATATTTTTTATATATACAGTCACGAAAAAAGATTATATTTATGAAGATAGAATATATTTTTACTGATTTTATTTTTAACAGGTTCCGGTTCTCATTCATAAGCACACCATAAAAGTATTAAGGAATGCATCAGAATGAAATGTAAACTCGCCTACTCTCTGTTGAGATGTGACGTAATTAATTTCTACAGAGATGATACCGCCAAGAATTCACTCAATAAACTTCCTACAATGCATTGCACCAGTTCAACCGAATGATTCGATTTTGTATGCAGAATCATACGATACACATATAATGGAATTTCATTTATGGATTCTTGTGCCTAAAAATAGCAACCTCCCACGCTGGAGATAGTGAATGAATTTCTATAAATAGCTGTTATTATGAAGACATAGGGTTGCTTTTTACGATACAGTTAACGACTTAGATTTCATTCTCTGAAAATAAAGAATGAAGCTAAAAGCAGCTGCTCCAACAATGAAGCAACGGCTTTTAATAATATTTATTTTACCAAATTTATGATTTGGTTGAAATTTCGTATCTGATTTCTACTTTTTGAAATATTATTCTTGCACAATAAGTAACTATGTAACTGTGTGTGTGAGTGTTTTCTCTTGAATGTAAAATTGAATTGCGATCCCATCGAATGATGATTAAGGGTCTCAGAGGTGTTAATTTTTAATCGAGGGCCGAAAATGTAAACATTTGTCAAAAAGATATAATTCTTTGTAAAGTTAAAATTAAATTGTTCGAATCTTTTACACATTATTTATAAAGGTATGAGGTTTCAAAAAAGTACAAAATGTTTAAAATATAACAATACTTTTTAAAATTATAAGTATATGAAATTACGATACATTTCTGTAATAAATATGAAGTAATTTTTACATTGCGATGCTATTTTCTAAAACAGTAGCCTTTGATGTATAAAACTTTATAGAATTATAAAATGTATCATACTCTTTAATCTCTACATATTTTTAGTATTATATTTCTTTCGTATTTCAAAATATTTAAAAAATATTAAAATTTAAAAAAAAATTTAAAAATGTAATTTTTTTATTTTTTAAAAAATATGATTTGTTATTCTATTCATATAAAAATAGCTACAGTGTAATTTAACTTTATAAATCAGCTTATTGCTAGTAACTGAAGCTACTATTTTAGAAAACATCATGCGCAACTTAAAACTTGATTAATATTTCTTACAGAAATGTTTCTTATATTGTCATATGCTTATAATTTTTTAAATTATGATTAGATTTTAAACATTTTACACTTTTTTTGAAGATTCATTACTTTATAAATAATGTGTAAGAGATTCGAATTATTTAGTTTTAATTTCAAACAATTATATCTATTTGAAAAAGGAAAATCATATCTATTTGATTGAATTATATCTATTTGATATTATATTTTCAGCCCTCAAGACAAAGTTAACACCCCTGAGATCTCTTAAAAGAAATAAGTTTTTTTGGAAAGGCAATTTTTTGAATGATAAAATGAATATCATTTAAGGAAGTATTTTACGCTATAAGCGTTTTATTTTATTTCTAAGAACAAAAAATGCCCTAATTACGTATTTAAAAAAAACATTAAAACTTTTTTTTAAAAATTAAATAACTTAAATTTTTTTTAAATAAATCATTTTTTTAAATAAAAGAAGGATCTTTATGTAATATATTACTGCGTATATCTAAATACCCCCACACAATAATAATATAAATGATTTTATTATATGCTTAAGAAATAGGAAGAAAACAAGTACTTGAGGAATCTAATAAAAAGGGCCATGTCTTCAGTGTTTCATTTTAAACTAATAAGATTTATTATTCTTTAGATATAGTCACAGCGGTGTTTAAAATTGAGAATGCTTCAAAATGACTGTATGTTAAAGTTTAACACAATCATTCAGATTTGATGCGAACAATAAAATAGTAAATTAAAGTAGAATATTCCTCATCAGGCACACATAGGTCAGTACAGCATTCCGGTGACTCCATACTCTGTATTGTTTAAGATTCTGGCATGTTTTCCACAAGTCGAGTTGTATGTGATCTGACATTATCATGTATTAAAAGAATGAAATCGCTAATGGCAACAGAGTAAAGTATGATATGAAGTATCAGTATTTTGTCAGTATATCTTTGAGCCATGTACATTACCTTTCCAAATAATATGTAGGTCTGTACATACACCTGTGTCGATTCTAGCCAATAGCCTCAACTGAGGCACTAGTGATTGCAATGACAATTGATTGGTAATTCACCTTATGGGGCTTGAGGTCACGGAGGCTATTGTTTCGACTGTCTCTCATTGTTGCGCACTACTATGTGCGTTTGTAGTGGTTTCGGCAGCATTCGACTTGGAATCTTGCAGAATGGTGTAGAGTTATCTGCAACGACGAGTGCCACCTTGAATTGGGCTTTGAGGAACAATGAATTTATTTTAACGAAATATCAGCGTTGGGATACTCATCCTGACTAGTTCTTTCATTGGATGACTGGATCCTTTGGCCTTCATCCATGACACCTTACATTCTGGAGGTAAATTGAAGAGATTCTTTTCTCCATTCTTTTTATGAGCTCCTGGACATATACTTCAATATAATCTTGCCTAATTGCACATGCACGCCTTTATACTGCTTATTTTCTTGCTCCTGTAACATTTCTCCGGCCGGAGTGATCGCAACATCTTTCCCCAATATAACATGTTTAGGTTCTGAGGAATAGGCATCTCTGATCGTCTCTGTATCACGCTGATGTAACTCGCCAATTAGAAACGTACATGGCAAGCAATTCTGCTGGCAAGCATTTACCAATTTTACGAGTCAATGTTCAGTCAGATAAAAACTTGCGTTAAGGCAGCGTTTCTCAAACTGTGGGGCGCGAGGGTATTGAAAAGACGAAAATAAAAGATAATTTAAAAAAAATCACTAATTTGCTGAAAGTAAACAAATAAAATACACATTCTAACATAATAAAAAATAAAATACACATTTACACTGATATAATACACTTATAAATGTATCAGTACTGCGCCATGTATTTTATAATTATTTATCAATACTAAGTTAAGAACAATTTTAATAACTACCAATGACCCATGTGGTCTTATCATACATAAAACTATATACAAAAATTAACACTTATCTTGATCATTTGTTCAGTTTATAATTAATCCGTTAACTGCCGATTAAAAGTTACGCAATTCGCTCCCCAATGCCACTGTTTTCAACGTATTTTGTGCCACTGTATTGGTGGTGGAGGGGAGAAAAGGAATAAATAAGCAAATAATTCGCAAACTCTGTCAAGGTCCTTTTATTGCATTCCAAAGCCTTCGGAATAATTTTATGGATAGCATTACACAGAAAAGATCGTGCTTTGGAAAGAATTATATATACGTCCAGGGAGAATAACGCTTTGGTGGAGCGAGACGTTTATATCCACCAGTGGAACTTAAGTGGTTTAAGCCATATTGTAGGTTTACCATCAAAATACAGTATTATTGAATTTTATACCTTGTTCTTGTAAGGAAGGCGGCGGGGGCCGCAATGAAAATTATGATTGAAAATTGAGTCGCAAATATTGAAAGTTTGAGAAGCACTGGGTTAAGGTAAGAGATGAACCAACGCGTTATTGATTTTTGTTTACTTATATAACTAGATTTCCTAAATTAAGTATTCAGTTCCCTGGGAACTGTTAAAGTTTCGTTTTCCAACATATGTACGTAGTCTCTATCCGTTTTCGATCTATTCAGCGCGTCACTTTTTATGTTGTAAAAAGGACACACATACATAACTGAGCATAAAGTAATGTTTCTCCCATAAACTTGTAATGGATGCTCTCTCATATAAATCAGTGTTCGAGAGTTAGAATGAAGATTAGTCATAATAAAAAAAAATATATAATTTATCAACTTTTTAACAAGTCTCAACAACTCAGGTAAAGAAATGCACATATAATTAAGTATTGGAGCAAAAGTGAGGTAGGCGAGATATTTAATATTTAATTATGAATTGAATCGCTTACACTTGAAACGTTTTGGTAGTATATGTTCTATATAATCGTTATTCCAATCAGAACCACTCGACCTTTAGTCGATATCACTCCAATTAAAATATCTTATTGACCAATTCGTCAATCATCAATTTTAAATATTAAGTAATTAATTAACAAGTCCTTCTCGACTAGCTTTCTACTATTTTACGTTAATCACTAGCTTCTATCATCTAACTCCTAACCTCTCTCTCGAATCTAAAAGTAATTGCTTAAATATAAGCCTTGATTTACATAAACCGCATCTTATTTTTCGGGAGAAAGTTTCCAATAGAACACTATTTAAAGAAAAGTTTCCCCACAAGAGGATTAGTGGGAGGCTCGCGAATAGACCCGTTACAAACTGTATAAAAAAGAGTTGATAATTGTTTCTGTAATTATTTTTTATGCCTTATAAGCCATGTAAATTTTCCTGAGCATCAAAGAAAATTATTATTTTATTACTTTGTAAATCATGTGTTGCATCTCCTTTATAAGTAAGGTGAAGGTTACTTGACCTGATAACAATTTTTACAACTGTGTCCAACTGATTTTTAATCTATACTGTCTGGTTATACTTCTATTTTTGCTTTGTTTCTTAAGATTTATAGCAATCTAGTATATATTATTATTGATTATATATACAGTCAGACCTCTATATAATGAAGTCGCTAAATCCCGGAAAAAAGTTCGTTATAGGAAAATTCGTTATATAGAGGTTCATCTTACAATTTTCTGAAAAACAACATAAAACAAATTTTAAACTCATAAACACTATGCATTAAAATAAAGTACCGTAAAATCCGGCGTATAACGCGCACTTTTAACACAAAAAATAAGATCGAAAGGATGCGCGCTATACGCCGGGTATTAAAACGATAGCTTTAAAAATAATAAAAGAGATAAGCATAACATTTTTTTACTTCTACATGTATTGAAATATACTACTTATATAAAAGTAATGACTTGCCTTACGAACTAAACGAGTTGTAGTTATAGATGTATACTAATTTTTCAAAAGTTTGGTGATAATACTTCGAATAAATGACTTCAAAAGATAAGAGCAATGCTTACTAATATTCCAGGTTTAATCGAAAAATAGGTGCGTTATACGGCGAATATACCTAAAAATTAAAAAATTCAGCTTGAAGTATGGGTGCGCGTTATACGCCGGATTTTACGGTAATTATTCAAATCCTTTTTGTAAATTAATATATATATTTATTTTATTCATCTTACTTATCAAAAAAAATTGCAAGGCAAGTTTCTTGACGCCTTTATCCCCTTCAAGAAGAATTCAACTTTTTTCTTTGATGCTCAAGCACTTATGCTTTGACGTTTTCGAGCCATAAGAAACGAAGTTACCAGTACGACTGATCAATGAACACTACTCAAGGACACGGGACAACTTTGCCGAGGGTGCTAGAAGATATCGAAGATGTTTCTAGTGAACTGGACAATGAGGGTTAAAGGTTGCACTTCTTGGATGAAACGCCCAGAATTCTAATTCTTTCGGGGAGTTAGGCACCTAATAAAACCAGTTCAAGATTTATGACCGCTATGAAATGTGTTAAAAGAGAGAATAACTTGAAATGTACAGAAATGCTTCAAAAACAGAGAGAAAAAAAATTAAATCACAAGAGAAAAAGTTCGTTAGATAGAAATTGCACTTCGCTACAGAGAAGTTATTTTACGAAGAAAATCGTGAAATGTTCAAGGTTCCAGGAAAAAATTCGCTATATAGAAAAATTCGCAATATAGAGGTTCGTAATATGGAGGCTCGAGAGTATTTTTATGCAATCGTACTTACACATTTACCTGAAATATAACTTCAATATTATTTAATTTGAAATTACATTTTCCTCAATAATAATCGCAACATTACAACTATTTAATCTTCGTTATTATTTGGCCTGTTGTCATTCTTCGCTATTTGTATCAGTAGGATCGATTTCCTTGCGTATTCTGAGCTTGTCATTCTCATTCGGAATTGTTTTACTACAGCAAATTCCTTTGGGGGAAACCGGGAAATGTTTCACCTAATTCCCAGGAGTCTGAATCCCGAAAATGGAGAACGAGTATTTCATTAGGAAGATTATGTCTCATTTCAGAACAATCAGGGAGGTTCTCCAGATCAATTTGTTTTCGGGATAACTGGAGAACAGAGGATTGTTTTTCATCCAGTAAATCAGATCTTATTGTTTGCTGACAGAAGAATAACTTGTTATAAGTACATTGTGGGAGGAAAGGCATTTTTTTATGATACTGTGGTATAAAGTTTCAGTGTTTTGAACTATTTATTGAAAAGTTGACCATATATTGACCAAAGTTTATTTTATCGGTTTTGAAAGATTTTATGATCAGGAAACTTTGGATTTTTTTTTGAAAGAAAAAAGTTTATTAATTTAATTTGCGCAAAAGATATCATTTAGGATATTTTGAATTCCTTTCCTTATACTCTTTCTGCATATACATTTTTTGGGGAATTGATTTATCATTAATTTCTTTATGCATGTTTTTATTCTTAAGTAGAAGGAACGTAAAATGAAAAGTGCACAGAAAATACTTTCAATGATTCCCAATCACAAATTTATATAAAAGCCGATAACACATTTAAATTTTAATATTTTTGAAATAATAAAGTGACTAAAATGCTTTTACTTCTCACAATGAAAAATGAAACAATAGAAAAACAATTGGAGTTTTTTGATAATTTCCTCTCCTACACTTTAACTTAGGATTTCTGGACAAGAAAAAAATTGAAGAGAGAGAGAGAGGAGAGAAAGAGAGAGAGAGAAGAGAGAGAGAGAGAGAGAGAGTTTGAGATTGTAAGAGAAAGAGATTGAGAGTGAAGAGAAGAGAGAGAGAGAGTTGTAGAGAGAGAGAGGTGTGTAAGAGAGAGAGTATGTATAAGAGAGTGTGTGTAGAGAGAGAGAGTGTATAAGAGAGAGAGAGTGTGTGTAAGAGAGAGAGTGTAAGAGAGAGAGAGTGTGTAGAGAGAGACTTTGAGAGTGTAAGAGAAAGAGATTGAGAGTGTAAGAGAGATTGAAGAGAGAGAGTGTGCAAGAGAGAGATTTAGATAGAGAGATTGAGATAGAGAGATTGAAATACAGATATTGAGGAAGAGAGAGATTGAGAGAGAGAAATTGAGATAGAGAGATTGAGATAGAAAGATTGAGAAAGAGAGATAGATAGATAAAGATAGAGAGAGTGTGTGTAAGAGAGAGATTGAGGTAGAGAAATTGAGAGAGTGTATGTGTGTGTAAGAGGAGTGTATGTAGGAGAGTGAAAGAAAGAGATAGAGATAGATTGAGATGGAGAGATTGAGAGAGAGATTGAGAGAGAGATTAAGAGAGAAAGAGCTCAGACATTGTCTCCCTTATTTGTTTATAATATACTGGGTTCACATGCAATTTGTTAATAATATCATTCTCTAGGACGTTAATTATATGCACGTGTAATTTCCTATACTATAATTGCTGCAATACACAAATAACCAAAACATTTCACATTATTGCTATTATTTAAAGCATTGTTGATATACCAAAATTTAATTAAATAAATTTAAGCAAATTCACTATGAAACGTTAGAAAATCTCCCAAAAGGATGTATGGCTTAAAAAAATCAAAATAAAGAAAAAAGGACTTTGACACAGTCAGCGAATTTTGTATTTTTGTCTTTTTTTATACTATAAAGCATATGGAATTTAAATATATATTAACAACTGCAAATCTTAATTCTTAACTCATATAAGAAAATAAAACATCTTTTACATCATCTTATGTAAATATATCTCTAAAAAAAAAGGCAAATTTATATTCCTTTTAATTTTTAGTCTCAACAGCTAATTTTCTATAGGAGTTTCAAAGATCCTTTTCTTCTATGAAACAAAGAAATGATTTCTCGCATCTTTCAACTTCTCTATGTTTTGATTCCCTCTTTTGTTTGTTCTCTCCTCCGAGAGTGATTTTGAAAAGATATTTGTACTAAAAGAGATTTTATTCCTTGTAAATATTGATCTGAGAAGATTTTAATGAATCTCGTTCGAAAAATATGTTTACGAACTGATGTAATAAGACGAAAAACGTAAGGATTTTTTTTCAATTTTAAATTCTGGGAGATTTTAGGTATCTTCAAAGTTGACACTTGATTTTTCTTCATAAGTCTAAAATAAATATTTATAAAATCGGTTTCTATATCAAATACACGCTGTAAAGATAGTTCCAAAATACTAGTTGGGAGCTAATATTCTGAGGTAAAGGTATTCTAGAAATTTGGACGTGTAGATAATCGGAAATAGAGTAGGGAACCAAATGCTTGAATTTAAAAATAATCTTAGTATGGAACCAATTTTATTTTGAAAATGTCTGTTTTCTTTAAAAGAAAAAAAAAAGATCTAATTTAGTGGTATTATTATCTGTAATCAGTGTTTTAATGTTATGAGTTAAATTCTAGTATCCAGTTTTTATATATGTGTACTACTTTCCTCTTAAAGTGTCACTTAAAACGAGCCTAACTCTACTTATAAAATGACATTTTATACAGTGTGTCCCAAAAATAGAGCCTAAATTCTGAATCGCCAGATTCTCCGTTGGGAGTACACAAAAAATTCTCAAAGAATTGTATCTGTACGATTCATAGTTTAAGAGAAAAAAACGGTGGATGGTACATAATGGAGCTCTGGCGCATTTATATGCGATTGTATGTGATTGGTTGGATATGGAATATCTCGAAAACTGGATCTGACGTGGGGGTCCAGTTCTGTGGCCTCCAAGATTACCAGATCTCACACCGTTAGATTTTTTCCCTCTAAAGCAAACTGAAAGATTTGGTGTGTAGAGATGTAGTGACGCACAAACGGTTGCTCGTCTGCATGTTGTTTGTACTTCGATGGACATCGTGTTGATGCTGTGTGCATACATCCATTTTACGCCGAGCTCAAGCTTGCCTCAATATGCTCAGTGGATTCTTTGAGCATCTGACTTTATAAATATTCGCTGCTACTGCTGTTGATACGTTTAATATGGTGAGTTTTCCTGCATAGGCTCTGATGTCATGCTTTGTTTTTCACATTTTTCCTGTATACTATGGATCGTACAGGTACAGCTCTTTGGGCATTTTTATGTACTTCTAACTAGGAATCTGGCTGTACAGAGTTTGGGCCCTATTTTTGAGTCACCCTATCGTCAGTTGTAATTATCAGATCCCTTGGTAAACTTACTCGGTTAAAAATACATTTTCTGTGTGTTCAAAGAGACTATAGTTTTATATTTGTTTCATTTAGGACATTTGAAATACAAACAACTGTGTTTCTTGTGCATCTAATGAATTTCTGTTTGTTTCATACAACCATAATCATAAATAATGTTTGGTACTTTATCATAAACAATGTACTTTTTAGCTACACAGCATGGAATTTAAAAATACTGTTAAATTTATTTTATTTCACGTTATATATATCAACTGTTACTCACAGTTTAATAGACTAAGCAATTCAGAAATCTGAAACTGTAACGGATCTATCCGCGAATTTTCCACTAATCCTCATGAGTAAAATTATTCTTTTTAACTAAGTTCAGTTGAAAACCTTTCTCGGTGAAGAAGACGAGATTTAAGCAAATGCGTACTTCTATTTAAATGTTGGCATTAGAGTAGACAATGATGGTCGATAGTTGACGGTTGAAAGTTGAGATTGAATTGGGATTAAGATTACGACCGGTGGCCGTATTGTTAAGCAAGATATCTAAAGAGAATTCAAACGTAGGAGTCAAGAGCGCTCCAGTATCAGATAAATACTTTTATTTATATGTTAGATGAATCAAGCCTATGCAATTGCTCTTCCAGTTTTAATATTGAGTGCATTCCCTCCCTTTAATTGTGCGGGTTGGTTAAGTAAAAGTAGTAATAAAATTGTACTAAAGTTACTATGATTGATCTTTGCAGGAACCCCCAAACACTAACGTCCTCTGGGACGTTGCAAAACTAGTTACATATTTGTGTATATGTGTGGATTTTAGTATTATTGTATATTGATATTATTATTAAATTCACACACTGAATTACTTCAGAAACTAAATTTTAATTTTAATTAAGTTAAATTTTAAAACAAAGAAGAGTTTAAAATTTAAAAGAGAGAATTTTCAAACCTCATCCTCACGTAGATTACGATAGCTGTTCATTTTAGAATATTTGCATAAATATCATTACACTGAGAAAAATAGGTTTTTAATTGGATTTCTTCAACTCACATATTAACTGTGTTTGGCTCAAAACTTTAAAAGCTTTTTTTCTCGCATTTTAAAGCACTCAATTGAGCTGAAATTTACTATACACAATTGTTTTAAATGGACTATGATAATTTAACTATAATTAATAAAAATTAATTGATTACAACTAATTATTTAAAGAATTAAATTTCACTCATAAATTCAATCGCTTACCACAATGTGAAACAATTGAATACTGAAACCAGCAAATTAAACTATCCTTTTGTAAAATTCAAATATTAAAATAAATTATTAAAACTAGTTATTGAATAAATTCGATTTAACTCAACGTTCTTTTTCCGCTTTTTAAAAATTTTTAATATCCGACATTTAAAAAACCATGTTTTTGTGAAATAAATAAAATTTTTTATGATATTTAGGGTTTTATTTGATTAGAATAATGTAAAAAAATTTTTCCCCAAGGACATTTGAAAAAAAAATTTTTAAAAATTAAGTTTTAAAAAAAATTAATTTAAAATTTAACCTTTTTTTTCCAAAATTTTCCCTTTTTAAAAAAAAATGCCAAAAATTTTTGCCGGGGAAAACCGACCTCTGTACAGAAGGTTCAACTATGTTTTTTAAAACATTCACATTTTTTTCCCAAGGTTACAAACTTTTTGGAAATAATTATCGGCGTATTTTCAAAATTTTTTTCCCTTCTGTTTTCGTAAAACATGGAAAAAACCAATTTCCCCAAGTTTGCGTTTAAAAAATTTCCCTAGTTGGGCCTCTGTACAAAAGGTCGGGAAGCAATCGGCAAAATATTAATAAATAGAAGTTTTTAAAAAGGGGAAATTTACCAAAAAAGTTAAAGGTTACTCTTCCCAAAAAAGAATTTTTTTTTTGCCTTTAATTTCCAAAAAACCAATTTTATATTTTGATTCAAATCTTAATGTGGAACCCCTTAAATAAAAAAATTATCCTTTACCCGTTTTTAAAAATACCCCCCGAAAAATCATCCTTTTTTAAAGGTGAAAAAAAAAACCCCTTAAATTAAAATAAAACCCGGGTTTTAAAAAAAAAAATTTTTTTAAAAAAGGGAATAAAAAAAAAAAATTTTAAAACCCATTTGGCTATTTTTAAAATTTTAAATTTTTAAATCCAAAAATTTTTTTAAAGAAAAATCTGGGCAAAATTTAAAATTTAAAGGGGAAAAATTCTTTTTAAAGGGAAAATTCCTTCTAAAAAACTTTTTAAATTTTTTTTTTTTTTTTTTTTAAAAAAAAAAAAAAAAGAAAAAAAAACCCCAAAGCTTTTTCCTTTGGTTAAAATAAAGGAAAAGTTTACCTGAAACTACATTTTTAAAAATAAACCCCCCCTATTTTGGGCCCTTAAAGGGTTTTTTCCCGCCCAAGAAAGTTTCAGTAGAATGGATATTACAAATTTTCTATCGGGTTTCCCGGGAAGTTGAGATCTGCATGTTGGGGTACGTTATCGGCCTCGGCTTATAAACCTGGTAAAAAGGCCCGCCTTTTCCCCCCAGAATGGATAAAATTTGCCCTGAAGGATTTTGGTGTCCGAGGAAAGTTTCGAGGAAATATTTCCCTTGCTGACAAATTGACAGCATTTAGCCCATTTTATTTGTCTTTTTACTTGACCAATTTTGAAATACTTGGGGTTTAAATATGGGGCTGCAACTTTAACTTTTGGGGTTTACCCTTTTTTCCCCCTCCTAAAAAAATAGATTTGAATGGAAAAAAACCCCAAAAAAAACAAAATCTTTTTTTCTTTTAAATATTTTTAGTGCTTTTTAAATCGGGTTAGTGGGTGTTTTTTTAAATCGGAATAAAAGAAAATATAATTGCTTTTCGTCAGCAACCCTTTTTTTTTTTTCCTTTTTAAATTTCAAAAATAAAGTCTCTGATTAAATTTGCTCAAAGATGATTTAAGAATAATTCTTTTTTATCAAGCTAAAAAGGGTTTTATTTTTTGCTCTCATTTTGTCGTAATAAAACGGAAAAATTGCCTAAACACAAAAGCTTCGCTTTTGTGTTTGGCCTTTACTTTTTAACTTATTTTCAAGATGTCTAGTCATTTTGATGACCGCAAAGTTTAAGTACTTAGATTTTCTTCATTTTTTTTTTTCCATAAAAGCCCCATAAGAGGGGAAATTTTAAAACAATTTTAAAAAAACTTTTACCCCCGAAGGTCTGTTGTGTGTGTTTTTGCTTACGCCACCTTTTTGATGGTGTCAGATCGAGGCTCACGAAATTCATCGTGGCAAGATGCTAGTTGTACGCTTGTTGTTAGTCGTAGCTTTGAGCACCATGCGTTGTCGTGGAAGCCTAATAGTTAAGGACACGAGTTTGTGACCGGCGTGTCATGAGTTCGAGCCTAGTACTACTAAAGACCCGCCGTGCAGAGGGGGCCGATGCACGTTGAATATGACGAGGCTCAACGTCCTCCCTTTGGTGAGGTGGGGGATATCAGCTCAGGTATCATCCTCGTTACTTGACCATGGTTTAAAATTAAGAAGTCGGCACCAAACGCCCTCAAATAACTTAATAATGCGACTTTAAGGTATCCGACTACGTTCAGAACTGTGATTTTAAAAAGGCACATAAATGGATATTTTTCATGATATTTAGTGTCACTTAGATTTGAATACATGTATAAAATTGTTTAAGGACATTTTGACAAAAATTTTTAAATACAATATTTTGGAAAAAAATTAACTTAGAAAAACCCTTTTTTTTCCAAGTGTTCTCCTTTTGTAAAAATGCTTCTATTATCAATAATATTTTTGCCTGTATAGCTAAAGACCTCTGTACAGAGGCTCAACTATGATTTTTGAAAACACATTATTTTCAGAGTTACAACCATTTGAAATAATCATTGGCGTTTTTTTCTTAAAATTTCTCCCCTCTGTTGTTGTAAAATATGGATAAACCTACTTCTAAGTTATATATTTCAAAAATTCTAGTTGAGCTTCTGCACAGAGGTCTGAATTATATACAAGCAAAATACACTGCTGGCCACCGTAAATGTAGCACCAAGAAAGACAAGAGATAGCACAACAAAATTCATTTTGCAGATAACATGTTGACCAAGTATCAAATGATTAAATTTATAGACTTCTGTGAAGTGTGGTTCCTGCCAGAATCAGTAGCCAGAGTAGCCACCATTGTTGGAGAACACACTGCCCACACCCCCGGCATTGATTCAAAGAGACTTGGGTGGTTCTTGGGGCACAACAGAGACAAGCAGATTCCACGCGTTGCCAAAAGTTGATCTGGTGTGGCAGCTAGGGGTGTAATCTGGGTCAATCGTTGAGCAAATATGGACCACAAGTTTTTTTATCGGTGAAGATCCGGAGAACGGCCGGCCAGGAAAGGCTAATGAAACGATTCAATCTGGTGGTTAGCGAAGAACCTTTGGACAATGCGTTTCCACGTTCGTGCATTATCCTGTTGAAATATGGCTGTGGCCAAGCCCTGAAGGGAAAAAATACAACTGCTCCAACACCTCGGAGATGTGCGCTGGCTGTTTAAAAACCGGCAATGCATATTAGAGGTGGGGAAATGATATCCAATACCGCTCCATACCATAATACCGGTGCAGGACCAGTGTGCAGCTGTTCAGCATCCTCTCCACGGTGTCTCAGACTCAAAACCGACCATCGTGGTTTTGCAGACACATGCGTGACTCGTCAGTAAAGACAACTTCATTCCATTCTGCTGCTCACAACCTTCTTTCATCGCACCATTGGCGACAGAGACGTCTGTAGTAATGCGTCAGGGTAGACCAAGCAACGGGACGTCTGCGGAGAGATTCTCTGCTGTAAACAGCGGCGTCAGATGGTACTTACCAGACCTGAATAGTGCTTTGTAGACTCAATGTGCTGTGCTATGGTTCATCAGTGATGTGACTAGGCGATCCGTCACTGCCATGCCTAATTTACCCCACCAGCCCTCCCACGGTGGGTGCACTGGGGTGGATGCGATCGACCCGTCGGTCTGTCATACCCTCCTGCATCCGCGGTCACATATCCGCATTACAATTGTTTGGTTTCGTACAAGACGACTATCGGTTACCTGAAAGATAATCCACAATCTCAGTAGGCCACTATCGCTACATCTGTCGAACTCGGATACTTGAAGTCAAAGCTGATCGCAGTTTTCTACTAGATATAAGATAATTTTTTGAAAACCACAAGAAAAACACAATGGCTAGACTTGAAATCGTCAGAAAATCTCAAATAAATAAGCGCTTTGGGGTGGCTTCCTAGGCGCCTTGATGTATCTGCGCTGAGATTCTAATCATTGCATATCTCACCTCGCTAATGCATATTTGTAAATTTCGCCATTATTTGGCATTTCCAGCTAGGGGTGTTTTCGGTATTGTAGTGTAATTAATAATAGAAGCATATTTTACAAAAAGGAGAACATTTTGAAAATGGGTTATTCTACGTTCATTTTTTGTCAAATATTAGCATACTTAAATAATTTTTATTGTAATACTATTCAAAACAATTTATATACATTTCTAATCTAAAGCCTAAATATCATGATAAACATTCATTTATACGCTTTTGCAAAATCCCAGTTCGAATGTAATTAGGATGCGTAATATTCCTCATAACAATTTCCTCGGACGCCATGCATGGGCTGTATGTTTGGTTTAGGTTTCCACACCCCTAAATTTTGAGGAAATACAGCGGGGTGGTGGGCCTCCACATCGCTTTACCACCTCTCATAGCCTCTGGAGGGACTTGTAGCTCAATGCATATTTAGAGTGCCTTCATTTAGGCTGCGTTCAAGGGGTGCATACTGGCAAAAATTTCCAGGAAGAATCAAATTTTTATTGTGCTTTATTTTATAAGTAAACCTTTCTGGAGTTTTTAAAAGGCCGCGTACTGAATATTCCCAATATCACGGAAGTTATTAAGAAAATAAAAAAGAGCAGAAAGGTAGTTTGATAATGACATTTCGGCTCCGGGGTGACTAGCTATCATGTCAGCAGGTGACATTTTCCTGTTTAAATATTTTCATTCTAATTATCAAATGCTTGAATCTAAGCCTCAAATGTATTATTATTGTTCTGAACATTGGCTTCACAACTTCTACTTACTTTGCAAACTGCTGTTTGTTTGAAAAAAGTGATTTGGCGTTCTCTCGCTCGTTTCAGTTTTCCGCAAGTATCTTACCTTCTAAAAATAGAGTTTTGGAAAAATATGAATTTTTTAAAACTTTGGATAATCAATTGATTAGATCTGCCAAACGACCATCAGTAGAAGCGTCCCAGAAAAGGAAGTTTACTTTATTGAAGCCATCTTTTACAAAGTTTAGAAGATTTTACGGTGGCCGTTAAAACGCCAAAAACTAGCATTTCATCTGGAAAAAAAGATTCAGTTGCAAGATGTTGATTCATATTTTTGAACATAGTGACCAGTTTTGATGGCTATAAATTATTTGATAAAACTAATATGTTTACAAACAACATTCAAAAAACTTTCAGCTTCTTACATGCAAAAATGTGGTGGAATGTTATTGGGCTCTAGAGAAAAAAATGTATTGAGGACTGTCTAGTGTTTTTTCCAGATTGAATGCAAGAACTGTAAAAGACTTATATTTCGTTTACATTTAAAAATGCACAAATTACAAGAAAAAACATTCCAAGAAATAAACAGACCTTTGTGTACGCAAGTGAGGACAATTGGACAGTAAGGAGTCACCAGTAATAGCTTTCTGTAATTATTTATGGACTTTCTATCTATCAGTTGCTGAAAATCTGTAATATTATAAACAAACTGCAATTGTGTACATTAAAGTTGCGACTTCAAATGCTAAAGTGCAGCTTTGGAAGGAAGGGGTAACTGACAAATTCTTCCTGATATAATAATTTGTTGGGGTGGAACATTATTGAAGAGCTTCAATGGCTTTCTTTATAATGTTGGTGTCCATGTGCTGTTATAGGAGACAAAAACAGGAAAGTGTAATGCAGCTGATGCAGGTGATATGCTTCTTTCTGTAAGGGATGTGATTCTTGGAAACGAAGAAAGGGTCACCTGCTTACAAAAAGTGGAAAATTCTTCACGTTAAAGAATGTTTGAAAAACCACAATGGCTCCAGCTGGCGGTGGAGCCTGTAGGAATGGTTTCTATGTTTCAGCGTTCAATAAGTCATCGTTCTGTGAGATATACATCTTACATTGGGATAGCGATTCCAAAACATTCTCATCTATTACTGCATCCAATCCGTATGGAAGATATCACAGTTCAAAAAATTGAATGTGTTGGACATGTTCAAGAAACAGTGGAACTCGTTTACGAAAATTAAAACAAATGAAATCCAGCTCGGTGATGGGAAGTCGATTGGTGGAAAGGAAGGTTGACCGACAGAATGATCGACTTAATCACAACATACTATGGAAATGCAATCAAATAAAATAAAACATGCTGCCTGTATCGGATTATGCGAAAAACTGTTTGGGCTGTATATTTCCATATACGTTCAAACGACGAAGAACAAAGGCTGCAGTTTTTTTGTCCTATAGGTCCTAATTCTTGTTACAAATATCAAAATGAAGTGATAGGGGTAGTGTGGAATATCACTTTTTAAACACAGTAACAAATTGCAGAGGCAGTAATGGATCCTGCATAAACCTGTATTTAAATGATCTATCACAACCTAAACTCCTACAAAATGTAGGGGTAAGAGCAAAATAATAATGAATCCAAATAACTCATTAATATGGAAATTATACTTAAAACTTTAGGTTGTGAGTGCAGAAAGATTGTTAGAATATTTCTACAAATGGGGCAATTGTCATTTTAATGAGTAGCCAATCAAGGCAGACTAAAAATTGTATGCAATAAATCCTTGGTCTGACTGTTGATAAGTTCCGCATAAAAATTTGTTGCTTGTAGATTTAAGAATTCAGACTACCAGGCAGCATTTTAATCTCCGCACAAAAGAAGTGCGACAGGTTAAAAGAATGCAATTTAAAGCTACTTGTAAAAATTAACTGAAAAGAGGAACATCGTAATGCATAGCAATTTTAACATTATTTTAGAATCATAGTAATGCCTGCTTTCATAACACAAATTATTTAATATTTATAGTAAGTTACTTGTTAATTGAACAATGAGTGTTTTATTAAATGTCTTTATAAATTTTGCAACATATTTTGAAGGAAATAGATCACTTTGTTGTATTTGATTTATTTTGTAGCTTTTGATATTATTTTTCGGATGCTTGTGCTGCATTGGTAAAATATATGTTTTAGTTATATAATAATTTTAATAAAATTGAAGTTTGTGGCTATAAAAACTTCATATTAGTTTTAATTTAAAATTTAGTTGTTGTTTGAGTAAAAGAATAATATATATATATAACTTTTAATTTTTAGTTTGATGTCAATTTTTCAGAACGTCATTTTTTTCCATTACGCGATATTTTTCAAACCGTTCCATAAAATGATCAAATTTTTGGGAATTCTGACCTTTCTGTACTTTAAAAAAACAAAGTTTAATTTTAAGAAAAATTTAAAAATTACAAATAAAAAAAGCAAAAAATTTTTTTTTTTTATAAAATTTTTAAATTGTTATGTTCAAAATTTTAAATCAGTGTTTAGCTTCGTCATTTTAAAGTAAACAACAAAACTAAAAAATTTATAAAAAAATGGTCTTTATAGTGCAATGCATATATTGGAAAAAACCCAAAAAATTTTTTTTTGTAATTATCTAATTTAAAAAATTTTCCCCAAATTAAAAAATTTTTTGTTGGGATATGTTTTAAGTAAAAGTAATTATTTGTTTATTCCTCCAAAAATTTACTTGGAAAAAAAAAAAATTATGGGTTTTAAAGGTCTTTTATTTTAACCTTTTTGCCCCTTTTTAAAAGGTATTGCCCTTAAAAAAACCCTGCCTTCACCAAAATTCAAGCCCAGGCCTACGGGGTAGCACCAGCCACAATCACCATACGGGTGGGGATCCCCAGTTCATAGCCAGGCCACCGGGAGGTTGGGTCAGGGTCTCGACCGTGGCCCGCATGTCAGGTCAGACGCACGGCCCCCTTGCCCCCGTTTCGTACAGAGGTGATGACGTTAAAAAGCGAACAAAGTTCCCTTGGGGGTTGGGGAAGTTTGGGGCCCAGGGTCGTCCCCCGTTTCGACAGTTCAAAATTTAAGGTCCGTCATTATTTTTTTGGGGGTGAAAGGGGGGTATACGGAGGATGTGTTCTAGGTCATGTGCGGAAATGATAACAGTATTTGGGGGTTTTTAATTTCCGACTTGCGACATTTTTCAAATTTTAAGAATATGAAAATCCAATCCACGTTATTTCATTCGTAAAAGCATGCAGGACAATAGAAGAAACATCACTGGATTCCAGGGGCGTAGCAAACGCCGTATCAGCCGTATCAGTGGCTTCGGTGGCCAACTTTCAACGGGAGGCAGCGTCCAAGACGGCTGGCGTACAGGCCCCTTTGTAAAGGCGTCCCCACAGAAAACCCGACACTTGCGCCCGTTGCTGTACAGAGTTTCAAAAATGGCATTGCTGATTCCCGTCGACCCCGCCCGGTACGATATATCGGTCATCCCCGGGTCGTTTGGCCACCACCAACCTTTAACAGCTGTACATGTGGTTTGGAACGCTTCAGGGCGAAACGCCTTTTTGTTGTTTCCGAACCGCAGCCCCCGGTGACAGACGCCCCCCCCAGCCCGACAATTCTTCCACGGGGGAAGTCGCCCAGGAAATTTTTCTTCAGCCATATTTCACGAACTGACTATGGCACGCAGCGAATATGTTGAATTGCGTTCCGTCCTTCATTTTATTTATATTGAGCAGCTCGCGCCGAATCACGCTTTTTGGGTACGCCACATCGCTTCTGACGTTTTGTTCTATATTTGTACGCATGACGTTTCTTCATTACGTGTTTACTGTATGATCCCCAGACCTCTTTTCTCCATGGCTATCTTAAAATTTTTTACATTTTGCAAGTTTTGCACCCCAGTGTACCTAATCTGTTATTGGGGGGCTTAAGTTAAGATCTTAATAAAGTAATACTAAGATTGTGGCAACGTCTGGTTCTTCCTTCAATCCCACACCTCTAGCGCACGCTGATAATCTAGGAAAAGGGCACCCAAGGGGTTCGACCTTTAATGGATTCTAAAAATTTTGAAAATAAGTGAAAGAAAGAGAAGGGAGAAAAGAGAATACTACTTGATTTCCGGACTGTCAATGAAAATATGTATGCATAAAATTCCATCGAATCTGATTTTACGTATTTTAAAATACAAAGAGAAGTATTCTTTCCTCTTCGAAATATGGGTTATAGTCCACCTCTTGGCGAAGAGTTTTCCAAACCACGCCCAAATGGCACCAAGGCGTGCTTTTCAAAGTCGAGGTCAGGGAACTGAGAAAAACACG
Source organism: Trichonephila inaurata madagascariensis (assembly GCA_019973955.1). Taxonomy (NCBI): domain Eukaryota; kingdom Metazoa; phylum Arthropoda; class Arachnida; order Araneae; family Nephilidae; genus Trichonephila; species Trichonephila inaurata. Next base: position 24,322 of record BMAV01012464.1, on the reverse strand, counting down.
ATGTTTTGTATAACGAAGCAAAAATGGAGAACATTTTCTGACTGTAAGAAAAAAAATCGTGTAAAATTTTGCTTCTAAAAATAGGCAATTAAGGGTATTTTAATAAGAATAAACTAATATCCGAAGGAAAAAAAAATGAAAATTTTTTAAAATTTATGGAAAAATTTCATGAAAAATTTAGCTTTTGAGAAATAAGAACATTCTGAAAAAAAAATCGATGTTCGAAAAAGAAAACTGAAATTTTTGACAACAAATTCCTGTAAAATTTATCTTCTTAAAAAATATTAAGAACATTCCAAAATTGTTCAAATGATTTTTCTTAGCCTAGTACTTTTCCTTATGCTCTTACACACATGCGGATTGTCTCCTACTTTCGAACGGTATCTCTAATCACACGCACACACATATATAAATATCATTACATTCTTCAGAATACTATTTCCACATTTCGGATACTTTCATACTCTTTGCAGTAATCAAACCTTCTTGCACTTAATAATTTTCTTTTGCTTCTGAAGAATTAAAAAAAAAATCTGTTAAACCTTGTATTTGATTAGTTCCAAACAGCAACTGAAGAAGAAGTTAAGAAGAAAGAAGTAAGAAGAGTTAAGTTAAGAAGTAAGGAAGTTACCAAATACTAATAAAATGAGGAAAAGATGCCAATGGCTCAGTTTCTACTGTTATATAGTTAGTAGGTTTGTCAAAGCTAATTATCGATTGTTAATTACGAGCGGTAATTAACAGTCTCAGTTAACGAACGGCAACTGATAACGATATCTTGTTTTCAAGCTAATAACAACATTTTTATTTAAAGCTAATAAAGAAGGATAGCTAATTCGGCGAGCTTATCACCAAATTTGGCGACAAAAAGCCAAAAATCTGGGATGGGCTAAAATAGGATACAACTTTTTATACATTTTATAAAATACAAAGAAATGTATTTTTTCCCACTTCCAAATATGCATTTCATGTCACCAAATTTGGCGACAAAAAAAAGCTAAAAAATTTGGGATGGGCTAAAATAGGATACAACTTTTTATACATTTTAAAAATACAAGAAATGTATTTTTTTCCCACTTCCAAATATGCATTTCTATGTATGCAAAATGCCTGCTTTTCGATGTTTTGAGGCATGGTCAAGCTGAAAACAGACATAATGGCAGACTCGATAAACAGAAAATGGTACAAAATATAATATATATGGTAGAACATTTCACATTAAAAACAACAACTGAAAATGTAATACATTGAAACTCTTTTCTTAAATGCAATAACACTAAGAAGAAATATCTACCACTTTCCAAAATGAAAAATGACTTTCTTTTTCTACCGAACGAAGGAAGAAATTAGAGGAAATCGACAAATAATAAATTGGTGGTGGCATTCTTACTTCGAGATAAATTTATAGGCTTAGAAGAGGAAAAAAAAAAGAAACGTGAGATAAAGAAACAATAAAGTGAAATGGCCAAATAAGTTAACGAAAAAAATAAATCAATATATAGGGAAAATGTTATAAAATGATCAGGTTTCTCTGCTTCAAAATAGGATATTGGATACTTCAGGCTGATTCGAAATAAGATTGAATTGACACTTGAAGATTCTATTTTCTTGGCTTTTTACGTAGTATTGCGAGCAATGTACGTTTTCTAAAACCTTTTATGACTTATATCAATAAGCATTGAATTGGTAAAGGAATTATATTTATATCATTTATTTCATACGGTTTATTTAAAATGTAAACTCTATACGTCAGTATTCAATCTGTTCTAAAATTATTATGCATTGCGAATCTAATTCTCAACAGTTATAAAATTTATTTTAAATAAAATATTCGTTGAAGTGTAGAGAGGAAAGTTAAGAATTCATATAAGAATCGATTTTATTGTCTGTTAGAACTTCCTGATTGTCATTCTTCAGCAGTTCGAGTGTAAATTTATTTGAGCAATCTAACTTTCATCAAATGATAATAATTAAAAAAAATCAACACGTTACTTATTATCTTTAAGCTAAATTTATATCGTGAAGTATAGATGATAGTCGAGTATTATGAAATACTATTTACATTTTTTAAAAACCTTTACTGGTTTTGGATACAAAATCTCCAAAATAACCATGGATATAAAGGATTGTAAGGAATTATTTTGATGATATAAAAAAGTTTATTTTAAAGAAAAATGATAAGTGGAGGGTAATATGGAATAGTATTTTTAAACCCTTGGGAAAACTCTTAGATTTCCTAAACGTGTAATTTTTAACCCTTTAACTGCAAGTATTTTGATGATTTGAGACACATATTGTCAAATTTTTTAAACCCAAAAGCTTTAACCTCTAACTTTGAAGTCTTCAGTAAAGTGCTGCATCTATTGAATTGAGCGCACATTAACTTTCCCGAGAATCAGTCGGGTTTGACAAGAGATGAACCCGAAATAAACGTCTCCCGATATATATTTCGAAAAAAACAATACGATGCACAAAAATTACTCGAGTGATACTCGGGAGTAACACTTTGAACACATGTGTGGAGATTACTCGGCAAACCCGAATTAAGAATACGTGCAAGTCATTTCTGTTTTGAGTTAATTTACAAATATCACAAATATAATCTTTTTTTCCCTCCAGTACATTCCAGGTGAGCCCGCAGAAAACAGATAAAGTATTTTATCCGAATTTCCCCTCGTTTATCTTTAGAGAATTTTTCGTTACACAAGATACATTTAGCATTTTTGTTTTCCGGTTCTTTAAAACCCCTTCGCGACGGGCAGTGCAAATGTGAATTTTCAGCTGGAACGTTTTTTAATGACCCCTAGATGGCACCCTATGTCCATTATATTGAAAACGAACGTAGCTAGAGTAACCTGACCTTCAGTTAGTTTATATTCTGCCTGGATTTGATATTTTGCACATCAGCTGAGTAGGGGAGAGGAGGTAATTGATAAGGTCAACAAACAGAGCTCGGCTCTTAAACTTTCCTCTTGAGATGAAACATTCGCGTTTCTTATAACTCATCGAATACTTTTTTCTTCTTTTTTTTTACTACAGTGTGCGGTGTTTTAGCGTCAGTTCTGCTTAAGATTTCGTTGTTTTCGGATATATTTCGCGTACTTTTCTTATTTCAAAAATCTTGACTTCAGGATATTATTTAATTGTTTTGAAGGCATTTTCCTAACCTTAATATGAACAAAAAAAGGAGAAAAAGCCAAAGTGTATAGTCACAAACCGTGTGTAAATAAATAAAAAAAAATTAAAAAAAATTAAAAAAAAAAAAAAATTTAAAAAAGAAAAGAAAAAAAGACCCGAACAACAAACATTTATGCTTGCAAATCATACAATGTGGTGGACTTAAGTAAGGCAAGGTTTCTCCATGCTTTGGTGATTTTCCACACTCACCTTATTTTTAATCTTTGCTATTTCTTTTTGTAAATAATCTTTGTCGTAATTTTGTCATTAATTTGAAAGTGTATTAATGTGTTTTGTCAATGACAATTTTGGAAAAATGAATAGTGCTTACGAAATTTATTTCCCAAGGTAAGTCATATATTTATATCATTTCATGTAAGTTAAAGGAAAAAACGTTATTATATTCTAGTTTTTAATATGTTCATAACTCTGTGTAATAATCTAAAGGTGCCAAAAATTACGGCGTTCGACTGAAATTTTATTGGTTTATATGTTTTTTCTTAAATTAGGCTATGACAAAACACCCGTCCTGAAGGGAGTAGTTCTTACGCATTCACTCCCGTCCCTTAGGCTCTCGCAGAAAATCGCCCCGTCTTAAAAGGGTTAATTGATGGCATGAAGTTCATTACAGAGGGTCCATCAGAGTGGAAAGATTCATTGCTGCTAATACTGGAGTCATCTCTAACTCTAGAAGTTCTGTCCGTCTTTGAATGTTGTTTTGTTCTGAGGAATGTAGTTCCTTCTTTTTGTCCTTTTCTTTTAGTTTATCCTCTAACACTTTTTACATGGGTAGTGCGTTATTATAGAAGCCTGTTTCTTGCCTGTTGTTTGTATTTTGTTTCCATTCTACTTTAACTTTTAAAAAATGTACTTTAGTTTGAAATGAGATTATATTACTATTTGTAAAATTAATTATTGCTTAGCTATCAATATTGCATTTCAACCTCCTTTTGAATTTTATTTTTATTCAATGTATTTTGTACCCGATACACCATCTTGGAAAATGAACCTTTAAACTGAATGACAAGACATGGTAAGCTAAAAAGCGACCACAGTATCATCATTAAACTGTTATTTTCAGGTTTTAGACTGAGCAACGCCTGAACCGTGATTTTAAAAGCCATAAATGGATACTTTCATATATATACATACATGATATTTATCGTCACTCTTAGATTAGAATATACATAAAATTGTTTTAAGGACATTTTGACAAAAACAATTATTTAATACAATATTTCGACAAAAATACAATTAACTTAGAATAACCTTTTATTCGTGGTCATTCCTTTTAGAAAATGTTTATTATAATAATATTTTATTTGTGCCCATAGCTCAACCTCTCGCGGGCCAGTGGCTCAACTATGATTTTTGAAAAAAATTCAAGTTATTTTCAGAGTTACAACCATTTGAAATAATTATCGGCGTCTTTTTTCTTAAAATTTCTCTTCTGTTGTCGTAAAAAATATGGATAAACCCCTAAGTTAGTTATATATTTCAAAAATTAGTTGAGCCTCTGTACAGAGGTCTGAGCCATATAAAAGGCAAAATATTATAATAGAAGCATGTTTTCACAAAAGGAGAATATTTTGAAAAAATGGGTCATTCTCTATGTTCATTTTTGTCAAAATATTAAATAATTTTTTATTGTAATACTATTCTTAAAACAATTTTATATACATTTTCTAATCTAAGTGACACTAAATATCATAAATATTATCCATTTATACTCTTTTGCAAAAATCACGGTTCCGAACGTAGTCGGATACCTTAAGTATATATTATGCTTAACTTTAATGTTTAAGTCACATGCATATTATTAAGTAAAAATGTTTGAAAACTTGCATGCAAAAACTTTTGAAAATCGCAAAACACACTTTAATCTGTAGCGAATCGTTCGACAACAACAAGCTATTAATTCTCTCTGCAATACATCACCAGTCTTTCTTCTGCAGTTCAAGGTTTCCCCATGAATTAGCAGTAACCCAAACCGAGCCAAGCCCTCGGTAATCCCTTTTATACACCCGACTATTCTATAATACCCAACTCTCAAATAAGTGTAAAAGAAATTTAAAATTAATTGCCAGACATTGTTTAAAAATTGATCAGCACATATAATTTTTTTACTTTATAATGCTCATGTGTGTGTAAATAACATTTAAAAGCTTATATTAAACCTTTATAATATTAAAAATTTCTACTAAAAATATTTTAAACTATTTAATTTATTATGTTTCAACAAATATTTTTTTGTGAATTTAAGATTATATAAATTGCTTTTTTCAATTGAAAATATTGCAAATATGTTTGTATAATGTAATGCAAATATGTTTGTATATAAAAGCTCTTATAGCTTAAGTTTTATATTATTAGAAAAAAACTATTCTCATAGACCACTTTTAATGATAATTTATATACCTACTCAGACTATTTCAAATATGAGTTAATGCATTAAAAGTAAACCACGTAGTTAACAGGAACCGTTTGATAATATGTAAGATCATTTCCACATATCAGACTATACGGATTTATAACTGTTAAACATTCATTCAAATTGATATTTTTGCATTACAGCACATATGATTGTTAATATTATACAAAACAATAAATATTTTAATGCACTATTTTAATTTATATTTTATTTTACACTTGCTCTTTATAGTTTCAGAATTATTGTGCAAAAGACAGAGAATTCTAAATTATTAAAAGTTATTTTGTTTCTAAACGTATGTTTTGAAGTGAATGTTAACTATGAAAAAAGTTTTAATTGTATAATAAAGAATAATATTTAACATTTTGAGAAAAAAGCCACCCTTTGGATAGCTATGTTTTTTGACCCCGGAAAGTAGAGGTGTGGGATTATCTAAAAGATGAGACTTTTTTGGTTTTTTAACCCAAACTTTTATTAAGAATAATTTAAATTTCAATTCTAAATAACAACTTTCTTTAAGTGAGAATAAGCCAAATTAAACGAATATGCAAGTCAGATCGCACAACTAGATCACTTGTCTTAATTTTATATTTAATTAACTCCCCTAATCTAACTTCCTTACAAAATATTACCTTTAAAAGTCACCCCCTTCCTTAATTGAAACCACTCCTATTATGTTATTTGTGGCAAAAACTCAGGCCTTATTAATCCTTCTTATTAAATCTTATTAATGACGATGGCGTATCCTTCTTCCTGGGTTGTAGGTCGTCTAACACTTGTTCTGAACACTTCACACTTCATTTCTTAGTTTGCGTTCTATCTCACAAAGCCTCTATACTTTAAATATATCCCATTTGCATATTCGTCCTGTTTCTCTTCTTGGTATTGGGTTGGAAAAGTTTTGCCATTAATCGTGGCCTGTCAAAGAACTTAGGAGTTATGTTAGAAGAAGAACGCGAGAGACGTCACAATATTATAAAGAAAAATGATAGATTCCTTACAAATATTCTTATATAACCTCTCATTTTGAAAATATTTCTCTTCTCTGAATTTTCTTGAATTCAAATTAAAATGTAGAATTCCGCAATATCAAGATAGACGAATTAAAAAATATAAAACTTATTTTTTCTAAATTAAAAGAAGCTAAGTGAAGTAATTTAATATTTCTTTTGTTAATTTGGTTTTAAAACTAAAATTGCAAATTTATATGAAATCGAATAATACTGAATTTTTGTGTTTTTGCAAGCTTTGAAATAAAATTTGTGTTTTAGAACTAAACATGAAAGAAATATTACATATTTCTTTAATAATACTTACAAGGGGAGAGCACGGCTAAGGAAATTCATTTGGGGACGAGACTTTGTACAATAGTAGTACTCCTTTAGGCTGTTCAACCCTCAATGTAATTCCACCGAATGGGCAGTCAATCCGGAGAAATAGCCTTGCAAATTCGTGCTTAGTTTTTATACAATTAAGTTTTAAATACTTACAGGTGCTCAGCAGTGTGGTCTATAAAATAATAATTATTCTTATAATTAAATAAATTTATTCAAAAAAAGGTTTATTAAATATTAAAGAATATTTTAAATAATTATTTTGTATTTTAAAAAGTAACATAGTTAATGCAATCATATAAATATTTATATTATATCAATATAATTATTAATAAATAATATTTATTACAAAAATATATCATAATAAATATTAAATATTTATTATAAAAATATATCATAATAAATATTTATTACAAAAATATATCATAATAAATATTAAATATTTATTACAAAAATATATCATAATAAATATTAAATATTTATATAAAAATTTGTTACAACTAATTTTATAATATGAAATACAATATATTATGAATAAAATATTATATAAAATATCATAATAATACATAAAACATATTATAATAATTATTTAATAATTAATATAATAAAAATAATACATATCTTATATTACATATTATTAATTGAATTATTTTATAATTATACAAAATACTTAATGTCTTTTTTAAATAAATTTATTTCATTGTGTAACCCCCGTTGCTTAGACTCCTCCCTATTAACAGTAGAAAGACTGTCGCTCCCTCTAGCGGACAGAACAATCATCAGTAATGGCCAAGATTCGGAATTGTAAAGACATACGAGCATGCGCTCCGATCCCTTTCAATTCTATGCTAACTATTAGTTCGCTAGTTATGTTTGTAAATGTCTGTTTTGTCCAATAAACGTGTTTTAATTAACTAGTGGACTTGGTAAAGAACCCCTTCCCCGCTTGTCCCTTTGTTACTTTGGGTCCCGCCCCTTATAACTTGACGTTCACCACGTTATAATTGTTAAAAAAAAAATGAATTTAAAAATTCCTGAACCGATTATAATATATTTTTATATATTAAATATTATTTATTAATAATTATATTTATAAAAAATAAATATTTACAGTAGAACGTTGTTTATCAGAACATTTATTATGTGGAGCGTCAAATATCCGAACCAGTTTTTTGTCAACTACATGTACTGTATATGAATCCGTTTTCGAACAGCGCGATGCTCAATAGTTGTTTCTCGTGAGGCTAAAAGTGACGGGAAAACCTAAGATCAGGGATATTTGGGGAATTTCAGTTGTGTGATTTGGTAAATATCCGCGCAAAATATTAGGTCAGTTTGTTTCCTAGTGATAGAGTGTATACGTGATTTTTGTTGAATTGTGAACTGCTACGGCCTCCAATTCAAAGTGGAAACGTAACGTCTTGAACGTAGAGACAAAACTTGAAATACTGAACTATCTCACGAAGAGAGAAAGTGGAGCGTCTCTAGCATACTTTTACAATGCTGTTGGAAAGTCAACAATTCCTGACATAAAAAAAAGGGTCCATCAAATGCTAGCGTGTTTTCTGCGTTAGAGACAGCTATGGGGGACGAACAACAATCAGAGTGCTGTCCCACTCAACTACTGCTGCTCCAGAGAATCAGAGACCTTGCAGTGAAAAAACGAAGGTGTACAATGATACAGCGAAAAATAAGTGATTGTTTTACACAATAAAGGTAAAACTGGGACATTTTGCATCTATTTTGCCTTTTCTTCAAGCATGTTTCCCGCGTGTGATGATTTTCAGTACTCGTATAGTGTCCGGTTTCATATACTGCATGGATCACATTCGGTTTTTGGTTATCCGAACGGTGTCCGGTCCCAATTAATACGGATAAACGACGTTCTACTGTATATTATTATTTTGATATAATAATATAAACTTTTAATTTTTTACTTTTTAAAAGACAAAAATAACTATCTAAAATATCATTTAATATTAAAAAAAAACCTTTTTTAAATAAACTTATTTAATTGTAAGAGTAATTAAATAAATTTAAAAATTAAAAAAAAACGACCGCGCGACTCGAACCGTGGCCGACTGCGAAGTAAACAGTTACTTAACCGACCCCGCTGCTGAGCACCTGTAAGTACTTTTAAACATAATTGTATAAAAGCTAAGCACGAATTTCCAAGGCCATTTTCTCCGGATTGACTGCCCATATGTCGAATGAAAAGATCTTTAATCGTTTTCGCATAATATATAAATTTCACATAAAGTTAAATATATCATTAAAATTAGAGTGTATATAATTTTTATTGCTGTGAAATCGAGTTATTTCGTACAATCTATATCAAATACGAGACATAAAATGAAAAAATATATTTTTTAAAGCTATTTACAATAAAACTCTATTTTTCGATATCTGGTATTTAATTTAAATTATTTCAAAAATAATTTTATTTTATTTTAACAGATGAATAATTATGTCTGAATATATTTTCAGTATTTTGAAAAATATTCTGACATTTCATACTTTTGAAAATTAGCTCTTTAAAATGACAGATGATTAGGAATATTTATGGGTAATAGAATTTAAGGTAATATTGATTGAAAACGTGTGACAACAAAGTCCTCCTATAGGTGTTGTGGGAAGAACGTGTTATCAATTCAAGTAGTTATTTATTCATTTAAATTTATGTTGTGTTATAGTATCATTAAAGCTGCTTTCTTCTCTTATTAGAGCATGTCTCCAAACTTCAGAAGCCTTTTTTCGTTAACAAAGATGCCGTTTAACTGACAAAAGCTATATCCATTTGGAAAATTATGCAATGAGTTCTTAAGTTTCGAAACAATTAGACACGGTAGTCTGTTTGTCATGCACATTAGTCACATTGTTATAAGTCAAATTGTGAATTCAAGTTTCAGTTCCACCGAATATCAGTCGTACCGGTTATGGAGGATTAACGCTAAGAACATGGATTGGGCCTTGTAACGTTAAAGAAAAATAATGGTAGTGTGATATTTATTAATTTAAATATTTTATTTATTTATGTCGCTGCTATTAATTACAGTATATTACATTGAAGTTATTTAAAAGATTGGTTAGTTCATTAAAGTCCAAATTCTGATGTTTGTAAGGGAGAGACTACATCTGTACTGTTTAAAGTTTTTCAACGGACTTTTTCTCCCTTCTAGGGTCTCGGGAGGTAGCGGTCGGCCTCCTTATCCTCAAGTTACATCCGGCTCGTGGGTGGAGTAAGGGGTTCTCACGTTGTCAACGGTTGCCTGGGCGAGGACCAAAGCGAAAGACAAGACCTCGCAATATTTTAAGAGTGCACGTGTGCATAGGAACGCGGTTATTCTATCCACAAAAAGAAGCCGACTTTTCAGCTGTGTGACGGGAAAGCGTTACAGCCTGAATGATCTCTCATGATTGAGGGGAAAGATGGGAAATAGATATCATCTCAAAAAAGTTGTCCCTCCTCGTCAATTGACTGCGATAAAAAATTACGAGATTCATCACTAATAGTGGAATTCTAGAGCAACGTTTCTTAAATTGTGGTAAGGATCTCTAAATAGTATATAGACAAATTTTAGAAAATCTGCAAACAACCGAAAAAAAAAATTAATTTTTATGGAAATTGTTAATGTCAAATTGTTCCTTTAAGCGATATCTAAAACCCTTGTAGAAAACAAAATTGATGGTACGTTAGACTTTTTGCTAATAACTGAAATGGATACACAGATTGCTTTTATGAAGTAAGATTAGCAGAAAGAACATTTATTAGAATAATCTTTCTGCTCTAATTCAAAACATAAAAATGTGTAGCATTTTGCTATAAGCTACGTACCATATATAAAAGGGGTTTTTCATTAGAAATCAAGTTGTTTATAACATACTGGTGCTCAAAATTAAGAGAATTTTCAGATTTTGTTGATTACTTCTAGAACAAATTTTAATCTGGGCAAATTTTAATGACATTTGGTATGTATATAGGGCCGATATATAATGCAACAAAATAACCTTTCTACAGTTAAAATACACAAGCAGGATCGTGCATAGATTCATCGCAGTCGGAAAGTATAAAACAGTAGTTGAGAATAGAAAAAAATGGGTTAATAGAGGATATGGTTCCTTCTTTCAGATAAACAGGCATTACACCGTGATTTTACACCGGAAATACGGGAATTTATGAGTTCCTGTGGCAATTAATCCCATCTGTTCAGCAACATGGTTTTGTCCTTAGATGGTTCTCAGGGGAAGGGGGGTTGAATAGCAATTGCCCTTCCCAGAACGTCTCATGCACGTTCCATACTGATGACGTCTGGTCTAACTGGCCAATCCAATCGGCGAATACTCACTTTTCAGAAATTCATCGACCAGAGGAGCATTATGTGCCTTGCATTGTCATCCATTAAAATAAAATCAGGGTCATCTGTACCTGTGAAAAGCCGAACATAGGGCTCCAAGACATTATCCCTATACTACAGCAGTCACAGTGCCTCTTGCAAAGTTATAGTGGTGTGTGCAGCCGTCCAAAGTGATGCCTGCCAAAACTATCAAGCCTCCGCTATTGTAATGATCGATATATCGGACATTAGAGGGTACGTATCAGTTTCCTCAGCGTTTCTCAAACTGTAGGATGAGCCCCCTTAGGGGGGCGTGATAACTGTAGGAGGGGGGCGCGAGCATATTGAAAAGTCGAAAACAAGAGATTATTTTAAAACAAATTTTTTATTTACAGAAAGTTAGCAAACGAAATACATTCTGACATAATAAAAAATGAAATACGAATTTATAATGTTATACAACACTTATAAAATACATTGTGCAGTACTGATACATTTTTGTTAATTTAACGATACTCAGTTAAGAACAAGTTTAATAATTATCAGTGTACCCATGGGTTTGTCATATATAAAATAATATACAAAAATTAACACTTATCTGGATAATTTGCACGGTTTATAATTTATCTCTTAATTGCCGACTAAAAGTTACGTGATTCGCTCTCCAATGCCACCATTTTTCAACACATAGGCGAGTGCATGTGGTGTATTGGGGGAGAGAAAAGTAATAAATAATCAAATCCTTTGAAATAAGTAAATCCTTAGCTAACATCGTCAAGGTCCTATTATTGCATTCCAAAGCCTTCGGAATAATTTTATGGATAGCAGTACTGAGTAAAGATCGTACTTCGGAAAGACGTATATATACGTCCGGGACAATTAACGTTTCGGCTGAGCGAGACGTTTATATACGATGGTGGCACTTAAGAGTTTAAAGTCGTATTGCAGCTTTAGCGTCCAAGTATAGTATTTTTGAATTCAATGCATTATATTTATGTGTAGGGGGACGCGACGAAAATTATGATTGGAAATTTTGTCGCAAGTATTGAAATTTTGAGAAGCACTGAGTTTCCTGGTTCTCTAATTTTCTCGCCATACTTTTATTTGGAGAGAACCAGAGGCTCACTGCCTGGGATTAATAATCTCATGCAGCTTCAAAAACTGTGACTTTAACAATCAATGTTACCCGATTTTATTTCAAAATTACGAGCTTCGTAGCCCACAACCTGCATGTAATTCGAAAGACACAGGTTGAAAATAAAACTATTTATGAGAGGAGGGGATATTTTAAAAATTTTGAGACCAGCATTTCAAGTTATATATAACCAAAAATTTAAACAACGAAAATTGATCTTATTTTTTTCGTATTTTATATGTTGTCTAAGTATCATCATATGTACTTGAAAATCTAGTTTTTTAAATTTACTTAATTTTTCTACTGTACTAAAAATAATAATACATAAAAACTAATATTTTTCTCCATTCTTATCAAATGACAAATGTGTTAAGAAAAAAGAAAAGAAATGAAAAAAGAGAAAAGCAAAGACTTTAATCTCTTAATCCAAAAGAAGAAAAATTTGAAAATCCCTGCCTAATGTGTCTTAAGTAATACTTCTCAAGATAAATGATGATGAAAATATTTTATAGAAATTGAAGTATAAAAAATGATTTTACGCACCTAAAAAGATGAATTAAGAACAGCAGAAAAATAATTGGAAAGTAGATAAAATCATTAAACGCGAGCGCAGATTTTCGCTATGGTGTGTTTCGTAAATTAATTGAATCAACGTCAGTGACATAAGCTGATAATGTCTTTCCAGTCCCTTGGGACGCTTTTAAATTTATTGCACGTTAATAGCTTTTAGCTGATGTTGCTTATGTGTTTTAACTAAAGCACGCTTTTTCCATTTCACTGCATTAGTGAAAATTGGTAAAAAGAAATATTTAACTACTTTGTTATTAATTACGTATTTGCCAGAGAGTTTATCTTTTTTTTATTCTTCATTTTCATTCTTGGTATTAACGTTGTGTATACAAAACTTTTATAACATTGATAAAAATGAGAGAAAATTTGTACATAAATTTACGAAAAAGGCGAGTAATACTATTATATATATCCAAAATTTACTGAATGTATTCCTTATTTATTTTTGCTTAAAAATAAAAGATATATCCATGTTAAGTTTACTTTTTCAATTTCTACTATTAGCTTACTCTCTACATATTTATTTATCTTGTTCAAATTTTCAATCGTTAATAAAATACTTTCTATTCATCCAATCAAGTTCAAATACATTTTTTTAAACTTGTAGTGGATGGCACTTGATGTTAATGCATTTTTTCAAATATTAATTAATTGATTAAATTTAATTAAACTAATTACCGGTTTTGACGCTTAGATTCGTCTCTATTGTTGTAACAATGTAACTGTTAAAACAAAGACAAAAGTTGGCGTCGAAAGCCTATTTTTCAGCCAAACCGGGTGTGCATTGTTACAAAAGGTAGACAAATCATGGTCTTTTTTCAATTCCTACTATTAGTTCACTCTCTCCCTAGATATAATAATAATAATAATATATTGAATAAGATATATTTATATATATCTTATTCAAATTTTTAATCGTTAATAAAATACTTTCTATTCAAACATTCAAAGAAGGAATTCACTTAATTTTTTTTTATGTATGACTTGTTATAAAAATGTTTGGAATCTTATCATCGCTTAGTATGTAAGTAAAAACTAAACTCGTCTGAGAAGGGATATAATATTTATTTATTTAAAATAGAGACGGATATTTTTTCATTAAAAACTTCTAGTTTATTTTTTGTTCACTTTTAGAGGTGACTTAAAGTTACTGCTCTATTTCGAATATCGAATCAGAACAACTCGTGATTAGTTAGTCAAATGTATTGGCTTAACATCTCAAAAAATACTAACAAAGCATAAATGGCATAAAAACTCTTAATAAATTATGAATTCTCTAATTCAGTAGTAATTCTCTAAAAAATGAATAGCAATTCAAAGCCACTTTTATTCTCACATTAATTATATAGAACAACAAAAACTCGATACAATACAATAAAAGCAAAGATAATAATTAGATATCAAAATCTGGCAGTTGCTTTTGTTTTGTGTTACTTTACATTTTTTTGTTACAAGTTTTTTTTTTTTAATATCCTTACATTTTTAATGTTTCAAATAAGGATGAAGTTATTTAATTATTAATAGAAATATTTTTACTTTTGCATTTGAAAATGATACATTTTGAGCCTTGTTACAATTGTATTTTCAACAACTAATTTTAAAACTGACAATTTGTTTACTATTGAAATGTATTTATGTCAATAGAGATTGGGGACACTAATAACTAATTCAACAACATTAAGCCATTTTTTTTGTTATATTCTTACATAGTATAAGAAGTCATTGACACAAAAAAGTTAATTTAGTCAATAGCATTTGAAACAACTTTTGTTACTTACGTACTATCGCAACAATGCCAACCTACAAGATAACTCGCCAAGTTGGCAACCCCATCTTCACATGTATCATACGTGCTAAATTAACAACCATGTTCTTTGTTTCACATAATGTCGCCAATGTGGTTGCGATAATACGTAAGTACCCAACTTTTTATTCATAAAGACTTAAAGATGATTTCTGTATGATGTATTAAAATATCATGCACTTTTCACATTTGTTTTTAGATTGTTTAATCTTCAACAATTTAAAGAAATGTTCTTTCCACAACCTGAATGCAATGAACATTTTACTGTGCCCTAGAATTACCTCCAAAGTTCTTTGTGATGTATCTTTTTACTCTGTGTTGACTTTAAACTATTTTCATTATGATCCCTTCATTGCTCAACGATATCTTCTAATTACAGAGATTCAAACTTGATACTTGACTGTATCATCCAATTCGCTGCAATGGAGGAACTTGTACAATAGTGTTCTAATTAATTGGGACAAACATCTTTTTCTTGTTTAAGTCGGTATGTGATTACCAGTGATGACTCAAACCGCCTAAAGACAATTAAATTTGTCTCGAAGTAGTGTGAAGGTTCAACATTTACTAAAATTTATTTGTTTGATTGGTTTTAATGTATGGGTACCTCAGTTGTGAGCTTTTCAGTGTGGCAGCTGGTCGTTACAATTTTGCGTTCAATGCAACTCGAGTTGCTTTTTCTTGTTCAAAAATGGTTATTACTCCTTTTGCTTGTTCTAAAATGGATATTACTCCGAGGAAACGCTGTAAGATAATCTTTCTTAATGAACACATTTCTATGACTGTAAGAGATAGAGCTACTGCAGTTTGTGTTGACAAATCAAGTATTTCAAATATACTGATGTGCCAGTGAATTAGGATGCCTACCTAGTAACGAGTAGGGCCTCCTTTGGCCTTGATCACGGCGGCCACACGAAGAGGCATGAATTCAACAAGTTTCTGGAAATGTTCCACGGGAATGACTTCCCAAATATTGGCTAAAGCTGTCCATAATTCAGTGAGGTTTTGTTTGGTGCTGTATGATGACCTTTCACGACTTGTTCCAAAACATCCCAAAGATGCTCAATAGGATTTAAGTCTCGGCTTTTAGATGGTCGATTTATGACAGAAAATTCAGAGGAATGCTCATCGAACCAGCCAGTAGCCAACTGGTACTTGTGAGAGGTGCAGTTATCTTGCTGGAAAACTCCATTACCATGCGGATAACAGAGCAATAATAATAAGAAGACTAACTAGTAAGAAGTAAAAAAATAAATTGAAAAAGAACAATCGCAGACCTTCTAAGGGACTTATTGAGTTATAGTTTTGAAATGAGTACCTCAACTGTACGGAAAAGGCTTATGAAAGTTGGCCGTACGGTAATAAGACCGAGGAAAAAAACAACTTCTAACTCAAAAAATGATGAAAAAAAGTTTAGCATGGGCCGAAAAAATACCTATCGTGGATTGTTAACGACTGAAAAAAAGTGATTTTCAGTCATGAAACATATTAATTTGTCCAGCGATTAAAATCAAGTATAGTTGGAATAAGTGATGGTGAAACTCTACCAGATCGTATCCAATGGACTGTAAAACAACTTTCTAAACAAATGTTTTGGAATTTTTTCTCAACAAATGGCATTGGAAGCTTAGTTCCTCTTAAAGGCATGATGAATTCTGTCAAATACATAGAAATATTTAGCAGTAGATTGTTACATTCATAGAAACATTTCAACATAACTTGGCCCCTTGTCTCACTTTGAAATTACTCCAGGCTTTTAGGCGGAAAAATAAAATAAAAGTGTTTGATTGGCCTGGTAATTAACCAGAACTAAATCCTATTGGGAACTTATAGCATATTCTCACGAATCATTTAGCTAAGATGAATTTCATGACAATAAAATAAATTATGAAAAGTGTCATACAAGTGTAGTTCCACAATGAGAAAATCAAGAACATGTGCACTACACAAGAGGAATCAATGCCAAGACGTGTTGAAAAAGTCATTTCTGCTAAAGGAGGACATACTTTGTATACTAATATAGAGATTTTTCAGTCTACTTAAGGTATGTAATCTAATCTCTTAAAATCTAAGGGTCTTGGAAAAAATCGTTTTTTCCCTTTTGTCCCAATTAATTCGAACAGTATAGTACTTGTACTAATATTGGTATAAATTGCATTTTTCTAAATTAAAATGAACGATTTTATAAAAGATGGAAGTTGAAGTGGACGTAAGAGTTGAAAATTGTAAGAATACAAAAAAAGCTTTTTTTAAATTTAGTTCTTTTTTCGCTTGATTGATTGTCAATCAATGCCACACTCTAAAGCTATAAGAGAGTTATTGGTTTAGTGCCAATTAGGATTAAGTTCACCAGAAAGAGTTTAGAGCAGTGATTCCCAAAGTGGTCTATATCGAACTGTCAGAGATCTTTGACGACCTTCAAGGGGTCCAAGGTGAATTTTGGCGTCAGTGAATTTTGATCCCTCCATAAATAGGGGTCTACGCGATATTGGCTCTTAGTAAACCAGATCGGAACTTTAATTTTAAAAAAAAATGTAATCAATTGGATACCAGATTTTATCTATTTAACAGATTTATTTGCTAAATTCAGCAGGTTAATTTACAGTTACAAAGTGACAGTATGTATGAAATTAAAACAAGGGCTATCAAAATCCAGCTTTTCTTGCCAGAATTAAGTTTAAGGAGTATAATACTGGACTTCGTGAATTTTCCAAGTTTCTCATTTTGTTACAGACAATATGCCGGGAAGATTTATTAATCCCTTAAAAAACAAAAAACTGCTGGACACTATTAACCGAGGAGATTTAGGGTTAAACTCGACATAATTGATGCCAAATGTTGAAGATTTTTAATTGAAACACACTAGATTCATGCCTCTCATCAAAAGCAGTTTTGTTTGTTGCTCAGTTACTTTATATAGCAGCTATTTTCTGTATTATTAAATTTAAAATTAAAATTAAGTTTTAAACACTATACTTCCCTACAGTTAAAAATTTGAAGTAAGCAGCTCTGTACCAGCTGACAAAAAGACATTTATGTTGATAAATGGGCAAAAATTTAATATCAGGTAAGCAGGGGTCTGTCAAAAGACGAAAAACATGACAAAGGGTCTATGAGACAAAAAAATTTAGAAAATTCTGGCTTAGAGCTGCAAATCCCCGGGACAATCCTACTTTGAACTTTGTTGATTAGTTTTAACAGAATTATTAAAACAGGACTTACAGCTATTGTCAATGGACCTAGTCATGAACAAGATCAAGCGGTGAGGACGAAACCTAACCTGACACTCCATTCTTCAAACTAACTTGAAGAATTTAAATCTCACCAAATTTAACGTGCTTGAGCATCTCTATACGGTATGTTTTTAGTGATCCCAGGACTCAAGCTCACGACTCAACGTCATCAGTGCCGACCATGAGTTCGAAAATAGAATCATCCGGCTATCATGGCAATTATTCTTTATTCGCAGGGGCTAAAGGAATTATTGATATGAATCACACGCAAATACCCCAAATACGTGATCAATCATAATTCCTTACATTGTTTTGAAGCGCTATAGTAAAAAAACTGAGATGAATCACGCAAAAAGGAGCATTTAAAAGAATACAAAAAGAATTCAAGTTTTATTTATTTACCTTACAGGTGTTCTCTATGTGTGAAATCTTGGTTACACGGCATACATCAATGCGATAGTCCAGTTCCGTACCGAAACTGACGTTATTAACGTGCTGTCAACGTTATTGACAGTACGTGTTATCTGTCGGTGTTACCCAAAAGCTTGGTCTTTTACGTAAGACCAAGTTTTCGAACTCCCTTTTGCCTCATGATATTGCAGAACTGCATGAAAGGATAACGCGTAACGTCAATAACGTTCACAGTACCATGTTGAGTAGAGAGTGACAGGAACTGGACCAGGGATACTCAACCTTTTTTTCTGCTGGGCCGTCTGCATATGTCAGGTATTTTACGCGGACAGCAACATTAGGATAAATGGGAGAGAGGGAGTGAGAAATGCTTTAAAACCAAGATAACATTGGAAATTTAAAATGCGGAAAATGGATAAAAATATTATAACTCCTATTTTTTAAATTATTATTATTTTTTATATTTTTTATTTTTGTCATTAACGCTAAATTAGAAGCATTTAAGAAACACTCCTTCACAATTTCTGCGTTAGTAAACGGTTTCATATGATTAGCAATAATGCAACAAATTTTATAGGATGTCTTTGTTACCGCTGTGATATTACCACTGACAAAACATTTTGCTGCTGTTGCAAAGATTATTCAAAAAAGAAAGCCTATTTTTATCACCTCTTGAAAGAAAAGTGTCATTGAATGATTCCTGTTTATTGTTATTTTTTAAATACAGCACTTTCGTGACAAATCAAACAGTTACTGATCAATGTTTGTTTTTCACTACAGAATAGTCAACCCCTCAATCGTCTTGAAATGATATATTTTCTTCGAATATTTTTCGCTTGCAAGATATGAAAGTTAAAAATTAGTTCCACGTATAAAATTGTCGCTACTCCACCGTTGTCTGTTATCACTAATCGTAATCATTCCAAATAAAAACACCGTCAACAAAAAAAAAATTAATATATTTGATTTCTTGACAACGAATTTCCCACCAAATTTTTAATGCAATGTTCTTAAATAAGTGAATTTCTCAGAACAATGGGCCATGACCGGGACACATAAAAAGGCTCGGTGGGCCACATGCGGACCACTGGCCGCAGGTTGAGTATCTCTGAACAGGACTATCGTATAGATATATGCCGTGTAACCAAGGTTTTTCACTCATAGAACACCTGTAAGGAATGTAAATAAAACCTGAATTGCTTATGTATTCTTTCAAAGGCTCTTTTTTGCTGTATTCGCCTTAGTTTTTTTTTACTATAGTGCTTCGAAACAATTCACGGAATTACGAATAACCCTGTATTCATCCACAATCGATAATTGCTTTTAAGGAATCAACTAAGCAATCATCAGGAATAAAATTTTCCTCTTGTGCTATTTAGAATTAACATCAAAGGTCAAATGAATCATCCATGACTTCTCATAATGTTTAATTACACATCATATCAAACACATCTTATCAACAAAAATGCTAAATTGAAATTCTCAGTCATTTTTCATTACATCGTTTAGTAGAGTTTCAGTACTGTGCTGCTGTACAAAATGCTGCTATACAAAATTATGGAAGCATAATACTAATAATACATAATTAATTCTTATAAAATTTTTCTCAATGTCTTGATACTTCTATTAAAATGTACAGGATATTTCCTTCTTAAATAGATTAATATTACATTAATTAATTTTCAAAGGGCACAATTAAGCATTAATTTTTTCCAGTATTTGTATTTCTAATTGTTTTTAATGTGAGAAAAATAATGACATTGTTTTTCCTGTAAGTGTTCATTTGTTTATTTTTGAATAAAAGTTCTATATCGCTTTGGACTTTAAAGTTGTTTTTATAGAAGTTTTAGGAATACTATTATAATGATATGATAGTACTTTTAAATTTCTTCGTATACTATTTTAAATGGAATTTTTAAAGAAAATTCAAGCCTTTTTATTTGAAAGAACTGTTTTATTAATTTTATGCCTTTGTTTATAGCGTTACAGACTTTTTCGTTAACTTTCAGCTTTCTAATGTAGAATTTTAAGCTCTTCTAAATACCATTTATTTTAATTTCTTTTAATTCAGACAATAACACAATGGGTCTTTTGATAATATGACGTATAATATACAAGAACCAATGTATTTGTGTGTAAGCAGATAATTTTTTAAAAATGTAAGTTGCTTTTTCAGCAATAAGAAAAAAAGTTTAAATATTAATTAGGTGAATTAAGAAAGAGATAAGGTGCCTAAAGTAGAGGTTTAAGATAACGCTTATTATTTTTATTTTATTTAGTTTCTATGATAATGATAGTGGTGAAATGATGTCTTAGAAATGTGTAATATTTTTAGATACTTAAAAAGAATAAATGAATTGTTACTTTTCCTTATAATTTCAAAAAATGGATTGTCAGGGGATTAATTTTGCTTATCAGTTGCTCACCTGTTTCTTTTAGGTTATTATTGCTTCCAAAACTGGTATTTAAAAAACAAACTTGAGACATATATGCATATTAACATGTATTTTAAGTTTTAATTTGAATTGTGTTCAAACATAGGTGTCAACATAACCTAAATAATGTTAATGTGTGAACTATATTTAGGAAAATACCAAGTTATTATTTCCTCTTTCATAAAAAACTGGGGGCTGCTGTAGCTCAGTGGTCAAGGTATCGCATCATGGCTGGCACATGTCATGAGTTCAAGCCCAATACCACTAAAGACCCGCCGTGTAGGGCAACGATGCACGTTAAATCTGTCAAGAGCTGAAACGTCCTCCCATTGGTGTGGGGTGATAGTTAGGAGAGGGGGTTGCCAGCTCAGGTGTCGTCCACGTCTCTTGACCATGGTTCAAAATTACTTGGCCCATCGCCAAAAGCCCTCGTGTAGCTGATCAGTGCGACGTTAATATTCACTCACTTCATAAAAAATTTATTTCGATATAGATTTTTTAATTTCTTATGGGCTGCGGATTGGTGTTTTACCATTGCAGACCTAGCACATTCCTCGGAAGCTGGTATCTCTTTTTAGTGCGGCAACATATAGGCGGATACCAATCACCGCAGGTAATTTTGACACCCACAGTTTCCTCGATATAAATTTAAAATTGAGAAAATTAACAAAACTTGCCTTCTGAAGTTCAGAACTTTTTCATTTTCTTAAAATTTAATTCCCTCGAATGTATTCACTCACACTGACTCTGCCCAAACAACAGTATTAAAAGTGAAGGTATTTTTATAATTAAGTTTCTGTATAAATCCAGTTCTCCGAAGAGAAAATATTAGAAGCATCACACACTTGAAAATTAAATCTTAGAGTTTACAATAGCTTTACAAATTACAAAGGCTGGAGTTTTGTTTAAATGTAAAGTGTTAATTCTTTTGATTAAATCGTAGAAATATTTTCTGAAACCATTTCTACTCATGCATATCAATTAGTCGAATTTCAAAATACAATCATCATATTCAGTTGAAAGAAAACCATCCATTAAACATAAAACGAATCATAAAAGCACTTATCTTTTAACAATGATTAAATAATTATCACGCATGAGTTCAGAAATTTATTTTTAAGAGCAAGAGAGATGAAAATTTAATTATCACTTAAAATTCGAATGCATTATTCTGTTGGGAAAACATACTTTCCCCTATTTGTAGAATTAATTTAATGCATTCGAAAACAACTGTTTGCTTTTAAGCAAAGTTGTTGGTTAAATTAAACTGATTTTTATTGTTGAGTGTGTTTTAAATAATGTTTTCAATTATTTGAAGAATAGTTCGTGATTTTGGGTTTAAGTTTGTTATCAAAAGATTAAGAGTTCTTTTTCTTTTAAAACATTAAATGGGAAATGAAGGAGAATTTCTGAAGTAAAATAGAAGTAATAGTTTTGAATTTATCTATACGCTGAAATAATTTAGCATTATTTATGAAGGGAAATAAAAATAACGTAGTTTTTTATTTTAATATAATTGCCTAATTTTCTGTTTCCTTATCATTAATTCCAGCATGGAGCAGGAAAAAAATCAAAATGTTTTTCTTTGATTTAGAAATTTTTCTCTTTCTATTTCTTCCTTTTTTCTAATTAAAATATAATGTAAATTTTAATTTAAGAAAAATTGATTTTTTAAACAAAGCGCTAAAAGAATTAACTTATCTGTAAGCGTGAATAAAACTAAATATTTAAGTTGTTTTAAGTCCGACTTACAGCTTAGTCATACAGAAATTAGCAATTATAAATTTGAAAAAGTTAACAGTGTTAGTTATTTTGGAACTGAGATAAATAAAAAATGAGCTGGCCCCAGAAATTTATAACATAATCATTGCTACAAATAGATGCTTTTATGCCTTGAAGATTTATTTAAAATCCAGTTTTCTCAAATCATGAACTAAATTGCTTCATTACAAAAATCTTTTAAGATCTGTCCTGACTTATGTATCAGAGACTTGATAATTGACTTTATGTGATAAAGAAGCTTTGGGAATTTTCGAGAGAAAGATCTTACGCTGCATTCTTGGTGGGATCCAAGTGAATGGATTATGTGAAGAAGATATAACTTAGAACTCTTCAAAATTTACAAACCTGATATTGTAAAATTTGTCAAATTACAGAGACTTAAATGGGCTGGTCATCTGGCCAGAAGGAATGAACATCGTTGCTGCAAGAAAATCTTTCTGGCAAAGCCTATGGGAAATAGACCTCGGGGCAGACCCCGTTAGGAGGGATTGACTGCTTCGAAAAAGACTGGAAAACAGTTGCCAAAAGTAGAGATGCCCGGAGAAAACTTTTGGAGAAGGCCAGGACCCACCCAGGGCTATCGAGCCATTGAAGAAAAGAAACTGATTAAACCCGTGTCTTCCATTGAATTCAAAACAGATATTAAACTAATTGTACAAGTTGTTTAATTTGTAAAACTTTGCAAAATTGTCAAATTTTGTAATTGGGTAAAGATGCTCAAGTATTATGGGAAATAAATTCATCAAAAGGATTTTAAAATTGAAAAAAAATCTTATTTCATACATGTACTTTTAAATCAAGCTGCTTTTTTTGAGGAAATTTTACAAATTTTTTTTTAAAAATTTTGGAAAATATCGTATAAGGGATTAATTTTAACACATATTTAATTTTTTTCTTAATAAATAAATTAAAAAATTTTTATACTATTAATATAACCTCCATTTATTTAAAAATGTAATTTCTTACTATCTTAAATTAAATTTTTACAAAATAAGAAACATTTTTTTATTTTTATTTTACAAATTTTTATAAATCCCGATTTTTTTAAAGAATTTTCTTTTTGTATTTAAGGATAAAAGAAATTTAAACCAAAAATTTTAATTTAATAAATAAATAAAAAATATTAAAATTTAATCCTCTTATTTTTAAAATTTGTTCGTTTTAAAAGAAATAAAAAATAAGCATTTTTAAAACTTTTATGGATTTATTTAAAAATTTTTAGTTTGATAGAAAAAAATGTAATAATTAACCTTCAAATTTTTAAAAAAAAATTTTTTCGTTTAAAAATAAAATCCCCAAAATTTAAAATTATGTATTAAAAAAAAGCTTAAAGAAAACCCCCTTTTTAAAAAATGATATTTTAAACCATGTTTAAAATTGTTTAAAAATGCTTAAAACCCTGAATTTTAATCATCTTTTCGAATTGTTAATTTATCGATTTTTAATAATTTTTCCTTAAATTTTTTTTTTTTCAAATTTCCACAAAAGTAATTTCAAATTACTTTTCAAAAATATAAATAAGCAATCAGAAAATTAATGGTGAATGCAAGTGGTTTCTATTTTTTGTGTGGCAATAGGGTTGATTGTTTAAAAAATTTGTCATAAAACACACAATTCTTAATGAGTATGTTTTTTTTTTTGATTTGAAATACGTTTACAACCTGATGTTAAAACAA
>BMAV01012463.1:28273-42052 GCA_019973955.1 Trichonephila inaurata madagascariensis | reverse complement strand
GGAATTTGGTTACGCAAATCGAGAGGTTGGTGAATAGGAAAAAAAAAATGTTCGAGAGAAATGTTTGTATTCGAAAAGATGGAATATTTTTTTATTTCACGCATATATATGGATGTTTTTAAAAATTCTAAGTTAATTTTGTGGTTGTTTTGAGTATAAAAAGAACATTTTAATTACAAAAAAATATATATACTGCTTGTCATATGTATCAATAGCGATTTTGAAATTTAAAATTGCTTTTTTTTTCTTTTGGAGGGCAGGGGAACATATTTTATCTTTAATATTAATTTCTTGTTGATGATATATAATTACTATGATGTAAATAATTTTTAAAAAAAATGCTTAGATATTAAATTTCATATGAAAAATGGATTAAATTTTACTGGGTTTTTTTGTTAGTAGTTCTTGGAAGTTTTTTTTTCCCCCCACAGATCACTCCTTCAGTTTTCGAATAATTTACTACAAAATCAAAACTAAATGAAAAAGGAAGTTTTAATCATTTCCTTTTAACAGCTGAAGAAGCTTCTAACTTTATTTTTATATATTTTTTTCGAAAAACATAAAAATTACGGATGTGCAATTCTCCAAAATTGAATTCTTAGAAATTATTTTGAATCATGGCTAACTTTATTTTGTTTTATAGATTTTTCAGTCCTTTTCTCTACGTCTCGTAAAATACTTTACCACTATCACCAAGCCCCAATATAGGGATTAAAGTCAATAACTTTATGGGCAGTGGAAGTGAATGGTGTCGCCAGTCGTGTAAATTCTGAGTCATGATTGATTCAAAAACCGTTTTGCCAAATCATGGAGACCACACTGTTTATCATAAAGGAGTGATGAATAAGATCCATAATCAGAATATTTTTTGGAATAAATAATTGTTCTATCATTAATATTATATTCTGCCTTAGTTATTCTTAAGCGAGTAATATATTTTATATTTTCATTTTTTATCTGTATCAAAATCCATCTTTACTGCTACAAAATATATTTAGTTCTGACATGTATATTTCGTCTCCTATACCGTTAATGATTTTTCACTTAACATGTTAAAGTGAAAAACACTTACCGTAAAATTCGGCGTATAACGCGCACCTATACTTTCAAGCCTCATTTTTTAACTTTTAGGTATATTCGCCGTATAACGCGTACCCCGTTTTTAACGAAGGAACCTGACATAAACGTGTATAATTCTTTTATGTTTTGTGAAGTCACTTATTCGAGGTAATATTTACCCGAAGCTATAGAAAAATGGCATCCTTTTAGAACTACAGCCCTTTTTAAGTTCTTACGGAATGCTTTTTCTTTCAAATAAACAGTGTTTCGATATAATGTAGAAGTCTAATTGTTTTTACTCCTCTTTTTTATTTTTAAAGCTCTCATTTTTATACTCGGCTTATAACGCGCACCCTTAAATTTCGATCTTATTTTTTGTGTTAAAAGTGCGCGTTATACGCTTGATTTTACGGTATTTACGTAGTGTTTTCAAATTTTAAAAACAGTTTTATTAAAAAAAATCTATGAATTACAAGGTTATGATTTTTTGTGAATATTGGGACATTTGTGTGTGTGAAAATATGCTTTGAGTTTAGCTCTGGCTTTTTAATGTATAGTGAAGACAACCTAAAATTGAACCAGGTTCAAAGCCTTCTCAAAGCGGTGTACAGTTTATTGAATGGGTATGTATATTGGTCAGTGTGGAGCACAAACTTCTTATATAGAGGAGATAGGGGTCATCTTAGAAAGCGCCAAGGCTTAATCTCTATGCTAAAAAAAATCTGCAGGCCTATCGGAGGGGTAGGGGTTAACCCTCAAAAAACCCCTTGTATATCTCACTGATATTGGTTGTTTGAAATTACTAGGTTTGTCATTATTAGCTAATTAATATAAGTTTTATAAAAGATTAAATTTGAATCAGCGTTAGAGTTTAAAAATTTTTGCCAAAATGTGTAAATATAGGATGTCCCAGGATCATTGGGACAAACTTTAAGGGAAGTTGGAGATACCATGGTTCAGATTTGCAAAGCATCCTTTGACACTAGGTGGCGTTGGTCACAAGAGTGTTGGTAGAAACAAGTCTGTATTATGCAATCATTTGAGCTGTCATCGCCCACAGAGGAGTATGGGACGTTTTACGGACACCGAGCTGGCAAATATGCATTTGATTTATGGATTGGCGGAATGAGATGTACGAGCAGCAAAAGGATTGTATCGCTGATGGCGCTCACAGAGAGACGCATCAGACCACCGGTTGTTTACTAATTTGCATTACAATTTGTGTGAATATGATTATTACGAGGTAATAGGCATAGTGAGGAAGGGAAATGGATCATATTGCGAAAACCATCTGTGCTGCTGCGGATATCTAACAAAATCCAGGTGTATCTAAATGAGTCCACCAGCCCCTGGTCCGACGGTATAACTCCTACATCGCTAGCAATGGTTAAGACTTTGAACATCTTTTGTGACATTTTCAAAAACATTATCTACCACACAGCTCGTGTAATACCTTTCACCAATAAATATTTCTGAAGATCTTAGTCTTGTGTTTCTTCGTTTGTTGTACCTGACATACTACTTTCCCATAATGATTCCTATGCAAATCTGAATCCTTGTGATGTCCCCTACCTCCTCTTAAAGTTTGTCCTGATGATCCTGGAACACCCCATGAAAGATTTTTTCAATTGTATTTATGTACACTAATAGTCATTTTATTTACATAGTTGAAGTATGCTCTAATTGATTTATATTTCATTATGAACTGTACCTTATTTCAATTTCAGGTTAAAATACACTGTTTTACTCTAAATGGATTATTGTCGAATTCGGGGAATTTGAATTAATTCATGAATGAAAGATCAAAACTTCATATGCAAGCAACTTTAATTTTTGAAAAACAAAGACAGAAATAGGTATTACGTTGTTTTTATAACTGTTCAAATATTACTTTATGATGTACGAATAACCATATTTGAGAGAAGAGTTACGATATGCACAAATTATTCCGAACTAAAAAGTATGATTTTTCTTAACTTCAAACTCGTGAATTATCTGAAATATTATTGTAGTATTAACGTAAGTATCTTTGTACTTAATTTTAAATTATTAGTTCCTTTTTTTTTTATGAAAGAGGTAATCTAATTACAGCAGTAAATAAATGACATAATAAATAAATAAGACACAAATATATTAAAAGATTATGTAGATATTCTGGATGAATTATTTACAATCTGAAATATAGTCACAATTCTTTATCTACTTTACTGAAAACTTTATTAACAAATATGTTTTAGAGAATTGTCTTTAAAAGTTTTATACTTACAAAAATTACAGTTCCTAGGGAAAAACTTTAAAATAAATTTGATAATGATAAGATCTATACATATTCTCTTATCTTCCGCAACCAATAATATTAATCTTGAAGAATGATTTTATTTTTAAATTAATGTCGTTGAACATTAGTTTTTGAACTGACGTTGCATCGAGCTGTAAAACGTGACTGGTAAAGAAATCATCCTATTGAACCATTCCTCAATGATTTTTGGAAAAGGATGATAAAATATATGTAATATTCGAAGAGAGCAAAAAATTCATGTTCCTTAAAAATAAACGAATCAGTCGAATCAATCTTTTCTGCATCGATTCGCTCATAATGTCATTGCTAGATACGAATCTTTAGCATCTATTTACCTTGTGTATGAACTAATGAATCTAGAATATTATCTGGAAAGATTTTAAACGGTCAAAATTATTTCGATAATATTGTGTAGT
The DNA here is from genome assembly GCA_019973955.1 of Trichonephila inaurata madagascariensis. Taxonomy (NCBI): domain Eukaryota; kingdom Metazoa; phylum Arthropoda; class Arachnida; order Araneae; family Nephilidae; genus Trichonephila; species Trichonephila inaurata. The sequence continues at coordinate 38,278 of BMAV01012463.1, read as the reverse complement.
ACATTTTAATCGATACTGACTTATCGACTGACTTTGATCGATGTGCCTTTACTCCGTATTTTAGTTATTCATTGAAAATATATTCGTGAACTTCTAGGAAAAAATATTACGCTTACTATTTCTCTAAACATTTTAATTAATTGTTGGTTATGCACTTTCTAAAAGTTTTTTACTCGACAAAGACGTACTTTTTATGTATCTTAATTTCGTGTAATTCAGAATCTTCGAGGCTGCAAATATTGCCTAGATTCGAATTCTGATTTCGTCAGTGATCTTTGTATAGAACAATCGGGAGACGTGTGAAAGTTTAGGAAAAATAGTACTAGCTCAGGGGGGCGTTCTCATCACCTCAATGTAGCTCGAAGGCATGAGGCCGCCAATAATCCCTTGCGACGTTCTAAAGTAGCATTAATATAAATTAAAATCAACTTCATTTAATTAACTACATCTCAGTTTTTTCTTTAAAAACTTGATAACCCGAAGGCAAAACAACATGTTTTGTACATGATAATCATGGATTTGACATCTGGATTTAGATGGATTCGATTTTGGATGATATACATATTTAATTTGGAGGTGGTTATAAAATAAAAAGAAATGTATTAAAAAATTATTTCCATGAAGTAGATCGGGAATACTCATATAATACGCTTGTAAACCAATGTTATACGAAGTAAAAAAATTTCTGCATAGCTTTGTTCTGCAAGACTATTTTGACAATCGCTTAAGTTTAATCCGAAAAGAAAAGAGAAGGGGTAATAGTTTACAACTTGATAAGGGGTCTAAATCTGTGTAATATTGGAAATAATTTCAGAAGCTTACAAGCCAATATTGCGTCTAATATTGACAGCGCATGATCTTATACTAAAAAAAAAATTTCTTGGTATATGGGAGGGTGGTTGCCCCCCCCCCTCAAATTTCACCCTTGTCTATGCCACTGTAACAGTTATAATGCAATATGAAACTATTTACTATTTCTATTGAAGATGACTAATAAAGTAAATAGTAGTATAATATATATGTTAACACCTCCCGCCCCTCTCCGGAATTTTAGTTAAGGATGTTTCTAAAATAAGAATTCTTAAATATTTCACAACCACCCCTAATTATTATTCGAAAAGTTTTGGTACCCAAACCACGATTTTTTTAAATAAAAATAGAACCACCCCATCGCCATTTCACACCGACAGGCTTTTGACCTTGAAATAATGGCACACGGCAGTGAGGAAAACCCCCTGTTTTTGCGGGCGGAATTCCCGGCCCTCGAGGTTTTTGCGTGACACGGAAATCGCGCGTGGCACGTGATCGCCGGAAGTGCCAGCGGGACGACCCCCTAGGAGTGCCTAATGAAGCAAAAGAAAGGAGGGGGGACTGCCTATCGCCTATACATCTAATAGAGAATATATGCACGTGAAGACCGCTATTAGCGTATATTTGCGGTAGATTCGCGAAAATGAGCAGTCACTAGGGATAGTTGACAAGAGGTCTTGGACCTACCGTTTGTCAGACGAGTGACAGGGTGATAAGTTCATATGGTGGAGAGTAGAAAACAAAAGGTAATATGTGGATGGGATTTTATTTGTATGGAATGGATTCTTAAAAATAAATTTTAGGTTTATGCTCAATGGCGCAGAATTTAAAGTTTTTAAAAGTATATTTTAAAGATTTCCGTGGTGCCATCTAATGGTAGGAAATGGAACTAATATTGGAACATTTTGAGTTCATTTGATATTTACGTTATCATAATATAAAATTTCGAATGTATATATGAATTTGAATAATATTTTATAATTAATTTACCCAGAGAATTTTTTTAAAAACCTTTTTTTTTATTTTGTGCCTTTCCAACTAGCAATGTAGATATGTTGGCAAATCAAACTCTAAGTAATCACTTAATAACTTGCCACACAAAGGTCGCAAACAAAAAAAATGTATGTATGAAACTCTTGCGGTTGATTGTTTAAGTCAGCAATATTATGTTATTTAAGAAAAAACATTAATATTTTCTAATCTGAATAAGATCAGAGAATAAATTCTTTGTTTCAAGAAGAATATTTTTTAATTTACAGAAATTAACTTTATCCTCTTGTTATTTGGATCAAATGATAAAAAGTAGGACTACAAACTTGAAACACCACGTTTTTATGTAGAGTAATACCCGAATATGTAGCTCAAGTGTGTTTTTTATCTCTTGAACATGTTAAAAATCACAAGGCTCCAATTACAACAGCCCTCATGTTGATTCTAAGTGCTAAGTTGACAATCAGTAAACTTTCAAAATATTAATAACCTGATAATTGAGACGCTATCTTAGTGACAAATCGCGAGTTTGAGTCTCAATTACGTACAAAAGCGTCACGTGGAATACTGGAGCGTGGAATACCAGCGAAATTGAAAAGTCACAATGTTGTGTGGTACAGTGGTGTACACAAACCTCTCGTACGGAGGGGGCTACATTCTTAAAAACACGTAGTTGTAAGCACGAAGGTGTAATATCTAAAGGGATGTCTTAAGGCATGGGCCAACTGGGCTCGAGCCGAGAGCCTCGGCCATAATGGGGGCTTCGTCTCGTTCTCAACTCAGCCTTAATAAGATCACAATTCGAATTATTTCAACGGTCAAATGTTATTTCTGGCTGTATTCTCCGAAAAACTGGGAATTTCGGACGATATATCAACTGACTACATATGATGACCTTCGTCCTTGTATAAGTGTAGGCCTACCACCATACACCCTCATTATTCATTTAGTCAAAAGGCAGCCTGTCGAGCCGGTTTGTGCGATTGTAAATCATGCACATTTATTTGTTTCAGGTTGTTTGTACGAGTATTTGACAACGTGTGATATATACTGTCTACTTTTAAAGGTCATAGGTAGGACTTACATTTGTGTAGAAGCACAAGGCCTACTTGTGTGTAGGGGCCCAGGGCCTCAAGAATTCTTAAAACGTCTCTGAATCTCTATGGTGAAAATTAAAAATTTGTTTGCAGGGGATAGTTGAACCCCGAAGCCCTCCCATTTTTCACGCCACTGGTATGGTGTCAACTCTGATATCGTTTCATCATGTAATACCAGTATAATGTTATTCCAGTTAAAATTAGAATTACTTTGATAATGATAAGTATTTCCTTTAATTATTGTTAAAATTATGATATGTGGAACTTATTTTTCTTGAGACATTTCATCAAGAAATAGCACTGGAAGAAAAATGACTTCAATAGTGACTTAAATCTAAAATTATCTCGTGGTGTAAAAGTTTGAAGAAAGAGATATTTCCCATCATCGTCGTTGATTACGTCTCAAAATTATGAATCTCTAGGGCAAAGTACGCTGCGAATTCGTAATATACCTTTAATTAATCGCTAGGCATCTTTTATTTTTCGAAAGCATTTTTTGGATTTCTCAAATTCAGCAACTTGCCCTACAGCGAGATGGTAAAAATGATTTATCTTGCTAAATGATTTGAAATTATTAAAGCACGCTCTAAGTTTTTGTGTGTGCAATGATCAACCATAAAGTAAACATTGAATTTGAATACTTATTCACCACACTCACAAATAGAAACATCTTCGAATTTTTCAAAACGTTTATCGCGGCTAACTTCAAACATTTTCTCGAGTTCATCTTTTTTTCCCCCTTCCGCTCTCTTTCTAAGAAAGTTCTCTAAGGTGGAAACTGTAGCTTAATGTTGTTCCGTTCCAATACACACCATCTCTCAATTTCTCTTTTATCCTCCTTTTTTTTTCCAAACCCCCTTTTTCCACCCCTCTACGTTCCCTTTTTAAACGCATTAAAAATATTCTTCCCCCTTTTCCCTTTATGACAAAATCGAAGTTTCGAACGCAAAATTTCACATGCACCTCTTCCTGAAGCAATTGGAACGTAAATAGCATTAGAAAAATACCACGTTTGTGTCTCTTGTAAAAGTGTGCGAATGCTTTATTTATTTCAACCCCATCTTTCTTTTTATATTTAATTTTTTATTTTTTTTACCTTTATAAGCCCCTTTCAAAGCTTTTCATCTTGAAAGGTTTTAGTAAGATTTATGTATTTATATAATTTTCTTTTAAGAAAACCTTTTTTTTTCTCTGCTTTTTATTTTTTACTATGGAATATTTTGCACTTGGTTGCAACAAATACTTAAAACGTGGCATGTCTGCGAATTTAAATATTTGCTACTTTTTTTTTTCTTTCTTCAAACGCATTTTTCTCACAGCCGAATGAAGCTACAAGAACTTTTTTTTACTATTTTTTTTCATAAAATATTATTTATTTTTTGTTGAAGGAATTTCTCTCTACATTTGCTTGCATCGCGTTTGGTGGAAAGTAAATAAAAATACATTTCACAGCAACCCCTACCCGTTCGTTTTCTTTTTTGCTTTTTATTCTTAATTGTAAAGTGTTGGTAAACAAGGAAAACTCTAGAAGAGAGTAACGAAACATACTTTAAGAGAATGAGTGGCAACAAAAAGAAATATGCAAATACTTTCGTTTTTAATCCTGTATTTTACTACTTTCTTCTTCGAGAGTATTAAGTTTTCGTGGGAAGTATTTTTATAGTATACGCATTAGAGATTAAATTTAAACAGAAATCTTAGAGTAGAAAATATATTAAAATTACTTTTTGGTGCTGTTTTCTAATATTAATTGCGTTCGGAGCATATAAATGAATAATTTTTTGATATTTAATGTCAATTGAGTTAGAATACACATATAGAATTATTTTTTAAAGTATTATTACAAGAAAAAATTATTTAGACACAGTTTTTTTGTCAAACAAAAAGGAGACAAAATTACAAATTTTCAAAACATTCTCCTTTTATGAAAAATGCTTCTAGAGTAATAATATTTTGTCTATATATACTATGTCTTCTGCTTCAAGGTTGAGCTAAGATTTTTGAAATACATAATTTAGAAGTGGATTTAATCAAATTTTAATATACAAAAGCAAATAAATTTTAGCAAAAAAAACAAAAAAAAAAAAAACAGCGGATACTATTTTAGTTGATCGTAACTCATAAAAGAATGCGAATTTTTCAAAATTCGTAGTTGAGACTTTGTAAAGAAGTCCTAACTATACATAGGCAAAATATTATTATGGAAGCATTTTCCGTAAAAGGAGAATGTTTTGAAAATATCACATTTTTTTTTTTATTCATTTTTTGTTAAAAAAATTGTATTGAAAAATAATTTTTCCTTGTAATAATATTCTTAAAACAATTTTATGCGGATGTTCAAATCTTCTAATAATTTTTACATTTTAAGGAAAAGATTTTCAAATGTTGTGATCATATTGATTCTTCACTGCAGGACTAATAATGCGTATGTTATGAAAAAATAATTTATATGACAGTTAGTTTTAATTACTAATTAATATGATTCATTACAAACTAAGCATGTTATGCAGAGTTAATCAGGAACTGCTGAAGTCTTATCTTTCCACTGATGAAATTTTATTACGCATTAATACGAAATACAGGCAAAATAATTGGTATATGTTACTGGTTGAATAATTAATTCCATCGTGTTATGCGTTCAACCAAGTAAAATTAAAATTGTTAGTTAATATGTATCATTGCAAATGATCGAATCTATATATAATTAGTAGTCATTAAACAATAAGCCATATTTTTATACTAATCTTTTGCAACCCTATAATTAATTATTCCCAAAATTTGCGAGGCTAGTTGATTAGACCTTTTGATTAGATTTTATATTTTTAATAGGATAATTTTATGAGAATATTAATGGAACAATTATATTTACGATATATTATCATATTTAAGACAACTAAAATTAATGTAATTATATAATTATGAGTATAATGAAGTTATTTTTCTTAAAAAGCAAATATAAATATTTATTTACAATTCAAAATTACAGGGAAAGCACAAAAGATTGACCCGAGTTTAAGAAATCATATTATCGAAACTACTGCACATATTACGATAAGTGATATATGAATGTAAAGAGAAATATACCAAGTTATTTTTTCAGAAATGTTCAATGTATGACCCTTTTTTTACACCGCATGACGTCCAATCTAATTCAGTTCGTTCCACACATTTTGTAGCACCACTCTATTAATAGTTTGTAATGCTGCACTAATGCTTACTCGTCATTCTCAGCTGTTTATTGCATCAATTGACAATGATACGGCTTGAAATTTAATTATTTTTGTAAAAATTTTCTTACCTTTTTCTGGAGCATTGCAAGTTTACAGGCGGCAACTCTCTTAGGCAAAAACTCTTTTCCATTGTCCCTATGTTTGAATTTTTAATCATCTCGACCTCGAATGTGCTGCAACTTGTTGATCATGATCATTGGTAAGAAAAAAACTGCATATTTCTCTTTACATTCAAGTATCACTTATCGTAATATGTGCAGTAGTTTCGATAATGATTTTTTAAAATCCGGCCAGTCTTACTCGCCCTGTAAAATTGCACGTCCATGCATTCTTTACCAAACTCAACATTAGAACGTTTGGTTATCCTACATCTACAAGATATGGAATGTTGGCATATTCCATTAATATTACAATAAAATGCAATATAATACACAAATTCGAGTACAAATAATAGTAAGTTTCAATAGATATATTTAACAAAATTTAAAAATTTAAATGAAATTATACGGGTATGATTATTTTTATTACTTTTATCAGGTCTTCATTTAACTCATATTGTAAATAAATGCAATTCTTCACAACAGTATTCATACATAGATGTGGGAAAAATTTGGAATCTTTTGCATTTTTAAAAACCGTTGGAAACTATGTTTTGTATTCTACGTTTAAATAATGCATTCTATATTTTTGTGGTTGTGTTTCTTTAATTTAGAGAATAATTGTAGAATAGAACATTTTTTTAGAAAATATATTATTCAAATACTTATACAAACACAAACTCATATAGTTGATTGATTTATTTACTGAATTTAATGGGCTAAATTCATGACTGTCACATGATAAAAGGTAATCACGTGTTCTCCGTTGTGTTTAAAATTGACTTGCATTTGTTGCTCTTCTTGTAAAACTTGGATGCAGTTTTAAATTTGCTAATTGGTTAAGGATGTTCAAATATTAAAATTCTTCAAAATGAAAAAAAATAGGCATTATACGTGTACGTTTGAATTGAGTGCATTTTGCTTACCTATGTGTGTTATTATTGTCAAAAAATGTGTACATTTAAAATGAAAGTTTCTGAAAAAAGCAAAATTTGGCATTAGTGAAGAGTATGAACCGATTGGTTGAAAACGCAGAATTGCGACTACGACTAGAAATATTAAAATTATCAGTGTTTTCAAATTTTGTTTTCTCATTGAAATTTTAGAAATGAATATAATTTTAAAACCAGCTCTCACGAAAAAAATTGAAGTATTGAAAAATATTAACAATTTTTGTATTATTTGTGATAATATTCTTTTTTTTTTTAACTATTAACTAAAGAAAGCAATACCAAATAAATATTTTAAAATTACGTTGAATATTTTCTATTTTTTAAAATCAAATGAGGAACCTAAATAGAAAGTTTTTTGTGAAGCTTTAAAACAGTGATTCTCAAAGTGGTCTATATCGACACCGAGGGGGTCTATGATGACCTATAAGGGGTCCACATTAGAGAAAAAATAATATGGGTGTCCATGAGGTGTAAATGGGGGTCTATGATAATAATTTTAAAAGAAAACTTAATAAAGTAGAAACTAGATTTTATCTATTTAATAGATTTAATTACTAAAAGTAATGAGGTTAGTTTGCAGTTACAAAGACACTCCTCTCAGCGTTTCTTGCCAGAATTAAGCAAAAGGAGTATAATATTGGAAGTCGCGAATTTTTCCATTTTCATAATTTGTCACAGTCAGTCTGTCAAGAAAATAACGTTTTAACCTATGTTCGACATTTAAATGCCACCTATTCGAGTTTTGAAACTACGTTTGAGAGTGCTTAGATTATGGTCATACCACAGTAGGCAATGAATTCATATGGTCTTTTTGAAAAAACAATAATAAATGTCATCTTACAAGAGGAACTGATCGGAATGGGTTCTAACGAAGATCTTAAAATTTAGAAATGAACAACACAATTCTGATTTTAAGATGACATACCTGTTATTTATCCAAAATTATGGAATATCGCGGTAAAGCTTTGAATTGTTTTTTCAAATGAGAAGGAATTTGACGGCGATTGTCAATTTCCAAATGAAAAAAAAAAAAAAAGCTGACCCATCCGACCGAAGTTACTTAGGGCTTAACCTGACACAAGATTGTGATGTCAAATGTTAAAAATTTGTTATCGAAGCACCAGATTTATCCCCCTTATCAAAAGCATTTGTTTGCTGCTCAGTTATTTTACGCCGTAATTACATTTTAATTTAATTAACATATGTTTTTCAAGTTTTAAATACACTATTATAGGTAAGGAGGGTTCTATTCAAAATCGAAAAGCAGGGCAAGGGCTGTATGAGACAAAAAAGCTTGGGAACCTCTTCTTTAACATAATCATTTTACTTAAAAACATGACAGAAGAAAGCCAATTGGCGAGGAAATAGCTCTTTAACTTTCACAATTGTTGCTAGATGAGATATGAATTGCAATAATACATGAATTAATTTATGAAAGATTGCTTCATTTTTGTATGAGTTTCACGTTAATTCAATACGAATTATGAGAGAAAATTTTATCGTAGTTATAACTCATCGATGAAAATTGAGTTCATTATTGGTGAAAGCAGGAATTTGAAAAGTAGTCAGGTATAATGTATTGATGGCAAAAAATGGTAACATTATATTTATAAATTGCTTAAAACTTAGATTGTTAATTTTTAATTGGTTTTAAGCAAGCCTAATAAAATATATTTTTATATATAAAACCTTTTACAATATTTACAGAATCATTTAAATCATTTTATTAATTTAAATATATTTTTAACATTAATTACATATCAATTTATTCCTTTTCTTTATTACAATCCCACCCCTTTTGCTCTGAAACTTTCTCGCAACAAATTGACACATCTTCCCTTGACACCCCCTCAACTGACAGAGACCATCCCCCAAATAATCCACACAAAACGGAAGTAGCTCCGACATTTATCCCGCGATCCCTCCAAATAATAGGCTTCAAGCCCCCTCTTAAAAATGATTTTGCGTGCTGAAATCTTACTTGCGTTAGAAAAATATTCAACCCAAAATATATACCTTCCTTTTCACCCTCCTCCCCCTTGAACCTTCCCATCATTTAGGACTCCAACAAGATGATTATAGGTTACTGTAAAAGGAGTATCCACTCTGATGAGGGAGGGTGGGGGATCCACAGATGCAGTTAGAAACCGTACAATTTAACACATTTAGCGTCTAAATCATTGGGTCTTTACAGTTTCACTATCATTACCGTATCGGCGCAATAGAATTGGCTGTTCGCAATTTTTTATGGTGTTTCTATTTGCGCCTTATGGTTATTTTTCTGGCTCTTTAATACTTTTTTTATATGTGTATCTGTGATGGAGATTATTTTGATGCGTTCTATTTTTTTTTAAGGGGTGGCGGGAGATTTTGGAATTGTGATGCAGCAATGAAATTAGGGAGTCTTTGGAATAATGATTCCATCATTGGTTTTATCTTAACGTTTAATTTTCGATGATTTTTTTTTTTTTTGGAGTAAGGGTGATTTTTTCATCATTATTATTCTCGTGTAGTTTCACCTGTGAGTCGGGAAGTACTATCATTAAATTAATAACTTTAATGTAAAATGATACGCACGTGGAAGTTGTTTTTCGGATATTTCAATTGGCATCATTGAGATTTTTTTGGATTTATGTAAGTATTATGTGTTCTTTGGCACTTCGTTTTTTTATTACTGGGTGAGGTTTGGGAGTTATATATTTGATTGCTAATAAATAAGGTTCTGTTTTCTTAGTAAAATTTGGTAACATTTTTACTCTTAAAATATACTTGTGTAATATATTTTGTACGTTTGTGTTTGTTGCTTAATCTCATCATTTGTGTTATG
>BMAV01012463.1:0-27986 GCA_019973955.1 Trichonephila inaurata madagascariensis | reverse complement strand
ATAGAAGAAAAATTTCGTACTTTACCTGATTATTCTATGAAATAACTAATGATAGACCGTTAAAGTGAAAAATAAGCAATTTCAAAGCTATTTTATAAATTCTGAACTGAACTGAAGCAGCCCATGAGGGTCAAGGCCTACTGTGCCTGTCTCAGTTTACGTCACCTTAGGCGTTGGGTGCATGTGCAAGCTTGGAGTTTCGTGCACTGGCAAGCTTGATACTCATTTATAGACCTACTGAAGGGATGAAAGGCTGAGTCGATTTTGAGTAGCCCGGGATTTGAACCCCAGACCGGTGGTGTTGAAACGCGATGCACTACCATTCAGCCACTATTTTATAAATTACTTGATCATAAGTAGCTAAAATCTCTCGAAAAATACATTTTTTCCCTATTGCGGATGAATAATTGATAAATAATAAGGAAAAGTATATATAGATGATATAATTAATTATTACTCGTATTGTTAACATTAGTTAAACAGAAAGAAGAAAAAAGAATCTGTTGCAGGAATAGTTATATTTAAATATTATAAAAAAAAAAAAAAAATTCATGCTGGAAAGAAAAACTGTTGCTTCATAAAAACATTATGCAAATTTTTCAGACAAAAATGTAAGAGAAAATTTAGATTTTACGAAAAACCTTTATTTTACTTTTCATTACTTATTAGATCAAGGATTGCTGTGATGACACTTTGTGTGAATTGCGGTTTAAAACTTGTCTAAAAGCAGCAAGAATCGCTTCAAGGAACTTTCGAGTGCCCTATTTTATACTTTAGATCAAATAATCGTTATTCTATAGAATAACTAGGTAAATCATGGAATTCAATAATTTTATATACTTTAAACTGACTTAAACTGACTAGTTATTTCATGAAATACCTAGTTATTCTATGAAATAACGGATTTCATAATTAATTAAATTGACTTATTTGATTTAGGAATCAATATTGTTTAGTTTCTTCCTATCAATTTTCTGAGTTAAAACTTTTTTTTTGAGGTCGAGGTAACCTAGTGGTTATTGTAACAAACTTTCTCACGCGCACATGGCCGATGTGTCATGAATTCAATATTTTAGTACCACTGAAGATCCGCCATTTAGAAAGGCAGATGAACGCTCTCGTCACTGGACCATAGTATAAGATCGTGAGGTTCGTCACCAATACTGTGACATTAATAAACACTCCCTATTAATTTTTTCTCTTAAACTTTTTTTTACAAAATCGAAACTAATTTGTCAGCAGTAAATTTTAACTGACATTTCTTGTAAACAACTATTTCAATTAGTTTTAATTTAATTTACAAATTTCTTGATAATAACTTACTTGGCACTAGTAAAAACATTTTTTTAAAAAATCAGTACATGATGTCTAACAAATTCCAGTTTTTATTGACTACTATTTAAGGTATCTGACTACGTTCGTAACCGTTATTTATTTTTTTTAAAAAGTATGATTGAGTAATTTATTTATTTCGATACTTAGTGTCACTTGAATTAGGATATAAATTTAAAATTGTTTTAAGAATATTGCTACAATTAAAAAATTATTTAAATGCAATCTTTTGGCAAAAAAAGAGGAAAAAACTACATATATTAAAAGCATTCTCGAAAATGTTTCAATCATATTTTGTTATATGTGGATAAAACTTTTGTACACAGTCTGTGCCTATAGTACCTTAACACCGAAACTGACTAAGATTTCTGTGTATTTAATTTTAAGTCTACTTTTGGAAGGATTCATATGTTTATAACCTTCCACTTTCGTAATTGGTAGGTTTGTATTATAATCAAATGCAATAGTAATGCGGTCAATTAAAATACACAACTTGAAGTATAAAATGGGTTTTATTTGTATAATAAATAGATATAGAGCTGAGATAATCACAAGTTATTAAAAAAAATAATAAAAGGTATTTATAATCCACAAACATTTATAACTGTAAAAAGAGGGAGATGGAATTCTGCAAAGAGTTCTAAATTATTTTTAAAATTTCAAAACGTTTTTTAGAAGAATATAATTAGTTTATTTAGTATAGAAAAATTTAAAGGAAACCGATCTACTGTGCTATGAATAACACATTGCTCTCTTTACGTTAAATGTTGGTTAATGATGTTGTGTATTGTTTTCCCTTTCATAACAAACACCAAAACAAGTTGTTGCGTTACAAAGTGGGAGGGAGAGCATCCCTCAAAGGATCACATCCGCATTCCCTTTTCTCCCCCCTTGGGAACAAAGGGAGTCTCCCCACCCCCTATCCTCACCACAAGGGCGGAGAAGACCGACAGACGGTCAGCGATAGCCCCGGCCCATCATCGGTCACTGTCGGGCCATTTTGCCCGAACAAAAACATTTCTATGCCTCAAGCTCAACTTCCTCTCCCCCCTCTTCATCCTTCATAACTTTGGGGGAGGATTTGATTGGTCGGTTTGGGACACAAAATGCTTTGCCCTTACATTGGGTTGGGGAGAATAGGTCGGCGTTTGCGTAAAATGGTGAGGGTGAAAGGAATTATCTGAGGGCACAAAGTTCATATTTTTTAATGTAACTTATTAAAACTTAAATTCTTTTTCCTAGCGTGTTTTTTTTTTAAATCTGTTTTTCTGAAATTTGTTTTAATGCTGAACAAAATACAGTACAAAAGTAAGAGTAATTAATTAATTTAATACTTTCTCTCTTTTATCAATATTTCTCTTTCTGTGAGTGTGAGAACAATTTTAATGATTTTGACAGTTTTATAAGCATAAATTAATAAACGTTTAAAAAGAGGTTAATACTGAACTTTTTGTAAAATTTTGATAAAATAGTGTTTCGCATGATTTAATTATCTTAGAATTCAAGTTAAAAAAATCAAATTAAGCATACAGTTTTATTTTTTTACATGGTTAACTTTTCTCAATATCTCTCATTCCCATTAAGAGTGTTGTTCTTACTAATACCACCCGATCGACGGTGTCAGTACGAGTCCCACGAAAGGGGCTAGATTCCGTTTGTCGCTTTGGCCGCAGCTTCGCGTACCTTGCATGTGACAGTACGTTTTGGCTCTGTTCCACCCCAATTTTGAGGGAAGAACACCCTGAGGTGAGGTCTGGGGTCTCCCACTCCTCTTTCTTTATCTCCAACCTCTCTAGAAGATTTTCGGCTCATCGAATATTTTAGAGAACTGCACTCAAGCGACAATGACCCCCATTAACACATATAAATAAAATCCAAAAATTCCCAAGTAGATTGTTTTTATTTTTCTGTTCATAAAAACGTCTTTCTTTGCATCATGTGTAGTAGTCTGCATTACTTGATTACGGCAACGAAGTACACTTAAGAATCGTGTTAGGTCCTGGTGGGCCTGTGACTTCTAGGTACTAAGGGGTATGCTTAGTTCATCTCTCCTGCATCACTTCATAATGAAGTTACTTTTTAGAAAATACAAAGATAATTTACATAAGCTTTCACCTGATCTTTAAGCTTCAGTTTTGTGATAATCACAGGAACCTAGTGGCCATTGGATCGAATTCACGGCCAACAATATTTTAGTCCAGTCGTGTGTTCGAGTCCTGATTCCACTAAATATCTGTATAGTAAATTTGTCTGGAATCAAAATCCCCAAGTTGGAGTAGCATGAATGAGAAAAGGGGAGTGCCACCTTAAATATGGAAAAAGGAGGGGGAGGGAGTCCCGAACAAACATTGAACTCGTCATTTGTGCACAGATCTTTTATGTGGTGGGGGGAGTTACATAAATGCAGGAAAAAGAATGTTATTGAGTATGTTTAAGTGTCGTCAAGAAAACTTTATCCGCAATTTAGTATTGTTGCGATAAACTATTTAAATTAAATAATTTAAATATTAAAATATCTTCCATTCTTCATCTCCTACTTTTTAACGCAAAATAGTTAGTATTTATGATCATCTGCTTAAGAGAAAATAGCTTATATATTTTTTTAATAAGAACATAGTATCCGAAACAGATACATATGTTTCCATTTTACAAATATCTATTAATATTGATATATTTTTATAAGTCCTTTGAAAAAAAGCCATCAAGTTTTTTCCTACAGTAGTCGAAGATGGTCTATATTTCTAAAAACCTCACAATTTTTTTTTCTTTCACATTTACAGCTTCTAACCTAATTTCTAAAACATTGGTTTGACAATTAGGTTTGTATCCAATAAACGGCTCTTTTTTTTTAAAAAAAAAAAAATTTCTATGATCGACGTAGTTTTGAAAACATTAAATGACATACATCAGCGTTTTATGGGAAGTTTGGTTTCCGAAAAGATTTTCTTTCGTAAACCCTTTTAAATTCCGAAAAATATAACTGTTTAAATAATCCACTCACTTAAGCTCCTATTACGCTACCAGAACGTAGGCACACTACAAGGCTAAAACAATCATAAACAAATACATGCGCGTGAACGTTAAAAATCTGAACTCATAACATTCCATACCCACTCCCTCACTATTTCAACATCTGATTCCGACTGTTTCGTGCCGTGCAGTCGGAATCGCACTAAAACTTTCCGCGTCCGCAAGTATATCATGGAAATAGTAGCGGGGATGACACCTGAGAACTCTAAACGGAGCAGTAGCGTTAAAAAGGACTTGTTTATAGGTTTCGTTTGTCTCATGTGGTTCCATAAACACGCCCTCGAAATTCTGCAGCTTCAGAGCTGTCCCGTAAATCAAAAGGGGCCCCTTCCCTTCCCCCAGCTTACAACTCTTTCCTATACCGTAAAACACGGGTCGTAAATCTACTGAGAGGGGGTGGGGAGCCCTTCTCTTCAGGGGTCCAAACCCCCCTCGATGACTGTAATGGTTTACAAGCGTTTGGGAGGGGTAGCGCTTTTGTGGATCGGTTGAAATTTTGGTACAATGTTTCATGAAGTGGGTTTGTGTGTTTATGAAGTTCGGTTGTCGACGCGTGGTTCTAATTTTAAAGGGAAAAGATAGGGGATAAGTAGAAGTAGAATTTCTCAAATAAGATTTGGTGGTTTTGATTTAATCTCAAGGAGAGTGTACATGTGAATATGTTATTGAGTAATACGTATGTTTATATTTCTGTTCCTTAGATTATAATTGAAAGAATTTATTTTAAAATAAATCCTAATATGAAATTAAGTAAATCTTGGGGGAAGTAAAAATTGTTTTTTAAAAAAGTTCAATTAATAGGCTAGAACAGGGATGGCGAACCAGTGGCACGCGTGCCATTGATGGCACGTGACACAATATCTTTGGCACGCCAGTGATCAAAATGATTTACATTTTATTTCAAAGCCACTATGAATTATTTCAAACAAATGCGAGTGATCGGTCGCGGGGCGGCGGGGAGCACTCGTTTGTTATAGTCTCGCTTTAGTTACGTCGTAGACTACAATTGCTTATAATGTAAAGTTTGTCTATGCATAGCATAGTCAATTTCATTGACGCAACTGGATTTTAAAGTTTGTTTGTGTTATATTTACGATTTTTAACTGTTATTTTGCATGGAAAGTTCAGCAAAAGAACAAAAAGTGCAAGATAGTAAGTGTACCAAAGAATTTCAAATTTGGAGAACCAAGCAACATGGTATTATTAGTAAAGTCAACAAAGCGGTGTGCGTTTTATGTTCTGGAATAGTGGTATGCAGAACATCGTCTGTAAAGCGTTATTTTGAAACAAATCACAGACCCCTTGTCAAAAAAAGTGAACTACAGCAAAAATAAGTAATTGCTTAGAAACCGTTTAAAGATTACTCTAATTCAGTATTATTCTATAAAAGTAACATCTTGCATTCCTAATATAAGTTATTTGTCATCCAATCTGCAACAATAGAAGTCACACTAATGTTACTTAATTTGAATTACACGTATAAATAAAACTTATATAACTATACAGTGCAAAAGGTATTTTTTCGTAGTAAATAGAACTTTTTGTTAGTATATTTAGTTTTATTATTTTCCCAATAATCACAAGTCAGAATTATTTGACGGCACGTCTATAACTCATTCAACACTTCTTTAGAAAAAATCGTTTGTTGATTCATAAAGGTTCGCCACTCCTGGGCTAGAATGACAAAGGCCAAAAGTCGTGTATATCGTGTGTGACATTTTACTTAGAAGCTTAATTTAAAAAAAAGTAATTATGTTAATTTTGATGTATTATAAAAGAAATGTAATTCGTTGTTTATAGATTCCCCTTCCCTTTATTTGGATTTTAGATCAAGACTTCGATTTTAATCTGAATAACTAGACCAGGAATTTAGAGCCAAAAACTTGTGTGAAGGTCCTTGGATTCCGTCAGCTTTTTGATAGTTAAAGAACACTAAATCGTTTTGTTGTTTGTTTGTTTAGTGACGAATTTAAACTTAATATTCATATTTTCCTTAAGAAAATTATTTTAACATTTGTTGTATATATCATTAGTATCATCGCATCACACTTTTTCTTCAAGATTAACTACACTAATTTTATATTGATACGTTTCAAAGGATTAAATTCTAATTATTTCTGATATGTACACAACCTAAAAGAAGATTTGTGAAAAAGAGTAAAAGATTGTGTCCACATCAACAGCTCCTTTTAACTAAAAGTTAAGAATTACAGTTACTCAATATTGACAATATAAATTCAATGGGTAATGCGGTAATTTAGAAATAATGTTAAATGACAACTTACCATCCTTTACTGCCGTAATTTTCACACCACAGGCCAGATTGTCAAGTTTCAGTTCTATTATTTCACTTAATGAATCTTTAATGGAATCAATAATCGAGTTATTGATCCAACTTGAATTTTTTCAAAGGGTATAAAAATTTTCCGATGGATAGAATTAATCTTTCTTTTATCGCCCTCTGAGAACGGGGGGGGGGCCTTATGACCAATGTAATATAAGAATAAAGTGAATTAAAAGCTGGGAATGAAGTAAAAGCTATAAATGAAAAGGTTCTTGCAGACCAGTTTTAGGTTCACATTTTTGGTCGGTTTCGGCACTTGGAAAATTGTTAAAAGTTTTTTTAATAATATTTGTTGTATAGTTTTGGTTTGATTCTTTTACACTTTATCTCTTGTTAAAAGAAGTATAAAGTAATTTAATTATTATTTCTTAAATTATGTGTGATATGTTCAACTTCAAAAATTCCGTAAAACTACTGAAATTAACATACGCATCCTTAAGTACTAAACATGTATTTATAGTATTAATTTTGATGAGAGAGAGAAGTAAGACAAATGCACTTTTTATTTCAAAAAGTATTTCCTTATTTATACTCATTTATTTTTAATTTTCTGTTTCCAGAAAATAATCTCGTGTGCGTGGAAAGTAGGATCCCTTAAATAAGCATTTAAAAATTAATGCAACATTTTTTTTTTTTTTTTTTTTGAGCTATCAAATTTAAAAATTGTCGAATTTATTTTCGCCTAACTTACTGAATGGCTTTTTGAATCAAAGATTTATTTAGAATATATTAGAATCAAAAACAATTTTATTCAAATTTAAGAATTTGAATTTACTTAAAAAAACATTA
The DNA here is from genome assembly GCA_019973955.1 of Trichonephila inaurata madagascariensis. Lineage (NCBI taxonomy): Eukaryota > Metazoa > Arthropoda > Arachnida > Araneae > Nephilidae > Trichonephila > Trichonephila inaurata. The sequence continues at coordinate 20,491 of BMAV01012463.1, read as the reverse complement.
CACTTTTGAAAAAAACAACTATATTCGAAGAATTATTGAATAGTTTTTCCTTAGGAATCTTAGAAAAATACGCTTAATCATAAAACTATTTTTATAGCACTGAAACGGGCATAATTTGCAAACAAAAATCTCAGAAACAAAAGCCAAAGGATAAAAAGAGAAAAATTCTCTGTTATAAGAAAAAAAATATATATACTTTCTTCTTTTATGAACTATAAATTCTCTTCGACCAATGAGAGAAGGAGGGTCCTTATTCATTAAATTGTACAAAATACCACCACGTCATCTTTTTGCATTCCAATTAAATAAGGCCGCCTTGATTACTTTTTTTTCTGCAGTGAGCTCTTCAATTTCTACGTGGTGAAAGATTCACACGTGAGGAGCTCTATGGAAAAGAGGAATCTCCTTTCTCTAGAATAGTTAAAAAGAAGCGGGAAAAAAAGGGAATAGAAAGAAAGAAAAAAAAAACGAGTAAATGAGAAACTGCATAATACTAGGCCCACCGCATAGAAATTAATGCTATTTACGATTCACTTTTTCAAGCTTGGTGATTAGGAAACTAAAGATGATGATTCCTCTTCAGGGTTCCCGTTTACTCTAAAAAGATTTAATTTGGTTTGCCACCGTTTTCATTATTACTTCACACTTATTTATATATAAATTATTTTTTTCACCTCTCTCTCCTACTTCTTCAAACCTTTCTTCACGTTTTTTGCATAGTCCAGGTGTAATTTCATGCTTTGGTGGTTTCATAACCGGTGCAATTTACATGGAAATTACCAAAAAGTGTTGATGTCTTACTCGAACTGCGAGTCAAAACCCTCTGATTAAATAAAGAATGGCACAGGCGCTATTTATTTATGTATTATTTATTTTTTTTCTACCTTCCCATCCTCTTCTTCTTCAAAGATTATTACGTTTTCTTTTCACCTAGAATTTTTATGTATGGTTTAAAAAGGGAAAGGAATGTATGTATACCCCAGCACCTTTGCTCCTCGTTCTTTGTGGCTAAAAAATGTATTTCTTTTTAATAAACACGTAAATACAGCGACGCGAGGAAAATTACAGAAGAAAAAGAATTTAACTCATAAGCAAATAGTTCGTTGGAAGAGGAGGAGGAGAAAAAAACCGTGTTGTATATGAAGAAAAATTGGTGCAAAACGCTATTAAAGATGGGGGTGAGTTTTTTTTTCTCTCTCTTTTCTTTCACCCTAAACGCTAAATGCAACTAATTTTTCTTAACGTGAAAAGAGTTCGTACAGGGATGGAGAGAGAGTAAAAAATTCATTTATTTTCGGTTGTGCCTCATTACATTCCATACTGCAAAAAGCATCTAGATTAAAATCTTCTCTGAGATGAAATTAATAAATAAATTTAACGCAAGGATCTCGCAAATTTTCTCTACGAAATGAAGATATTTATCTAGTGACACTGCTGCAGGGGAAGGGGGAGAACACAAACGCTGGCTGATGTGATTGATTAAGATATATTTCAAACCAAAAAATAATTTCAGGTTTTTTTTTTCTCCATCCTCTTGTTTCCTTTATAGTTAAAGTAGAGCTATAAAGTTTTTCTTAGAATATTAATACTGTGCGATTAATATTATATATTCCCAACAACAGTTTTCAAATTATGTTCCTATTCTGACAAATAGCTCTGAAGTAGGGTTGTATTATTTTTTTTTTAAAAAAAAGATCAACAATATGAAGTTCATTATTTCACCAAGGAACGCAACATTAAAAAAAGTTATACCTATCGAGTCCTGGTTTTTCGGTTATTGTGTGTGAATATAATCTCTGATTAGAGAGATGACTTACTTTAGCAGTTTTTCGATCATTAACGCTGTGTTAATGTTAATAAAGGGGAATTGAATTGGTTTTTGCATTGTTGTAGGAAATATGTGAGGTTTTAAGCATTTACAATCTAGATGGCATAACCTCTAAATTGAAATAATGTAAAATATAGTTTTGGATTTTTTAAAACTGTCCACAATTCGGTTTTTCTACATAACTAGGGTATCGGACCAACCAGTAACGCACACAGGAATTTTTCAAGGGGGGGGGGGGGCCGGGGTTGAAAGTTCACCATTCTTGTATCATGCTATTTTTGATTTTGTCGATTTTCAGGAACAAAACACAGCAAAAAACTAATTATTGAATAAATAATTAATTTTATTAATTAATGCTAATCATTAATAACAAATATTTAAATAAATTTTACGTATTATATAAGAATTAAAACCAATCGGAAAAAAATCAATTGCTTTGGGGGGGGGGCCGGGCCCCCCCGGACCCCCCCCCCCTTGTGTGCGCCACTGGAACCAACTTATGACATATTTTAAATATACGTCTTGAACATTTAAAAATGCTTATTGGAATTATGGAAATAAAACTAAGAGTTCAAAAAGAGTTTTGATTTCATTTTTATTAATTTCTCTTTTTGAAGCTACCCCAGGGCTATTGACAACAGGCTTCGTAAATTTGAGCCTCATTCAAGTGACAAGGACGATGTTTGAGCTAGCACCCCACTCAACAAACTTCCACACCAACATAAAAGAGGTATATAGCTAGGAAAATAACATCAAAGTAATTAGGGAGAAAAATAATGTTTCAATATTATGTAAAGGGAGTATTCTAGACTTAGTTTAAATTTAACCCAAATAAAAGGAATATTAATAAACTTTTAAGAAACAGATTTAATAAATTTTTTTCAGAGATCTGGTTGTAAAAGCGAGTAGCAAATTATTTTAGTTTTACATTGTATAATACACATGATTCTTCAGAGATTATGAAGGCGGTAAAATCATTAAATAGGGCACATATAGCCGATTAATATGTATGTTTAAAATTCTTCAGGCACTTTTTTCATGTATACTTATATGTAATTAGAAGTAAATGTAAATTCTTCCTTTTCTTTATCATTCTTCTGATATATTTCCGTAATCAAAATCTTACTTATTTATTAACTTTATTTATCATTTTATATGACATTGCTAATCAAATTGACGGTTACAGATGCATTTTCATCATTAATAACCTATTTTTTTTATTTAATTTATCGATTCGAGAGATGTATTTCCATTTGAATTATCACAGCATTTTACCGAGAAAAATACGTCAAGTTCCAGAATTAGTCCTCCACGCGCCATATTCATTAACTTTTGACAATCCCATCACACAGCCGGACCATCCTTCACGGCAGTTCACTTAAAATGTTTGAACTTTTCATTCACTCACCCACTTATGCAAAACTGCAACAACAGACATTATTCCACCGGGTCTATTAAAAGTCCCCAAAAATCCATCATCGGAAACCAAAAGCTCATAAAATCTTAGCCCCAAACGATTAATTAAAAGAAAACGTCGTTAGCAATGAGTCGCAATACATCATTCTGAAGATGAAGAGGGGTGAGGAGGGATTCTTCTCAATCACTTCTTTAGAACAGGACATCGGTCTTGGAGACTCAAGGCGACGGGATGTATTAAGACTTTAAAAGGCCTTTGCCACACAATCCTCCACGGAAAGCAAGTTGCACTAGAATGGAAATCCATTTAAACCACTTCTCTCAGTTCATTTAAGGCAAATTGAAAGAATTCCTCATTAGAGTAATCGAACCATTAGCGAGAACTTTTCCCCAGAATTAACTTCATCAAAAACGCGTTTAAGAGAGAAGCACTCTTTCACAACCCCCACCCCTTCGCCAACCTTGCTGCCTCCTTCCGTAGTTTTAAAGTTTGTGGGAATGCGTACGACATTTGCAGATGCCCGCCGAATTGTCCTACATACTTGCATTAAAGTGTGTGTCTGTCTGTGGGTGCGGGCGCATGCAAATGCCTTGGCCACCACCAAGCAGCAAAGCAAAGAGAAGAAGATCATTAAGAGTAGGGAATTTATCACTCGTACTTTTAAAAGATGGAGCAGGGAGGGGGGGGGGGCGTAATTTTTCAGGAGGAATTAGCGGATAGGGTCTGATTCTGTTGCTGTGTATTGCAGAAGATAAGGGGTTTTATGATATTTTATCCGAGGGTTCGTGCTGAGAAATGTTTTGGAAATATTAGAGGATGAATTGCGATTTTCGGTTATCTGCTTTAAATGAGTTTTGATTCGTTTTAAATAATTTGTAATGGTTCGCTCGTGCAGTACATGTGATTGGAAATATCAGAATTGAAATTTAAGATAAAATATTGATGTTGTGTATTCTCTTGAAATGTCTACAGCTTTTAAGTATCATTTAAACAAAATATGTTTAGTCTCTTCGTTTCGTTTATTTTTCTATCTTAAGACACACTAAACAAATCTGTTGTTGAAGGAAGAGAAATTTTGAAATGTTTAATTCTAAAAGATAATGAAAAGACCTTACATAATGTAATATTTTAGATAAAAATATTCACTACATCGCACAAAGTGCTTTTATTTCAAAGATATCTCGAAGTGACTTTGATGGCCTTCCTTAGGAAATGAGAAATCTTAAGTATTACGGAAAACTAAAGAATATTTAAATTTTTTAAAATTACTAAACAGACAAAGCACTTAAAAGATTAACTTTGGTATTAGAGTTTCTGAACAACCTTGACCTCGAAAGTGGAAATATTTAATGTCCAATTTAACATAATATTTTAAACATAGAGGGACCTTTTTCGCTATTATCACTCCGTAGAAACTAATTTTCGGTATACATTTATTTACTTATTACAATTTAATGCAGTTAAGCTGGGGGGAAAATCTTACTTTTTTGCTTCAGATTTAAATTATAGCATTTAATAATTGTATGTATCTTTGGATAGGAAGTCCCAATTTATTTAATCAGATTGAAGTAAAAAAGGAAATAAAATTAAAGGAAAAATAAGAGAAAATTACTTGAGATTTAAAGTATTCAATTCAATGTGCCATTACAATTTATAAATATAAGCCACTCAATGTGTTATATATGAAAATTGTATTTACTGAGTTTTAGATTTTAGTTGTTGCATAACGTTTTTCAAATTGTGTCACTAAAAAAAGGTACATCTCCCTTTCTTTATTGGTGGATTGACGAAAGAAAAAAATAAATTGTACATTTTTTTTCTTTAATTTTCAAATATATATATTTTTTTTTTATCTTAATAAATACTACAGTCATGATTAGATTAAAAAAATAATTATACTTTCAATCTATTTAACTTACAAAATATAAGGCAAATAGAACATATTCAGCATTGCTTATAATTTATTTATTACCCAGAAAACACCGAACTCATCCAACTAGGGATTAGGGTTCTTAAGCCAGTCTCTCGCAAACAGAACCACAACAGTATGCCATGGTGGTCAGGAAGCACCAGCGCCAACAGACGGAAAACTATTGAATAGAAGTTACACAATTACATAAACAAAAATATACATACATACACATTTGCATGCATGTATCAAAAACAAATGCGTAATAAATAAAGTATACGGGTAACAAAAATGTAATCAAAATTAAATAGTGTACTGGAATTTATTAGTTAATTATCATTGGTATTGAAGACATACGACACTGATGAGAAGTAGAGTAAGTTCTCGCAAAATTAAGGTATTCTAGTGGTCAAAGTCATGAGTTATAGCCCAAGTGCCACTGAAGACTCTCCGAGTAGAGGGGCTGATACGCATTAAATCTATTGCAGCTCAAAATCCTCTCGTTGGTGTGGTGTGGTAGTTAGGAGAGTGTCATTCCAACTCGGGTATCGTTGTCGTTGACAGAGGTTCAAAATTACGAGGTTCTTCGTCAATAGCCCTCTTGTTGCTTTATAACGCGACATTAATAAGAACTCACTCAGAATTAAGGAATTTATTGTGACTGACTGGGAATTCAATAAGCTATAAAATGCAGCAGTCTAATTTATTGTAAATGATGGAGTTGCTTATAAGAGTCTTATTCCAAAGGTCTTTGGCAGATTTACTCATATTTTTCTAATAACTAGTACATCAATCGATATCGATGGCTTTTAACAGTTTATATAGAATATTGAGTACTTGCGTATCACATGACATTGACTCACTTCGCCAAATCAAAAAAAACGTCGCCAAATACTATCATCGTTATTAATATTTTATTTGAACACACATGGAAACGATTTTTCACTATTGGCTGCATATCATGGAATTTGTTGGGGTTTTTTGAAGGTATAATAACTTGAGTATCTAAAATATTGGTATAAAAAGCATTTGTACCTCATCTCATGAAATAGAATCGTTTATTTTCTTACATTTTGCATCATAATTGCTTTATCGTGTGCTGTATCAATATAAGTCCTAATTGTTATACATTCTATGCATTATATCCATTCCAGCATTTTTAATTTAAATTAATATCACATTAAGAAAGAAAAAAAAAAAGATCGTACATTTCGAGTTTTGCAATGTCCTTAACAATTAATCGCAATCAGACATTAAAACCATCACGCAATACTTAAACGATTCGAATCTTTTCATCCTAAACACACAATTCGAGAATACCACACGACATTGGTAAAAAAAAAATTCCATGCTCAGACCACCGATGTTTGATAAACTTCCACAGCGGTGCCTGGCTCGCGTGGAAACCCAACCAAACAACAAATCCTTTTCCGCTGCTTAAACGCGCAAAAATGTTCTTCTAATGGGGCTGTAATCAATTATTTTCTCTCTTTATGAGAAGCGGCTTTCGATTTGAATGTTGCAACAACACAAACCGATTCGGAAGCGCCTCGCCATTAGTTTTGGCTCAGATGGACCGATTCCCAACAAAGAAGTATTCCGTTAATCATCAATCAAATTTCAACTAACTGCAACCACCGCACGGCTTAAATATTCACCAGCTTTTAATGTTCTTTGACTGGCCAATTTTCTAAAGCGCAGAGAAAATGGAAAGGCCATTCACTGGTTGGGTATTGATGAATTGTTGACGTTAAAGTTTCCTTGCTGTGATCGCTCTTGCCTCTGAAACCTTTCGTCTGGTGTTTGTGTAGGGGGTGAGATATATTTAAATAGGAAATATATTCATTTCTGGAGAGTTTTTATTATTATTGAGCTTTTTACTGAAAAAAAGCCTTTAGGTTTTCCTCGCTTAATGGTTAAAGACATTCGACCTATATTTAAAAACTTTTTTTCAGACCCAAAACAATGTCCTAATCCAGGAGTGGCCAACCCACTTCTCGGGGGCCACATGTGGTCCGCTTTGAAAAATTTTGCAGCCCACGAGATTCATAACAACTTTTCAAAATACGACTATTTTGTGCAATATTTTCGTTTTTGGAGGGTTTTTTTTAACTAATAAATCCCATAACCGTTTCTGTTTTATCACGTTTCTTCTGTTGCTACGAATCTTTTTTATTTTTTTTATTTCTTAAAATTGAAATTTATCAAAGCTTAAGGTATCCGACTACATTCGGAACCGTGATTTTTCAAAAGCGTGTAAATGGATAATATTTATGATATTTACTGTCACTTAGATTAGAAAATGTATATAAAATTGTTTTAAGAATATTATTACAATAAAAAATTATTTAAGTACAATATTTTGACAAAAAATGAACATAGAATGACCCATTTTCAAAATAGTCTCTTTTTGTGAAAAATGCTTCTATTATAATAATATTTTGCCTGTATATAGCTCAGACCTCTGTACAGAGGCTCAAATAGAATTTTTGAAATATATAACTTAGAAGTGGGGTTATCCATGTTTTACGACAACAGAGGTGAGAAATTTTAAGGAAAAAAAACGCCGATAATTGTTTCAATGGATTTTCACGCTGAAAATAATCTGAATTTTTCAAACATCATAGTTGAGCCTCTGTACAGAGGTCTGAGCTATATACAGGCAAAATATTATTATAATAGAAGCCTTTTTCACAAAAGGAGAACATTTTGAAAAAAGATTATTCTAAGTTAATTTTTTGCCGAAATATTGTATTTAAATAAATTTTTTTTGTCAAAATGTCCTTAAAACAATTGTATACATGTATTCTAATCTAAGTGACACTAAATATCATGAAAATTATCCATTTATGCGCTTTTTTAAAATCACGGTTCCGAACATAGTCGGATACCTTAACGGATGAAAACGTGGAACATCAATTACGATGCGCAAATATAAGCACTGAGGTTGACTTGCAAAAACTAAGTGAAAGAGTTGAGAAACAAATATCTCACTAATGAAGAAAATTAAAAATTATTTGATCATTGCGTTATCATTATTATATTATCCATGTTTGAATACATGAAAACAATGGGAGCAATAACAATATCTCAATCTGTTTCAAATTTTCACTCCAATAAATATTTGTACTGGGTCCAAATCTAATATAAAGATATATATTCTTATATGCGGCCCGCAGGATTATAATGTTTTTCCAAAGTGACCCGAGGAGAAGTGATTTGGGTTCGCCACCCCTATCCTAATCTATATAAATAGAAGAGAAAAGCGACTCACTCCCTCATCACAATATCTCCGGAACTATTAGACCTACAGACTTGAAATTTGGTGGGTAAATTTCTTTCATGGAGTAGAGATCTGCTAAGAAACAGGTTTGCAAAAATTGACCTCCCCCCCAAGAGAGGGGGATTACGAGACGGTAAGGAGCGTTATACATAAATATTCCTGTTTTTGAACTATTAGGTCTACAGATTTCAAATTCGGTAAGAATGGTCCTTTTGTTTAGTAGAGGTCCGTTAAGAATGAGTTTAGTGGGAGTCAACTTGAGGAAGGGGCTTATAGGGAGAGTAAAAGATAATTCTACTTATAATTTTAGAACTTTTTAAATCAAGAAATGAGAGTTACGAAGAGTACTTGATTGTATTGAGAAACATTTAATGCTAGAAATTAGATATTAATTTATAAACAATATACATTCATACAGATTCCTGAAATATCCAGCGAAGCAGCAGGTTATAACTAGTACTTTTATAAACCTGTAAAAATATAGCAAATATATCATTTTATGATACAATGTCTTTAAAATCTATATATGCATTCCATAAGAGCAAGTTTTCTTTCTTCCCTTTATCATATAAGTTAGAAATAGAGTTGAATTATAAATAAAATTTTATACTCTCCTTTAGTTGTCGAAGTCCACAGGTGTATTGGTCTTGAAGTTCTTTTCTATCCGAAAAAAGTATTCTGAGTCTCACTACAGTTCTTTTAACATTGCTTAAAAACAATCTCAAAGAGTAAAAATGCACTTTAAGACAGAAAGATTGACGTGATATTTTGAAAAAGTACGACATACATAATCTACTAGTTAACAAAATTATTTTCTGTAAGGGTTTAGATGTAAATGGTTAAAGTTCTTTAAGAAAAAACTGAAATGAATCTCTCCATATTTTCGAAGTATTCATTTACTGTGCGGTTTTTAATTTTTAAAGTAGGTTTTACAGCTAAGCGATAAATAGTGCCAAGAAAACCCATTTACAGAAAAGGTTACAGCTACCATTTCCTATTAAAAATAGTTCAGGGAATTTAAATTTTAAACTTTTCTCTTAAATATATTTATATATTAACAACGACAATAAACTGTTAGTACTTTTTTTAATATTTTATAACACTTCATTTTAAACGGGTTAACTTTCAATTAAATAAATTATTAATGTTACCATTTTTGTACTGTGCAGAATCATTATTGCAAGTGATTACATGAATTACATGCTTTATTAATTTATTAGTTCCAAAATAGTTATTTATTTATATTTTAATTTTTTTATACATTGAATAAAAAGGTACTTTTCAAGAATAGTTATCTGATCAACCCTAGTGGCAAAATCTTCTTATCTATTTTATTGCAAAACAATAACGTGCATCTCAGCTAAATACGCGTGGAAGAAAATATACAAATCCTTTTTAGTAAAGTACGTGTTATTAACGTCCAGCAAAACCAGCGACGGAATTTTCGTTTGTCGAATGTACACCACATAATTTCATCCTCTCTCACTCCTTTTCAAAGGCTAACACCCCCTTCCTAATTAAGTTAGCATTGCAATTAGGTCACCAACACACATGCCTGCGACGTTCAGTGTTTAGCCCACACGCACACCAGACAGAACACTTCATTGGGACGCAACCTACATACATCGCCATAGTAAAGGGGTTATACTATTGCTGTGTGATATTTCGCGAGCCCCCCTTCCCCTTTGGGTTAGTGTCAGCTGGGGTGCGAAAACCCGACCGAGGCCGGGGTAGTCCATCATGGGTCACGTGACCAGGAGAGGGGGGGGGTGCTGCTGCTGGATTAGCCGCAAGGGACGACGGGACGCCTCGTTTAATTTCGCGCTCCAGAGCTCCTCGCCATCAACTTGGGACCCAGGGGTTTCAGTGGTGTGTGGTAACGAGAAGGGGGGGGGGTGTGGAGGATGGAGAGCAAGAGCAGAGCGTGCTCTACACCCTTGGCGTATTAGGTTTTGTAGATTCCGGGTGGCTGCAGAAAGGGAGTAGGGGGGTAGAGCAGAATTCTCTGGAGCGTGGTGTGTTGTTTTTCCAAATGCAACATGTGCTCGTGATGTAGTTGGTAATGCGTTGCGATTCGCAGTGTTCTGACACGAGAAGTCGGTGCTTTTTTTTGCTGCTTTTACTTTTATATTTTCTTCATATTTATGTGTAGAGGTTATGTATTCATTGGTCACCTTAATAAACTTGTGTTGGGGAGAAGTGGTAAAGGTGGAGTGTGATGAATGAATGAATTTTTTAAAAGAATTTCCGTAATTACTAATCTATAATGCAAATTCCTTATGTTAACATTTTGTAACAATATATGCTTTGCTAAGGAGAATTAAATATGTATTAAAAACAAAAATACTGCTTTCTCAGAAAAAGAATAGAAACAAAAATTACGCGTAGAAAAATATTTACTAATTATTAAGGTGTTTATATTTCGCATTTAAAATATTTGTTTCAATTCATGCTTTGTTCTTTACATTTTTGCATTGGAAGTCGTCCGAAAAAGGAATTGTGCTCAAGTTCTTTGCAGTTCAATGTACACAAGCTTAAAAAAAAAGAAAAAAGAAAAGAAAAGGAAAAAGTAGAAAGCATTTTTACCTCATTAAGAGTTAATTCTGTTATAAAATTAACTTTTCATATAGTTTGCACCAAATATTGCTTATAACTATTTCATTTATTCAAATACAAAAAAAAAAAACCTTTTTTTTTTTTTTTCTTCTTATTGTAAGCATTATTTTAAGCATATTTAAGGGTATCAAGAGACAATATTTCTCCATCGAACCTACTGAGAGAATTTAGAATCCCTTGTTAATAAATCATTATTGAGGAACTATTTTACTTTCAACTAGTAGAAAAAGTCTACCATGATACTTAATACAAAATCTTACATTTTGCATAAAATAAACATCTGATTTATGTTTGTGCGTGCGTTTAAAATAATTCCAAATAATACATGTTGTCTTAGATAAATCTTGTGTCTCAGATAATTGAAGATATATTTCTTTGTCAAATAATAATAGTCGAACTTTAAAGCTCTCAATCATAATTACGCATAAATATATCATATTATTTCTTAAATAATGGACTTAAGAATTATCTCATATGCGTTACCTAGCAGTCTGCTTTTTCTATTTAAGTGTTAAACTAAAATAAATGATTAATGAGAAGTATGCAGTTTTTCAATTGAGACTGTAATCATTTTTTACTGCAATAGAAGGGTGGTTAATCACTATTCATTTACGATGAATGGAACGTAACTTTAAATTATCAAATATTATATCGATGCACTGGTGTGGGTTTTTAGTGAAATAGTTTCAAAGAACTAAAAATTAGAATACTAAATTTAGTTTCGAACAAAGAAAAATTCTAAATCCATACGAATTTTCTGGATCATATATCATTTTGTATTTAACTCCCCCTATGGGGTTCGCTTTTACTCCCCCAAGCCTTGTGGCTGGGGGCATTTATTGTACAAATCCTGACTGTGGATCATTTGTGCTGTCTTATAAAACTATCCTGTAAATTATGATCTGAATAAAGAATTTTAAAATTTGTTCTAACTTTTATCTAAGCCAAAGAGAACTACGACTCGCTAAGCCTATTTCTCAAAGAATTCAGTAAAAATTTTATTAAATTCCACAATCTCTGTCATTCTTAATCTTTCATAAATTATAAAAGACATTTTAATTAATTATGAGATTCAATTTTAAATTTTATTATATGAAATGTTCGGAAATGGGCTCCACGTAAGTTCATGCTCTCGTACAAACGGCGAAAACAGCCTTTTCTTTAAGGCTGTCTTCGGCTAATGTTAAAGAAACAGAGACTAAATTCGTAATATTTTTTCTGATATAAAAGTACTTAAACATTAATATTAAATTCTGCCTTCACTATCCTGTAGAGAATCACTTATTTCATCATACTATTCATTTTTATCAAAATTGTGTGTGTGACACATTTGTTTCTTTTATAAAATGTGTTTCGCATTTTTTTTCCCTATACGGTAATGCTAAATGAGCTATCCCTTCACGTGTTAAAAGAAAAAAAAAACTAATTTATGAAACATTTTGAAATTTTAAAAACACTATATTGTAAACAAATGAATGAGTTACAATGCCACAATTTTTTATAAAAATTGAGGCATTTTTTTATGTCCGAAAATATGCTTCACGTAAAATCACGCTCTCGTACAAATGGCGAAAACAGCCTTAAGGACAAGCGAACGAATAATTGGAATTTGATAAATCATAAATTTAATTCATAGTAAAAATAATAATTATATTAGACTACTATTGGAACATTAATAATAAATGCTACACCAATTAAATTTACAGCTATTTTTTCATTAAGGTATCCGACTACGTTCAGAACCGTGATTTTAAAAAAGCGTATAAATGGATAATACTTATAATATTTAGTGTCAGTTAGATTAGAATACATGTATAAAATTGTTTTAAGGCCATTTTGACAAAAAAAAAAAATATTTAAATACAATATTTTGGCAAAAAATTAACTTAGAATAACCTTTTTTCAAAATGTTCTCCTTTTTTAAAAAATGCTTCTAAAATAATAATATTTTGCTTATGTAAAGTAAAAACTTCTCCAGAGAGTCTGAACTTTTTTTTTTTTTTGAAAAATTTACATTATTTTCAGAGTTACAACTAATTAAAATAATTATATCGGCGTTTTTTTCTTAAAATTTTTCCCTCTATTGTAGTAAAATATGAATAAACCCAATTCTAAGTTATATATTTCAAAAATTCTATTTGAGCCTCTGTACAGAGGTCTGAGCTATATACAGGCAAAATATTATTATAATCGAAGCATTTTTCACAAAAGGAGAATATTTTGAAAAAAGGTTATTCTATACATGTTCATTTTTTGTCAAAATACTGTACTTAAGTAATGTTTTATTGTAATACTATTCTAATCTAAGCGACACTAAATTTCATAAATATTATCCATTTATACGCTTTTGCAAAATCACGGTTCCGAACGTAGTCGGATACCTTAATCCAAAATAAAGTACAATACTCTTTTTTTCTTTCACATTATGCATCATAAACAATTCAGCAACCTTGATTTAAATAGCAACTTCAATAAATTCTGCAAGTTAAGCAATCTGTTATAAAATAGTTATCATCAACATTCTAAACCGTCTGCTTTCTCCTCAAAATTAAGCAAATCTTTGGGAGGGTATAGAGAGAATGATTGATGTTTTGAGGGAAGTGTAGAAACGGAGACCAAACTATGCCTTCGTCTTCAACAGCGAGGAGCTAGGATTAGAAGTTTTACCCAGAGCTCTTCCGATTTAATCTGGAATAGAATTTCGTGGATATTTGAAGCTCAGACGATCCTTTTGTTGTCATGACGACCAGAATGGGTAACTCGATGCGTCGTTATTTTGTGGCGGTTAGGGTTAAGCGACTGTCACTGGCTAGAACAAAATCCCTTCTTTTCTCTTCTGTTCGTTCGATGTGAAAGAAAATACCGAAGCCTACCATCATTGTTTTAAAAAGATCGCGAAGCTTAATTCTGTATCAGAAAGGATAAATAACGATACTGATTAAAATTGTTTATTTCATGCCTTTAAGTTTATAGAATATTCCAAAAAAAATTTTTTTTTCTTTCAGTTGTCTAAAATTTGTTAAGTTTTATATGCCTTTTATTTCAGTTATAAATAGTAATTTCTCAGAACTGACGACAAACAAGAGATTCAATTTTTCATCAAAGGATTATCTACGTTTTTCGATATCGATTTTAAACCATCTTCGCTTGATATTAAAAAGCCTTTTTTTTTAAATGCATTTATTTATGTATGTATTAATACAAATGCAAGAAATTCTTACAAGATATTTAAATTTCAACAAAATGATATTTTTTAATCTTTACTTTTGTTAAACGAAGCTTAAATTTCATCTTAATTGTTTTCCCCCAACTGTTCCAAGTTATTGTTTTAGCGATTCCATTCATTTCCTAACAACTGCTTAAAAATTCCTTAATAATACTAGTAAAATAGAGTTATTTTTAGAAAGAAGTTAAATTGCATATTTAATACGATCAAAAAATTACTCTGTTCATAGCTGTTTTCAGTAAACAAAGATTCCTCCGAGAAAACATTAGTTCTGTATCGTCTATTGTTTTAGATTTTACGCCAAAAATAATCTGTATTTTCTTATATATATATATGTAGATAAAAAAGATGTAAACTAAAATGTAAATTCCCCAACGATAATAAGTATCAAAACAATAGAATAATGAGTTATTTCACCTTAAAATATTTATCAAGGCATCATTTTTTCCTGTATTGTGTTTTTCAAGTCCTCTTCCCCCTTTCCCTCTCCATATTCATACAAAAAATATTGTGTAAAATAAATATCATGAATCGGAAACTGACATTTTTTGGTCTCTTGTGAACTGTTTTGTATTAATATAGAATTCAGATAACTATTTATTATTCATTTCATTTGGGAACTGCATGAAAATATAGTCTCTTGCATTTAAACATAAATGACAAATCTGAAATAGGGAAGAAAGGTCACTCTGATGTAAATATTATTCTTAGGACAAATAAAATGCTAAAAAAGGTATCTTTTAGAAGTCTATATCGAAAAACTATGAATTAACAACTATACATCATAAATCAGTTTTTCCTCTCTCATACACACATCCATTAGATTATTTAAAAAATTACTCTCCAATTTCGGTAGTGCTCGATATTAAAATTATACTTTTTATTCTAGATTCTGGCAGCCCCGGTGATTTTGGATATGCAGCTCAGCCCGCGTTCTACGATTTTTTCCCAGGACAACCCCCGCCGGATGGAATGGCCTACCACGGGGTGTTGGGCCCCGGACAAAATGTTCCTCCCCCTCCTACCAGTATGGAGCAGCCCCTATCTGCAGTAGTAGGACCTGGTAAGAATCCAATACATTTTTCAATAAATGCATATCTCAATGTATTCCATGAGAACAAATTAACCCTAACAAAATTAATAAGTAGTTGGAATTCTGTTGCTTAAAACTTATAATTTTTAAAAACAAAAATAACTCGTTATTTTTGGATAACAATTACGGTTTGTGTTACTAATGCATTTTAATTTAACACACATCACATCAAATTTTTTATATTTCTAAATAAAACATAGAATATAAACTTGAAAAATTATTTGAGATTTAATTATTAAATTTATGTACTTACATATGTGAGGAGAAATCCTAGATTTTTTTTTTTTTTTTTTTTTTTATGTTTAAGTCGCGCTTGTAGACTCCACCATGTTTGAAAGTTCACGCTGTAACAAAATTTCCATACATAAAATGAACAATTCTACATACGTATTAAGTTATATAGTAATTTATTGTGCATATAAGTTGAAGCTATACGTATTTAATCAAAATATTCTTCTTCTTTTTTTCTGCGAATTTAATTTCTTATGAGAATGTAAAAATATCTTCTTGTAAGATAGTTAATTAATTTTTGTTACTGTTCTCTAATAGTCTTATTTAACATAACTGTTGCCACAAATGGTGCAAAATAAAATGTTTGGGAAAACTGTACGCGTTTTGATAAAGACTTCTTAAAATTTTTAACCACAAAAAAAAAAACATCAAACGAACTCAATGAAAAAAATTTTTACCTCCTGTAAAAAAATCCCACATTAAAAAAGAACTTCCAAAAACACTCTTACCAAAAGAAAGAATTCTAAGAATTCTCTTTATTGTTTCGTCTTGCATCGAAGTCAATTTGTCGACAGAATGCACATAGTTCCAAAAAAAAGAGCATAAACGAAACTCTAAACTCACATTCATATTGTCAATGAAGAAGAGACTCTCCTGAGAGAGTGTAAAAAAAATTCCCTGCACTTCTTTTAAAGCCACGTCCTTCAATCCAAAGTCCCTAATTTGTCACCAAGTTTAATTAAACTAAAAATATCTTCCATCTGCCAATTCCGATATCGAAAAATCGCTCAATATCGGAAAAGGGAAAAGAAGTACCTAAGAAATGAGCCAGAAAAGGGAGAAAAAGTCTATGAAGGAATTTTTTTTTTTATCTATACTTAACTTTGATCAATGTGCAAATGACACCCCGTTTTTTATGCAAGTTCTGATCGATTGGTAATTATCGAAAAATTTCCCTGTGCCTTGATTTTCAATATGCAGCATCAGTTTCAGAAGAAAAACATGACTATTGTTTCAAAGTTTTTTTTCTCCCTTCTCCTTCGTTGGAAGTTTCAGAAAGAGCTTATTTTTTCCCCCTCCAACTAAATCCAGATGGTAAATTTGTCATTACTACAAAATAACAAAAACAAAGTGTATCAGAGAATACAAGCAATTCTTTTTTGATGAGCAAAGTCAGCATATTTTAATTAAACTAAAACCAAAAAGTAATTTTCTCGTATGTAGTGAAGCGCAGTCTATAATACATACTTTATTTCAAATACTTATGAACTCGTTTTCCTTTAACTCGGAATATTCTTAAACTTCTACACAGAATAGTTTGGAAAGATAGGGACAAATTTTATTCCCTGGAAATATGTTCCTTTTCTCTATGTCTACATTTTTATTATTTTTATTTGATTTTTTTTTTTCTTCTTTTTTTGTACACGCACGAAGTATAGAATTTTTTTTATTATCAGTGATTTGAAACTTGCCTTGTCTTTTTAAAAGAAAAATACATTCGAAAATTTCCCCCCAAAAAAAGAAAGGAAAAAAAAGCTTAAAAAAAGAACTGAATATCGTCACACGAGCTATTTCTTGAAATGACTTCTTAAAAATATTCCCCCTTTTTCCCCCCAAAAAAACTCACTTCAAAGGGAACTCTTATTAACGTGAGAACTCTTTGATAATCTTAATACAAAAAGGGAAAAAGTTTTTCCCGATGAACTTCGATAATTTAAAATGCTGCTTTAATTTTTAGTCATTTAATATTAACAAATGGAATGTCGACTTTAAAATTAGTTTCTAAAAAGTTGTATCGGATTTTATTTTTTCTTTTTAATTTTATTCCTTCTTTCTATTTCATTTCATCGGGGAGAGACAATTTCTTCAACCAATCTTATTATAATTACATAATTAAGATTTCAGATAGAAAATAAAATGGAAACAAAAAGTATCTAGCTTGTATTGTAGGTAAAACTAACTTTTACCTAGTGTCGAAATCTTAGCTCTCATTTTTAGTTTAATTCTTTTGCTTGGTGTAGAATTTCTTAAATGAGAAGAAATTTTCAAGCTTAATTTGAGTTGTTAAAAAATATGTTTCATACATCCCAAATGAAAGTGTTTTTATGTATTATTACTTTTTCTTCGTAATAAAGCTCTCGTACAGTTTCAAAGTGCAACGATAATAAAAATCAAAATCAAATCAGTCACTTGTATTAAAAATTTGAATTTTTAACTCATGGTGCCTCAGAAACAAAAACAGAAAGAAAGAAGTATTTCGTTTTTTCTTCCTTGACATATTTTTTGTTTGAAATATGATCTGGCTAGTAATACAATAAAAAAAAAAATGAAATAAATTTGCGCAGCCTAAATTACAGATCAAACGAATTATTACGTTAACAGTCCCACAATATACAAGTATTCGTTTTGTTTCTGTTATGTGATTTACTTGAAAGAAAAATATCTTAACTTTCATGATTAATTTTGCTTCATGTATTTCTCATTTCAGTTTAAACTGACATAAAATTTTGTTATCAATTTGTTTTTAAATTTTAATAAAAATGATTAAAAATACGAAAAACATTTCTATTGTTCCCATATTTTTTTATCCGCACGAAATTGTATAAATTTCCTTTTTAAGTTGTTTAAATGCCGCAAAGGTATAATAATTGCATGAAATAAATAATTATAAATTAATAAAACTTTAAAATAAATAAGTAAACATATGGAAGTGTACATATTTTTAGCAGAAAAATATAACTTCAAAATAAATTTAAAATGAAAAACGGCGTTTTTAGTTACTTCATGTTAAATGGTTTGAGCATACCATTTTTATTTTTAAATTATCCACCATACTTGTAGAACATTTTTACATTACATGCATAGGTTAGTAGATGCAAATGTGTTACGTTGTAGGAAAACTAATCAATCTATGAGACTCAAAATTTATTTTGATATTAAAATTAGGATAAATTTATATGGAAATAAAAAAAATTGAAATTGTACTCCTAACTAAAAACTAAGAAAGAATATTAGAAATCAGAAATTAACTCTGTTTCCCAATTAGGTGCACATGCTTTATAAAAATAGGAAAAATATAAAATGTATATGTTGCATTGCATCATGATATATGTCGAACAGTAGCGCACACAGGAATTTCTCACGGGGGAGGGGGGTCCAGGGTCGAAAGTCAAACATTCTCTTATCATGCTCCTGTACGCCGCCCGACATATTCTTTTGATTTTGTTGATTTTCGGGTACAAAAAACAGTAAAAAATTAATTATTGAATAAATAATCATCATTAATTTATAAAAATTATTAATAACAAATACTAATTAAAAAATCTCGAACTACTGTATACATAGGCTTATAATCACTCGAAAAAAAATCGAGGGCTTGGGGGGAAAAAAAAAAAAAAAAAAAAAAAAAAAAAAAAAGATGATATTACATTTATGATCAAAGAAGCAGAAGCTGTATGTTAAAATTCCACAATGTAGATCCATCATGATGAGAAATGCCATGTCTCCATCTTAAGTGAATTCATTTTGTTACGGTGGGGGCGGAGAAAACTAGTTAAAATAAGGACTAACTATAAAACTAAGGTAAACATTTATAGCAGTTATTTATTTGTCGAATAATAGAGAATTTTTATATTTAATGGCTTTAATAGGGAAGAGAAACTTGCATAACAGCGAAATGTGAGGATCTTTACTAAATTGGTATGTGACTCTTTGCTTGCCGAGACTTAAGGTCACATAATACGGGCAGAATCAAAGCTCTTATTGTAGTAGTTGATCTGTAACCTAATCATAGATATTTGAAATAAGTGAAAATTATAATTAATATTGATCCTGTATTATGAGTTTGAATGTTTTGCTATATGTGTGAAAAAGTATTTGCTTTTCTTCCAAAAGGACCTCTTCTGACTGCCTGTCTCCTTCCAGGTCCGGTGAACCTAGGAGCAGATGCCCCTTACCTTACAAGCCACGGTGACCATCTCCTGTCCCAGAGGTCAAGTCCGGACAGTGTCCTGAGTCTCGCGTCAGATGCCTACGGACCCCCACGGTCGTCGTCCGCCGGATTCCCGGGTGGTCATCCAATGTCTGAAACACCCGTCTGGTGACGTCACGCTTACCTGGCACCTCCCGTGTCAATAGCATCCGAATCGCACTGACTACGGAACATTATTGTGTTGTGTACAGAAATCGAAGACATCACTGCTCGTAAAATGAACTCACTAGCAGGCAGAAAGTGAGAAATCTCGACTGTGTCCACTTACTGACACTTTCTGACAAAACACATTTCTGCATCAGCATTCGGACTTAAAAATATCAAGTTATGTTGTTATACTGACTTTTTGGTAATAATGCCATGTTGCTGATAAAAGACCATTATGAAAAGAAAAAAAAAATTGCTGTAGTTGGTCATTTCAATCCAATCAAAAAGAATTGAAATTCTTGTTGCAAATTTTAAAAAAATATTGTTTATAAATATTCACACATGTACTTAAATTGCATCTAAATCCACATAAGAATATTTTACACGCTGAAGTTGTTTTCGAATTTAATTGGAAAGAGATTTAACTGGCCACATAATTGAAAAATTTGTAAAAGAATTTTCTTTGTTAATTTATTTAATATTGAAGGAAAAACGAAATAGATAATACTAAAAATATAATAAGAGTCATTTAATGGTATCAAGAATCGTTTCTTAGTTCCCATAAAATTTAATTTTGTCTCTGTGCTTATATTATATCTGTGCCGGCCAAATTCTATAGAAATAAATTTTGCTACGCACTTAATCACTTGAGGTATTAGTTAATATAAGTACTTCTATTGCTTCTTGAATAACTTTGGTTTAAATAACGACTTAACCAAATAATTTCACTTTACCAAAAAAATTCAAGGG
>BMAV01012462.1:0-50623 GCA_019973955.1 Trichonephila inaurata madagascariensis | reverse complement strand
ACCATGTGTACAAAGTGTCTTATTTCTATTTTATTTGAATTTTTTAATACTATTGAAGTATTTAGTATCTGACCTATTTGTTTAAATTTCTAATATTAATTTTATTTGATGTCTGCCCATATTTTTAAATTTTGGGCATTTATATATATATTTGATTTACTGTAATCCCATGATCAGAGATCTTTTTATTACATTTACTTTTTAAACCTAAAATACTACTCTTTCAGAGAAAAAACTAAACTCAGATCCAGAATTGAAAAAAATTAGGAAGATAAAAAATTCATCACTATTACTATTTTTGAAATAATGTACATTATAGCTGTAGGCAGTACAATATATTTGTTGATCATCTGCTTGACCTTCAAAGTTATTGGTACGGTTAGTTACGACCCGTCTCTTATGTATTTGTTTTTCATATAGGTTGAAAAAAGTATTTCTGGGGATTTTTTCCGAAAAAGGTTTTATGCTTTTTTAAAAAAGCACAGAGAGCACTTTGAAGGATTACCTGGCCAATATTTATTTTTCTGAGTATTCTCAAACATTAAATCATAATGAAAAATACTTCACACATTTTTTAGCAGTAACATCCATATATTATTTTGGGATCATTTTTAACCCGGGAACGGGTACCACACAGATCACAAACGTTAATTTGGGAAAACTGTTTATTTGTTACCGAAAACTGAAAATGCCTGAAAGTAGGTAAGCACTTTCTTTCATTAAATTATTCACTGAAATCACTATTTGTATCTTACAATAAAATAATTATAAAAAAAGGATTGGGCTGACTCACAATCACCCCACGAGCACACTAACGTTAGTATCGAGTGGTGTCGTCCCCAGATAAAACATTTTGAAGTTTTCCCACTTTAAATATTAAAGATAACACAATTATTCTTCATGGGAAATTTTTATATTTTTTTTTCCTTATTTAACATTAATTTTAACCCTTCTGTGAGGCTTAAAATTACAGTTCGTTTAAAAAACTAATTATAATATGAGCATTCACTTTAAATATCATTTTGTATTTTCGTAAACATTGTCACACACTTAGGTGTACTCTCCTGACAATTCAGCTATTTTATCAGGAATGTTTTAGTTTTTTTTTAAAAGAACTCGTGCGAAGAGAGCGGGTATACATCATACAGTATACTTTTTAAAGTATCAAGCTGCACAGGGTATTTTATAACCAATTTATTAATATTAAAAAGAAAGTTTCAAAATATTAGGGCTTTATGGGCTTTTTCCGGGAAAATTTTTTTAAAGGGAAAATTTAAGATTAGAAATTGACACTCTGAGTTATTTTTCTATATTTATCTGAGATCTATATTTTGTCTTCAAAGCAGCCACCATATTTTGCAATCTGTTCCAATTTAAAAATTCAAGAAAGAAAAATAAAACATATATTACTTAAAAGTAACATATATAAAATTTAATATACTCATTAATTTGCACAGTTTATAATTAAAATTGTACTGTAGCTTTAGCGTCAAAGTGCATTATTATTGCATTCAGTATGTTATGGAATAAGGGGGGCGCGATAAAAATTATGATTGAAACGTGGATCGTCAGAGTTGAAAGTTTGAGAAGCACTGCCTTAAGATTTGCAAGAAAACGTTTGCCACTCCAGAAAAAGAGTTATGAGAGAAATATACTTTAGTTTCCAAGAAAAACTGCCATATAGGAGGATGTTGACAAGGTCATTGGTAACAAATGAACGTTTTACCCAGAAATAAAGATTTCATAAGCCTAGGGTGACTCTCTATCTCTCTCTCTGTGCCCAGCGTGACCGCTCCCGGGTTAAAACTGCAAAAACAAATTTAAAAAAAAAAAATTAAAAGCTAAACCTATCATTCTTTTAATGTACTAATATTCTAGAATTTTGAGAAATAAAAAATATGTGTATGAAAATAGTGAAGTATAAGTATCATTACCTTCTTTATCAATTCTACAGAAAACAACTAGATGTTTGGAATAATCTCTCAGTTTCATTTGTAATTACAAAAACCTGTATATGATTATTTTTATTCTTTATATAACTATGTTTCAAAAAAATCTATATACAAAATTAAAAATTCAACTGGAAAATCAACTATACATAGGGAATATTGACAGAAAATGAAATGCTGAAGCGTGAAAAGCATTTTAATCGATGCATACGTATAAAATTTAAAATCCTAGGTATTACAATACACTTAATAATGACTTGTCAAAACAAATAAAACTGTGTCAGTAAAATAAAAGTTTTCCGATAAAAATCTGAAAGAAAAGAAATAATTCTTCTTTTTATAGTTACAAAATATCTGCACAAAAATGTTTTGTGTGATGAGCATTCAAAAAATTTAAATATTGAGAATGAGGTAGAAATACCCCTTTTGAAATTCTGAAAAGTTTTAACTGAAAGCCTTCCACAAAAGATAAGTTTGCAATTTTGTATGAACTTCCTTTTAATCCAAGAAAATATATATTTGCTTATATTTTAGAACAATGAAACTCTTCCGACTACCCTACATTACAGCAAAAAAAACACCATCCCTTCTCTCCATTTTCAAAATACTCATCATTCAAAAACTCCTTTATCTACGTAGAAGAAAAACATAGCTATTTCTATCATATTTTTACGGGTTTTTAAATTTTTTTTCCTATTTTAATATTTTTATCTGGCATTTCCCTTCGATATTTTGTAATCTTAACTTCCATCTCAGTTCTCCTTCACTATCCCAACCCACCCTTCTATGAAAAATCGCCGAGACCTTTCGAGCGGAATGCGTTACATGTCAGTCAGCGGCCCCTTTTGGAACTTTTTTGGGGTGTCACGGCCATCTGACCCGGAAAGGACATTGATGGACTTCAGCCATGGCCACATGTGGAGTAGGCTGAATGTTTTTGTGCAGGGAAAGAAAAAAAGAACATGGTATAGGAAAGAATAAAACATAAAGAACTGGAAAAGCCGAAGATTTAAAAAGAAGGGGGGAAAAAAAAAAAGAATTAAGATGGAAGTTGTATAGTTTTCAATCTTTAACTTCACCCGTTTATCGGCTGCTTGCTTTCAGGAAGCTTTTCCTTCTCCTTTAAAAAATTTGCACTTAAAATAAATATGTGGCTTTTATATTTTATTACAAAGACTTTTTCCATCAATTTTATTTTAGATAAATTCCATTATATTTCCCCGATAGCCTTTCTTCCTGTAGAAATCTTTTATAAACATTTCAAGTTTAAATTGTAGTGTTGAATTGATAGAAAATGTTTATTTAAACATTTTTCTTGATTGTAATAAGCATGGAAGGGTGAGAGAATTTAATCAATTGTAGAGTGCCATACTTGGCATGAATTCATTAATATTTAAATAATAAACTTAAACAAATTTATCGGAATTTACAAAAGTTAAGACTTTCGTTCGTTTTCTTATACTGAAATTATAAGGATTACATAGAAGAAATTTTTATTTTTTTTTGGACACATTTATTTAAAGATAGTGCTTGTTTAAAGATAGTTGGCTTCCTTTTTAATTGTAGAAAGTTTTGCATTGAATTAGATTTCATCATCGATATCGTAATAATTACACCCTCGCTATCTTTCTTAAAAGTTTTGATTTCGTTGCATTGCAAAATTTTTTCATAAAAGTATTTTCTGTTTTCTTTTAAAGTCAGAATAAAATCTCATCTGATGTTCAGAAAGAATGAATTATATATATGGTACTGCTTGATTAATTAAAAAAAACATAAATACGGCCATATGTCTTTCATTTTACTAGAAGTTATATAACTGTATAGTAGAAAATGCAAAATAAGTGTCTCGGAAATTATTCAAAGGAATTGATTATTAATTTTTTTGCGTATGATGTTTCTATATGTAATTATGTTGAGTTTATACTTAAAACAAAGTGATATCATTTAGAAAGTGCGAGCAAATAAGTATATTAACCATGTTTTTAACGTAAAGAGTAAATCAATCTACTTTAAATAAAATAGGTGACAGGATCACCTAAATATTAATATTATACTGCATATAAAATTCAAAAATGCCCCATGATCTTTATTTACTTATTTCAATGCTTGATTTCAAAGTAAGAGCATGTGATTTTTCGTATCAGTTTTCTCCCAGATCATGATTTGTAACGTTTGTATTTTTGCTACGGGCATTAAAATCAAGCATGTGTGTCTATCAATTTTTGTATTAATTTTAGTAAACCTAAAAACGAAACTCATGAACGATTTCGTATATTATTTAGGGATAGAGTTTTAAATTTAACAATAGTTTTTGAATGGCACTCTCATTCCAAGGTGGACGGGTTGTCTTGAAGAATGCAAGCGTTCGGGAGAGCAAACATTACCCAAACAAATGAAAATGTGAAAAGATTGGAAACTTCATAGGATAAAATTGTAATTTAAGTATCCAAAAACGTGTAGATAATAATTTAATTTTATATGGAGAATTCCAAGGAATTTAGACGAATAACTGAAACATGTGGCACATTACGGCAAAGTTTGTTTCAAAATTTCAGAAGGTTTGTTTCAGAAGGAAAAGCACATGATTGTATATTTTCAGCAGTATATAAAACTGACAAATATGCCAGTTTTACTTTATGTTCATAACAAGAGATGAAATTTTTATTTAAGGTCATTATTTAAAAACTAAACAGAAATCCTCACAGTAAATTAATCCAAGCTTTTTGAAGCTGAAGAAAGTACATCAAGTTCGAAGCGCATCAAAGCTATTGTCCATATAAAGTTTGTCCCACTTGATATATTGTTTATAATTTTGACTTCTATTATGATATTCTAAGTCATTTTAAAAAAGATATGCGAGGAAAATGTCCTGAACTATGGCGTAGAAAGAATTAGAACAGCGCACCAGTTCACAATTACCTAAGAACCTCAGTTATTTGTTCAGCACTATCTTATGTCGAATACCTTATCTCGATTACCAATGAATATATAAAAGGGAGAATATATTACAAGATTAAGAATCCTCATGATTCCTTATTTGGCATATACTTACATATATAGTCATCGTGGAGCGTTTAAAACGATTAACCATTCTAGCTTCAATGTGTGATTGCTAAACTTTGATATGTCCTATAGCTTTAATTTTTTAACCAATTCATTACCTATTTATGGACAGTACGTATGCTTAACGCTAACTTACCATGAGTAAATTGATTAGTTGGGAGGTGCGTACACTTAAGCGATATTTGTACTTAATATTTCATTTTCCTTTATTCAACAGAAAATATCAAATGACATAAAAATGCTCGATTGTACTTTTCTTTATATACGGATGATTTAGAAATAATGTGTATACCTTGTAATTAATGAATTAATTAATAAATAAAAATTTCCACCCGTTGTATAAAAATCTGAAAAAACACCCAGAAAAGTCCTTAATAGTGTTATAGAATAAGCATAGATACAAAAATAGTGATAAGTTTTTCTTTGGAATTATGTATGGTTCTTTTAATTATTAAGAGCAGAATGTCAGCAATACATCATTTGAGTGACTACGATCGTGGAAAAGCAGTTGAACGACTGGAAGCAAGTTAAAGAGTCAATACTGTAGCTGCTGCAATGGATGTATCAAAGAGTGTCATCTCGCGATTCATGAAGGTGGCTGAAGGTATAGAAAAACATTGCGAAATCATGCCGAGGGGCACAGTAGGAACACCAGATCTATAGAGGATCGCTATGTAGACCTCGTGTCAAAAAGGAACATAAATTTCACTCCTAGACAAATAGCTGCAAACCTTGCAACCGCTACCGGTACGCATGTTTCAGCAAGAACCATCTCACGGTGATTAAATCCAGTTGTTTTGCATGCATGGAAGCCTGTTCATTGTATTTAACCATGCCATCTTCAAGAGAGATTCATCTGGTGTAAGGAACATGTTGCTTGGGATCACATAAATTGGTCTAGAACGATCTTCATCGACGAATCTCGTTTCAGTTTGACGTGATTCTGGCCACCAATTACTGTGGAGAAAGCGTGGAACAAGTTATGTCTAAAAGTTTGTTATGAACATGATCGGTACGGCCCAGTCGTGATGGTGGGGACAGGCAGTATGCACAATGGCAGAACACTGCTTCATATCTTTTAGAGAGGAAGCTTTACATTGCAGCTGTATTGCACAGAGATCATTCTGGTTCATGTTCGTATTTTTAGGGGTGCTTTAGGTTCAAAATTTCTGTTTATTGATGATAATACACGGTCACACAGAAGCGTAGAGGTATCAGGCGCACTGCAAAGTGAATATATTCTCCGTATGCAATGGACTACTTACCTTCTCGGCCTTAATTATATTGAAAATACCTGGGATGCTCTTGGCATACATCTTGCACAAAACACCATCTGTCCCTGTACAGTGCAAGAGCTCAAATTCGCCTTGAGAGACGAGTGGGACAATATCCCCCAAATACTCCCTGATTGTTTAATGAAGAGCTTGGGGAACAGATAAAAAAGGTGCATTAGTGTTCGAGGTCAGCACACATCTTACTAAGGTACTCATGCCTGTATCATTGTGACCTGAAGATAAATTTTTCGTGGCTGTTTGGTAATCCTTAATGGAGCCTCTTTTTTATTTGTAAGTTTTTAATTCTTCGACGTAGATATATCTGTACCATTTGCACAACAATACATGCACACCGT
Organism: Trichonephila inaurata madagascariensis; assembly: GCA_019973955.1. Taxonomy (NCBI): domain Eukaryota; kingdom Metazoa; phylum Arthropoda; class Arachnida; order Araneae; family Nephilidae; genus Trichonephila; species Trichonephila inaurata. The sequence continues at coordinate 43,981 of BMAV01012462.1, read as the reverse complement.
CCCAATTAAATATGTACTTAGTTTTATTGCTTCAATCATTGTCTGTTCTTAATTACCCCAAAAAAAAACGTAAATGTTTCTTAGCTATTGTCAAGCAATATAATTTTTGAAATTTTCAAAAGATTATATCCAAACATGTTTGCAATATTGTTACCTTTGTAGATAAATCATTCCATAAGATATATTTTTTAGATAATACCAATAGCTTTGAGAGCATTGCATTTAAAATTGTGTGTAAAATACTATTAATCAATTATTTAACAAATATTAAAAAGAGCAGTTAATATCTTTATGTGGGATAGGGAGCAACAAAGACTATTTTCCCTAAAAAAGCATATTCAAGCCACAATATATCAGAAATTCAATGCCATCTTAGGATTCCATAATTTTTATAATCGATCGCATTTATACTATGTACATCCTCGTTCTGCATTAGAAATTTTGACTAAATAATCTTATGATTAAAGTTGTATAGTGCGTACTAGTTCTAATTTCAATAAAAAACTAATCCCTTTATTCATGGTTCTACAATTTTTAGAGGGAGCTAGTGAGTGAATATTAAAGTCTTACTGTGTTCAGCTACACGAGGGCTTTTGGCGACGGACCTCGTCATTTTGAACCATGCTCAAGCGACGAGGACGACACCTGAGCTGCACCTCTCTCTCCTAAATACCACACCGCACAATCGGGAGGATGTTTGAGCTCTCGACAGATTTAACATGCAACGCTTCCCTACACGGCGGGTCTTTAGTGGTTCTAGGCTCGAACTCGTGACAAGCTAGCCACGATCCGATATCTTGATCACTAGGGTACCGTGGCCCACTTAGAGAGGGGAGGAAATATTATATATATACATCTCTCTTCCTCGTTTGATTTACACCATTTTTTTTTAATTAGCAGATATTGTATTTTGTGTTAGCGTACTTTGACATCATTTGGCAGAAACATTTTTTGCATCACTTCCTTGTAAAACAAATGATAAATTTAAAAATGGTTATATGTGTGTGTGGAGGTTGTAAAAATTATAAATTATATTTTCCTACAAATGTGTAAGAAAAAATGATTGGTTTTTATTCAAGTTACACTTAGAAGCAATACGAGAACATTTGCTGAAAATGCTTGGAATTTGGAATCATGGTTTAAGTAGAAAGGACCATATCTAAGAAATACTCCCCAAGCATTTATACAATTCCATCTTTAGAACTTTAAACAAGTCTTTATTGTTCTACAAGTCTTTATATCCCTATCTATTACCTTACTGCAGTGCTTCTCAAACTTTCAGTATCTGTGGCCCAGTTTTCAAAATTCATTTTCATTGCCCCCCCCCACCTTTCATACAATAATTATGTGTTGAATGCAATAATAATGTGCTTTAACGTAAAGCTATAATACGACCTTCATTATTAACCGTACAAATTATCACAGTAAGTATTAAATTTTGTATATGTGACTTTTAAGTAATAGACATTTTAAGTAAGTTACTTTTAAGTCATAGGAGTTAGTCATAGTAAGTTACTTTTAAGGCGAACCATTATGGATCAAAGTACCATTTTTAGAAAGAAACGTTTAATGACGTATAGGCGTGCTGTCAAAACATTTTGACTTGTTACTATTGGGAAAATAATAAAACTTAATATTACTAATTCAAAATTTATTTACTACGAAAAAATTCATTTTCTATTGTATTAGATGGTTTAATTCAAATTAAAATAACATTAGTGTGATTTTTGTAGTCACACATTAAATGATAAATAACTCATGTTATTATTGTAAGATGTTACTTTTAATAGAATGCATGCTGAGTTAGAGTCATCTGTCTAACGGTCTCTAAGCAATTAATTCTCTTTGCTCTCGTTCCCTTTTTTTGACAAAAGGATTAGTTTCAAAATGCCGTTTTACAGAACATTCTACATACCATTGTTCCAGAACATACAACACACACCATTTTGTCGTATTTACTAATCGTGCCAAATTTCTCAGTCCACCAACTTTAAAATTCTCTGTTACATTTACTATCTTGCATTTCTTTGTGTGCTAAACTAGCCATGTTAATTAAGAGTTAAAAACGTAGATAAACCTTGCATCATGTAGTCTACTTCGTAACTAAGGCAAGACATTAACAAACTTGTATACGCGTTTGTTCGTAATACTTCATAGTGAACTTGCTTATTTTGAATTAAAGTGCAAGCTGTTTTGATCGGAGTGCCCAGAATATTATGTCGCGTACCATCAATGGCACACGTGCCACTGGTTCGCCATACCTGTCATAGGATAAGTATTATGCTAACTTTCCTTTCAAATTTCAAATTTCGAACAGATTGCAATAAACACGGCAACATGTAATTTATTTTTTACTGTGTCAGAATGCATTTTGTTCTCCTTTCCAGTAAATTTTAATACTGTTTTTAAAAATAATCTTTATTTTAAATTTTTCAACATGCTCGTGCCCCCGCGTAGGATTATAATTCCCTCCTAGAGATCGCACCGCACAGTTTGAGAATCGCCGGCTTGCAACTATGACCACTAGGGAATTTTAAAAGAAATAAAGCATAAGAAAATCAGGAGAAGGAAGCCTGATAATTTGTTACGTAGTCATTTTAAATAAATATAAACAATGTTTAAAATATAGTATTAGGCAAGAAGAAATTTCAATTTTGATCAAAATGTGGGGACAAGGTTGCGGTTTCGAACCCAGCAGGAGTCCAGTTTTGCACTGAAACTCTCGTCAAATTTAAATCGTGGCATATTTTTCATCCAACGTGAGTTGTGTCTCCAAAGTCTTGGTTGCCAATATGCAGCCCTTTAGAAAAACAAACAGAAAAATTTGGAATTATTTTTCCATTGCATGTTTAATTTTATTTTTCGAGATCCAGAATATATACATTCTTGTGTTGAACGTTCATTTTTTTTCATATAGATTTTTAAAAAGAAGAAACTGTAAGAGGGCTGTAGTTTTTAGAGATTATTAACGGTATGAATCCATTCATTTTTCAGAATTGAAAGAATAAGTCCAACTTGAATCTCAGAATTATTTTTTTTTGTTCAAAATTAACATTGTTCAACATTCAATCATCAAAAATCAAACATTTATGTAAAAAATGGTGCTCGAAACTTAATTAATCTTCCCTTAAAATCTTTTATTTTTTGGTTTCCTTTTTCCCTTTCGACCATTCTTGGGATGAAATGTTTTCTTTTCAACTTTTACACAAAACCCAAGCAATAGGTGAAGTCTTTGTAAAGGTCTTCGCATTGTGGCCATGAATTCCCCTAGGAAATTTTGAAAACAGTTTCTCCTTATTCGCACAAGAATTTGTTATCTTTAGTAAATGACCAATAGGTACGTTTAACTGGTTCTTGTAGGTTTCTTTTCTCCGCTGCTGCTTGTTCGAAACAAAGAAGTCACATGCTTGCCTGAAGATCTATTCACTTTCATTTACTGATTTAAAACTATCTAGAAAATAGATGATTTTCTTATAGTATCAGAATTATTATGCTACTTTTCACCAACAAAGATGATTTTCTTATAGTATCAGAATTATTATGTTAGTTTTCTCGAAAATGGATGATTTTCTTATAGTATCAGAATTATTGTTAGTTTTTTTTTTTCTCGAAAAAAGATGTAAATTTTCAAAGAGGCTCATTTTATTTTAATTTTTTATACAGAAATATATATATATATATATATATATAATATATATATATATATATATATATAAAGGAAGCAAATTTTCTTGACATACATGTCAAATTATATGAAAATGTAATAGTTTCTAATATTTATGATAAAAGAGAAGAATTTAATTTCAATATCATAAAAGTTCCTCATCGGGAGCGTAATGTAAATGTTTCTATATTCAGAAATATTGTTATTAATTATATACAACGTAATAAATTTCTGGTGTCGAAAAAATCAGACATCATAAATAACTATAAACATTTTACTAAATATTGCTTAAATCAGAAACCCCAAAAATTTTTTATTAATAGTTATATGTATAAAGCAATTCAAAATAGTTGGGATTAAAATTTGAGATTGATAATATTTTAGTATATAAACTTAAATATTTCATAGTTATAGTTATCTCCATAATCTAATATTAGATAAAATTATTTTACTATTATTTTATTCATATTTACTCAGTGTTATTATAGTTATTTTATAATTTGCAACTCTTATTTATTTTTATTTCCATTTTTTTTATACTTTTTTTAAAGTGCTACATTTCAGCCATTCTTTATTTAAATTTGTATTGGGTATAGAATCTGGAAAAACAAATTTTTGCATTTTCAGATTTACCCGGCTTTGCATTTGTAAGTAGTTTTTAGGTAAGTTACCTCTATCTTCAATGGTTTAGATATTCCTACCCTTTTTTTCCTATTGGTTTTTGCTCAGTGTTATTTAAAAAAAAGGGGGAAAGGTTTGGGGACACCCACCCCTATGATGACTATGTTTTTTCGGATCCGCGTAAGCTAGAGGTGGGGGGGTAATCAAAATGTGAGACATATTGGTTTTTAATACAATTTTTATTAAGAAAATTTATATTACTTAATTCAATTACAATTTTTTTAAAATGAGAGAACCCCCAATTAAACCTTGTATTCAAGTCAGTCCCCAAAACGATCATTTATCTTAATTATAATAAATAAACCGATTCATCAAATTCCTATAAAAAAATATTACCTTTTCAGTTCTCCTTCCTTCAGTGTTTGGGTGTATCTATAATGTAACTGAATATGCGAGGTTTCCAACTTCTTTTAAAACAATTTTCTTCCAAAACAAGGAATCAACTCTTCGAAGACCAACAAGTTACCAAACCCCCACCCCTTACCAAAAAGTTCTACCCTTTTTTAAAAGTATACCCTCATTTACATATTATATTCGTTTGTCTTTTTGGGTATTGGGTTGGAAAGGTTTTGCCTTTCGTGGCGTCAAAGAACATGGGAGTTATTTGAGAAGGCCCGGAAAACCCCCAAAAAACCCCCAAGAAGAAAAACGTGTTTTAAGGGTTCTCAATCCCCTTAAAAAATTCGTGTCTAAATCTCTATTTCTGAATCTCTTCGCTTTCTGAGTTTTATTTAAATTTTAATCTTAAATCCTCTTTTTAAACTTTATAATTTTCAATATTTATCTTGATTTTAAATTTTTTCATTATATTTTAGAATTAAATTTAATATTCAATTTAAATTTAAATTTAAACCGTGACAATAAATTTTACCCAAACTGGCCAACATTAATAATTACTGTTTAATTCATGCCCACCCCACTTTTAACATTTATATTTAAAGTAACTATACATTACATTTTCTAAAAAAATTTTTCGGGGTTGCGCAGACCCAAATTTTATTTTTTATCATCACGCCTATGGAGCGGGATTTTCCCCATTTCTTGTTAAGTTTTTTATCATAATTTTCAGGGTCTGTCCCCTGAAATAAAATTTTCTGAGTCATTGTTTCCAATCTATGTTTAAATAATACCAATAAGTTTACAATATTTGTTCATTATATATTATTTGTAAATCACAAAAATTTTTTTCATCTCCACCCCCACATCGGGCCCCAAAAACTCCCAATGAGCCGCGCAGCCCCTTTATTATTATTGGTGCCCTGACTACGCCGGTTTTCCCCAAACCCAGATCCCTCATAATACGTAAAATACAACAACATATATATATACACATATTATACAATTAAAACTTTTTTTCAATAAACTATTATAAAAAAAACCCAAAAGGGATTTTCGCATCTCACGAAGTCAACATCGAAGCAAACAAATGTGCAATTACAATTGTTTTCCAAAAAAAATTTTAACAAGTCAAATTTCCCAAATTAAATATACCCCATTGTTTTTTTGATTTTTTTCTTGCATAACTTTAAGCACCGCCGGACTTCTTTCTTTAATAATTTTCCGACCACTTTTTGGGAAGATCAAAAAAAAAGAAACAATACAACCTGATTTTTATATTGGTCTCCCACCATTACGTCCAACGATGAGGTGCTCCCTTTTTCTTTTCCTCGGTTGCACTGGAATTTTTTTTTTTCTTGTTGTGAATTTTTTTAATCTTTGTCGTCCTTTCTTATTTCCCTTTTTTTTTCCCGGCTGGTCGGGTTCCTGTTTGTTCTCCGGCGGGGCCCCAGATTGTAGGTGGTTTCACCCTGGAATTTCAGTTGATTTCTTCTTTTTTTTTTCTACTTCTAGAAATAGTACTGGAAAAAATTGTTTTTTTATTTCCTAATTGGGCCCCTTTTTCTGCCACTTTCTTTGTGGTCCACTTCCCCCTGACACCCCTGATCTCTTAATACCCCTATTATACCTTGCCCTTTATTTTTTACTTTCACTCCCAAATGAACTGGGAAGCGATCGACCGTGATCGGGTTTTTTGGGGCCCTATCTGTATTTTTATATTTTTTTGATTGGCTCAACCCCTTTTTTTGCCTCTAACTTACGTTTCACCGCAGATTTTTTTTTCCCATTTCATGTAATCCTTGATGTATTTTTTTCCAAGTACTATTTTCCTGACTTGATCTTATATATTTGGGATACCTGTTCCTAATTCGACCTCGTCACTTTCCCCCTATGACGATATATTCTTATTTGATCTGTTAACCATTAATTTTTTTCCTGATTTCCTATTCAATATTATTTTATTTTTACTTCTAATACTCTATAAGGTCCTTCAAATTTTTTTTTTAAATTTAGCGCGACTTTTTTGGGTTTGCTGAACTTAAAGGGTTGTTTCTAAAAGCCCCAATATTTACCTTTATTTTTATGTCTTTTCTACGTCTATTATAATATCTTTCCCACCTTTCCTTTTTAAATTTTTCGTCAGTCAGCTTCCTTAAAGTTTTTTCGATATTTTTTTTTTGAATTTTGAACTTTCCGAGATCATAACTATTTTTTGAAATGGTGTAATAATTTTCGCCCCAAAATAATTCAGCGGTGATTTTCCGTTGTTTCATTCACCGCCGTACGAATAGGGGAAAAAACTCACGTAAATTGAACCCAAGTATCGTGTTGATCATTAACATAATTTGCAATCATTTGCACTATATCTCGATTAACTCTTTCAGTCCGATTTGCTTTTGGTCATATGCAACAGTCTTCATATGCCATGCCAATCTTTCCTTAAGTGCTCAAAAATTTCGGAAAAAATTGGGGGCCATTATCACTTATTAATTTTATTGGGGCCCCGCGATATAAAGTTATCAAAAAATATCCCTATTATACGAGATGAGGCCTTTTTTTAAGGGATAATTTCAGCCCATTTGCTGAAATGATCGGGTTTTTACTAAAATATAGCGATTACGTCTTATTCTCGATATAGGATACGGGCCTAACAAATCTAACGTCACTATCTCATTTGGATAATTTGATAATTTGGGTTTAACGACCAGCTGGTAACGCGTTTTTTTTAGTTTTTGGCACATATGGCATGTAGAGACATATTGATAATGTTTTTCATGTACGGAAATAACAAACGTCCCCAATTTTATGATACGTTTTAAATCTTCCCATGTGTCGAGTATTGGTTTTTAGAAATTCTCTCATTATTTCATTCCTTAAAAATTTTGGGAAAGTATACACGCATTTCACCCAATGACGTTTTTGTTTCGATAAAATAACAATCCTTCAATTAAACGGAAATCGTGGGACCAACCCTATCGTTGCATTAACCCAGTTATTTTCCCGGGTTTTTTAAAAATCTATAGATATGACCTAATTCTGAGTCATTTTTTTGTTCTGTTATTAATTGTTCCAGAGAAGTAAGTACTAAATCCTTTATTATGGCCAAAATTTAAAATTTTTTTCCCCCTATACTTTCCACGGGGTTCCTTGATGATGTCAGCCACTGCATTTTTATTCCCGGTCTATGTTCCCATTCTATATTGAATTCTGCTAATTTGAGTGCCCATCTAATCATCCTACTCGAAAATTTTGCCATGTGTTAGGCGTGTTAAGGGGGGTGATCCGTTTTTCTTTAATGGCTATTCTCATAAAAAATTTTTTCTATTGTTATTTGGTCTACGTCCCACTTCAGAATTCCTCAGTTTCTACCATTACATCAAAATTAGGGATCCTATGCGCATTTTGACCTCGTCTTTCTATATTATCATTCTGGAACCCCTTTTTTGCAAGAATATCTCTCTTCGAATTTAGCCAAGACTTCCAAAAAATTGTACCGTGTTTTTTGGATTGCGCACTTCCACATAATCCTGGATTTGTGGTTCAGTCGAACTAAAATATGATCCACCCCTCGTTTGGGGCATTTCCCAATTTTAAACTTTTTTCGATTTTTAACAAGTATTCAAATCATGGGTTCCTGATTTCTTCCCTGCCTGGCTAGAAGCTTGTAATTCTTTCTTTTTTTGACCGCGGGAAAAACCCCGCTAATTCAGTTGGTGCGCAAAATCCGTGGCTGTATTTTTCCCAAAACCCATCAAATATCAGTACCAATCTTGTGCCCTTCCCCCGGGGATGACTTTTTAATAAGCACATGACAGAATTGGGGTTTCAAGTAACGATGTTGTTCTCTATTGTTTCGATAAACTCTGCAATGTTCTCTGACCCGAAAAATACATTTCAGGTAGTACGTTACCCCACCTGCATTACCTAACCCAAAATTTTACGTTCGGGGATTGCGACATAGCCATCTTGATGACTATGTCTTTCCGGATCCGCGTAAGCTAGAGGTTTTGGGGAATCAAAATGATAGACATATTGGTTCTTAATACAACTTTTTTTTAAAATAACTTATATTCTTAATTCTAATTGACAACTTTCTTAAAGGAGGTTAACACCCAATTTAAAACCCTTTTATTCAAGTCAATCCCCCCAACTAGATCATTTATCTTAATTATAATAAAAAAAGATTCATCTAACTTCCCCAAAAAATATTACCTTTGCAGACTCCTTCCTTCAGTGATTGGTGATATCTATAATGTAACGAATATGCAGGTTTCCAACTTCTTTATAATGAACAATCTTTCTTCCAAAACTATGGGGCATCTAACTCTTGATCAAATGATTCCACACAAGTTATTTTAAACTTGCCGCCCTTTCATCAAAAACTTCTATCCTTTTAAAGTATATCTCATTTACATATTATATTTGTTTGTCTTCTTGGATTGGTTAAAAAGGTTTTTTCCATTAACCCCTCAAAGAACATAGGGGTTATGTTAGCAGAAGGACGCAAATCGGTGGGTGGCCAAAAAAAGTGTTCAGCCCCACTTTTATATAAATTATTTTATATAATAGCGTCCCCAAGTCAGTAATGTTTTATAACACGCAGAGCATCCATTTTATATTTATAACTCGATTACTCACATGTCCCTTTATTGTGTGATTTTCCTACTGTTATGTGTTTTTTAATTTTTTGTTTTTGGGTTTATCTCGTTTTTAAATTAGCCCATATATATATATATATATATATATATATATATATAAATTTATTTATATATATATATATATATATATATATATATATATATATATATATTTATTATATAATTATAATAAAATATTATTAATAAATATTTTTAAATATTAAAATTAAAAATATTTTTAATTATATATTTTATTTTTTATTATTATTATTTATTAAAAAAAAAAAAAATTTTATTAAAATAAAATTTTTTATATTAAAAAAAATTAAAAAAAAATATAAAAAAAAATATATATTTTTTATATATATATATTTTCATATATAAAAATAATAATTTTTTATATAAAAATATATAACTTTTTTAAAATTTTTTTATAAAAAAAAATTAATTTTTAAATTTTTTTTTTTATAATATATAATTTTTAATAATAATAATTTACTTAATTCCAAGAACCCCATTAAATTTAGACTCTCTAATGGCTTTAAAACATACATCACAAAAACTGGTAAGTTATTACAAAAGGTAATACAAGATAAGTTAGACCATATTTCTAAGAATTCTATAATCTAAAATAATACAGATTTATATACTATAATGCAAGACAAGAAGATTAACTCTATCCATAGTTATTATTTTGCAGATCTTTTTACATCAATAGATGTAGAGGATATGGTTAAAGTTTTAAAAGAAGTTTATATTAAATATTCAATAAATAAATTAATAAAATATGAAAATTATAATACAACTATACAAATAGTTTTAAAAGAAACCTATATTTTTTACAGTGGTTTTTATTATAAACAAAAAATAAGAGGCTGTCTCAAGGAGGGTCTGCAAGTAATAGTCTAACTAACATTTTTCTTCACTTTTATTAAATCAAAATACAGACAAAGTAAATTATATCATCTTTTAAAATACATAGACAATTTAGCTTTTATTTAGTAAAAAATTAAATTATTTTCCTAACTCTAGTTTTATCCTCAGTATCTGAAAATAGTTAAACCAACACGGAATTAGATATAGTAAACTTTTAGATCTATTATTTAAAGACTAACATATATGATAGAAGAGACTTTAATTTTAACGTTAATAAGGTACCTTACTTTACTAGTAACTTACATACTTCTACTTTTAGAAATACAATAACTAATTATGTACAATGAAATAATGATTTAGCTTCAGATGAATTAGACAAATATTATAATTAAAAAAATATATAAATTTTGCTTACAATGTGAATATCCAAATAGCTTTATGCAAATACTTTTCCATAATGAAAATAAATAGTTTATTAAATTTTCCATCAATCCTCTTTTACTATTCTATTGACTTACAATTAGTATTTTACTATTTATTACTATGGAATCATGCAAATGGCATCATAGTTAAATTAAGAATTAGATAGAGCTACACTTTTTAGATGTAATATCCCATAGAGCAGTGATTCTCAAAGTGGTATATATAGGGTCTATGACAACCTTCAGAGAGTCCACGCCAGTGAAATATAATTTGGGGATCCATGAGGTGTAAAAGGGGTCTATGATATATATATATATTATATAGGCTCTCATTAAACCAGATCGTAATTTGAATTTTAAAAAATGGTCTAGTGGTAACCAGATTCTACCAATTTAACTGATTTAATTACTAAATTTAGTGAGATTAATTTGTGGTTACCAGATGACAGCATAAATTTTATTAAGACAAGAACCATTTCAGTATTTCTTTCCAGAATTAAGCTAAAAAAGTATAATAATGGACGTCGTAAATTTTTCAATTTGACACAGACAATCCCTTAGGACATTTTACACTACGTTCAGCATATAAATGCCCTTTACTCAGATTTTGAATTTGGGTTTGAGATTGTTTTTTTATAGTAATACAACAGTACACAATGAATTCATATACAATAGTTTCATATTATAATTTGGTTTGGTGTTTTATAGTAATACAACAGTACACAATGAATTCATAAAGTCAAATTGATAAAAAGTCATATTATGATAGGAACTGATCAGAATAGGCCTTAACGAAGACCTTAAAATAAAATTAAACGAGAATGTCACCAATTTAGACTTTAAGGAAGACATTCCTGTTACTTGTCGCGAATTATGGAATATTGTGAGAAAGTTTTCAATTACTTTTCAAATACAAATAAATTATTATTTGTGTTTGTTTCCATTTATAAGTTCGATACATTTGATATAATTAAATGCATTGACAATTATTAGGATTGTTACGTTTGTAATTATTTCTGCGATAATGTAAAAAAGTAATTTGAACAAGTGTGATGGGCTTTCATCGCGATTTCCATTAATGTCCTCTTTCAGAATGGTAATTCTTTCCAACCAACTCTAGAAGAAGAACGTGAGAATGCAAATTAGGGATCTTATATATAGTAGAAGTTTAGCGTTCGCGAGATGGCTATGTGAAGTTGAGTTATATGTTTATGATTAGAAGAATTTAAGTTAAAGTTAGAGTAAATTCCAAGTTCAAGAATTAACCTACCCGTACCTGTGTATTCAAGCTAAAGGTGGATACCTATCCACAAGGAGTAAAGCCACGGCAGTTAGGATCAAGAAAATAGCTATTACCTAAGATATAGCGGTAAGAGTCTTAAATTAAGATATAAGGAAACTGCGGGTATTAATGAGATTAGAGGTAATTAGTAAAGTTAGATATAGTGGTCACTTACGCGATTATTTAGTAATACGAATTGTGTCTTCTCAATCCAGATGTTCTTAATTTGATTATTATCATTATTGTATATAGTATTTAAGTTAAGATCTTAATAAACAAATATTAAGACGGCAGATTTGCGTGATTCTTCGATCTTTCCTACAGATACAGGTCGCGTAGAGAATGTGGAAATGCAACACCCAAGGGTAGGTGCCTCACACAAGTTTACTTTTATATTTGCAAAGGTCACTGCGTGTTTTAAGTAAATGAAGAACTTAAACAAGATGTAAAAACTAGAATCCAAGTTTTATAATTATTGTTATAAAATTTAGGATATTACAGATTGCAACAGCTACATATTTTATAGAAATATCACCTTTCTAAACCTACCTTTCATTGAAAACCAGGGATGTCACATTGCAAGATTAATTATTATTGTTGAAATGAGCTAATTGATTACTATAATTTATCTAACGTTTACCCGAAAGTCGTTTTCTTTCTCATCTACTTCCCACTCCTTGGCTTTGACTCTGAACTCAACTTCTTGAATCTAATTAAATATATTAGGAGTCCAGCGTACGTGAACATTCAGATTCGACGTAAATCACCATTACGTTTGACATTATCCCTATTAGTGAAAGAAGGAGACTAAGAAAAAGTCGTCCCCTATTCGGCATTACATCTATAAGTAAGTAGGGATCAACCTGGCTTGTGAACGTCCTGCAACTGCTCTGCTGGATATTGTCCCAGTTTCCTCCTGAAATTTGTTTAATAACCTATAAACCAATGCTTCTCAAATTTTCCGTGTTTGCGACCCAATTTTCTGTCATATTTTTCATGGCGCCCTCCTCATACAACAACAATGTATTGAATGCAATAATAATGTGCAATGTGTGCAAAGTGTAATGTACAATATAGCTATAATGTGATTTTAGTTATAAACTGTACAAGTTATATATATAAGTATTAAATTTTGTATATAATTTTGTATTTGACAAACCTCCATGGGGGTCATTAGTGATTACTTAATTTTTTTTTAAATTTAATTTTGGAAATTGGTTTTAAATATTTTTTTGAAATTGATTCTTTTTATAGGTACCCCGAATATCAGGTGTAGATTTTTTTTTTCCAGGGCCGGGGTTTTTTTATTCCTTTCGGTTAATTATTTTAAATATTTTATTTTGGATTTTAGATATGTTTGCGCCCCCCACGTAGGGTTAGCATGCCCCCTCAAGGGGGGCGCACCCCACAGTTTGAGAAACGCTGCTGTAAACCATTTTTGGGGTTTTTTGGGACATCCCCTTCCTATTTGGAGGGGGCTTTTCCCCTAATTTTAGAAATGCCCTTTATTATAATTCTTTATTTCCTAACTTATTAATGTTTATTTTTTTTCCAAACGTTTCAAATTAATACTAAGCATTGTTGGTACCTTGTACACATCTGTTTTGCCCTTGTGGCCCCCTAAAAGGCTAAAAAAGTTACCCCTTTTACCACGGGTGGTCCATTTTTTGCAAAAAATGACTTATATATAGTAAAAGGGATAACAAGGAATATATATTTGCGATTTGATTTTACTCCCGGAAGAAGCCAAAAGCTCTTTTCTTCTCCGAAGAAATAACTCAACCAAAAATATATTGAAATGAAAGAAAAAAGAGAAAAAAAAGGAATAATTGAAAAAGTCACTGGTCAGCTTCGCGTTCTCAGCTTTCCTTGTTACGTTACTTGGTGAATTTTTAACAGCAACAACTAGTTGGACCACATTTTACGTCTGAAGATGGTCTTTTATGTTACATCCTTTACATTACTTTTTTATTTAATCAAAGGAAATCGTTATTTGGGGGTATATTCTTTCTTCGACATCCCACGCGAAAAGGAAAACCGATTTTTGGGGTTTTCGTTATGATGTCGGAAATAACAAAATTCCCACTTCAAAAAATCTTCCTTTTGGAAAAAAGGGACTCGTGGGTTGGGGATGCAGTTTTTAAAATAGAAAATTACTTTTAAAGAGCTTAATACTATCACTGGATACGTTGTAAAAAAGATTTCGACGTCAATAAATGTATTATTGGTCACTTTTTTCAAGTTAGCAGATATAACACAAACTTAATAATTATTATATAAATATGCACGTTATTATTTAATTTTAATTTGGCTAAATGTTATTCTTATAATTCATGAACCTTAAGTTAAACTCCTTTAAAATTCTTGTTGAGAAAAATTAAACACAGCTCACTGTGTCCTGATAAGAACTTAATAGTGTTATTTTAGGCAGTTGGAGATATATGAATTTGTTTAGAAAAATGATACAATAACAATGACCCATATAATCGAGCAAAATGTATTTCAATTTAACTATAAAGGAAACTGGTTTTTTTTTATATAATATATAATGGAAATTTGAACTACGTGGATACAATTTAAAATATTTAATTTATTCCAATAAAGGGTAGTATCCATTTTTTATATTAAAAAGTATTAGCCATATTTAGTAAAGAAAAGGAAAATATATCTTAATTAAAATCATCTGAACTAAGCAAACGTTAAAGCCTTGAGTAATGCATATGAACTTTTAATTTTTAGAAATAAATGTTTGTTATTCTTTTAATAACATTCAAATAATAAAAACAATTTATTATCTAAGCAACAATCAAACTCGGCATTAGTAACAACTTTTTTTAAAAAATCAACACTCCAATTAAAAAAAAAATTTACCCCAAATTTTTTCCATTAGTCCTATAAACCAAAATTGAAGTAAAAAATTGGGGAAAATCTGTTATCGTTAAAATTTAAATACCGATATTAAAAATTAAGAATCTGGGAATCATTTGACTTTTTAAATTTTAAATCAAACAACAAAACCCAGGAAACTGGTTTTTGTCGGGGGATACTTTCGAAGGATGAAATTCATATTTGAAATTGCAGTTTTGAACTGCGTTTTCTTTTGCTTTTACATGCCATATTTGTAACTTTTAAATTCAATAAATTTTCGTTTTTCGATTCCAAAACTACTTAGAAATAAGAACTTATCAATATTTACTTTCTCGCTCCTCATTCAATTTAACATAAAATTCTAAATCAATAAGTTTTTATTTTTAAACAGAATACACATGTAACAGTTTTACAACACATTCTGTTTGAAATATGAATCATATATATGTACAAATCACACACACATTTAAAAATCTTATATTTTGTTATTGTTCGACCCAAGTAGAAAAACACTTATCGTTATGCAGAATCTATCATAATTGCATGTTTTTTTATTAGTTTATTTTAATAAAAAAATTTTTAATAGTTTAATTCCTTTTCATTATCTGCATTGCAAAAATAAAAAAAAACAGTTGTAATTAACAATGTGGTTGCCAATTTCGATACTATTTTAGTGTCATTATTATCTTATCTACACTCGTGTCCATAAATTAAGAATAATACTGGATTTTGCAACTATAAAGAAAACAAAACGAACGTGGAGTATTCATAAAGGCAATTTGTTATATAATACATAAAGAACATATAAGATATTTTATGTGTGATGCCATTCATAAAAACTACGATTTTTGCTCCCGATAGAAATGATAAAAAAAAATACCACTTTTACAAAAACTTAATATTACATGGTTGGTATGATGGTTAAACTTAAAACTCAAACTTACACTCAGTGGCGTAACAGCCCATGAGGGCCAGGGCCTACTGTGCCCATCCCAGTATACGTGACCCTTGGGCGCTGAGGTGCATGAGCAGATGTCCCGATCAGGTGATCCGTCCACCAGTGTTTAAATCTCCAAGCAAGCTCGGCACTCATTTATCGATCTAATGTAATAGGGACGAAATGCTGAATGATGGTTAATACACATTGAAGGTCTCCCATGCGATGAATTACAGTCCGTACAACACCTATGTATGCTATCAAATTGTCACGCTGATCTTGGGGAAAATTACTGTACTAGCAATCAATGCTCTCCTAAGTTCTGGTTCTCATGTAGGCGGTGGTTGATGGTCAGCAAAGTCATCCAAGTCTTTCTCACACGTGCTTTATCAAATTCAAATCAGATGAGAATGCTAGCCATTCCATGTGGGTGATGATGATGAGTTTGGTGTTTTATGGCGCAAGAGCCAGTTTTGGGTAAACTGCGCCAAACATTCATAGGTCTGTGGTCTGGACGGGAAAAGAAGAAAAGGAGAAATTAGATAACAAGATGGAGGGTCGAAAATAGAGAAGGATTGTGACATCTCACGCGTCCTTTCTCTAACATAACCTCTGTGTTCTTTGACGGCCACGATTAATGGCAAATCTTTTCCAACCCAAATCCAAGAAGTGAAACGAAGGATAGATGCAAATAAGATAACCTTTAAAAGGACAGAAGTTTTAGTAAGCGCGATGGCAATTTAGAGAAAGTTCAGTTCAGAAAGAATAGAAGTGTAAATTGATGGCTTACCTAAGAATCACGAAAATCTCACCATTCATCCAAGGTACGTACCATTGTACGCCAGCTTAGAGGAATATCTGAAGTGGATTGGACCGTTGCTTAGATTTCAAGGTAGGATGATTATATTCTGAATGCGAATATATTATTAGGATTGAGTAGGCGGATATAATATAAGTATATAGATAAGTGGTCCAATTGCGCGATCTATGTTAATTACGGCTACGTGGTTTGGTTTATTCTCACTTAATATAAGTTTGTTCGATATATAAGTAATTTAAGTTAAATTCTTAATAAAAGTCATATTAAGAATTTTAAAATGTCTCATCATTTCGAGAATCCCACACCTCTAACTTACGCTGAAACCCCACGATATGGTCAACGAAGATCGACCATGTCACAGGATCACTACGGTACCTCGGGATTGTGACAACCGTACCCACCTAAAGAAGGTGAACTTCCTCAGGGGATTCCATGTGGGGATTCCATCCTCAGATTGAAAGCATTCGTTTACGATGTGTGCTCGGTGAGAACGAGCGTTATTATCCATAAACGAAATTTCTACCCTCATGTCACTCCTAAGCAAAAGCACATGTTGTTTCAAAATGTTATTTTCCATTATTGTTCTGATTTGAACATGCAGCTCTGTTCTGGTGCCCAGTATAATCCCCCCCTTCCAAATGAGTAATATAGTACCAGTGACGTAACAGTGCCGTTCAATGATATTGTCTTGGTAACAGATATTTGACGTTCAGAATAAAAAGTCTGATGTGAATCAGACTGCAAACGGAACATGGACTCCTCGGAAAACATCATACATGTCCATTGAGAGGATGCATGTTGCATGTTCTCTATTCCAGGCAAACATCTGGCGAAAGTGAGTTGCCGTGAGCGTTATAAATCGGAAGTGTGAGCGTATACACCAATATATCCCAAACGTCTGTACTCTGTTTGCCTTGAAACTGCTGCACCTTCGGTGGCATATAGCTGTCGAAAGACTTTGGATGATGTGCTTCAACTGCTTCATTTGGCATTGTGACTCGTAGACAACTTGAACTGTAAGGACTACTGCGAAATTTCTGTCATCTTGGAATCATTCCCAAAACCTAGAGGTGACACCGTAGCAATTCCTAGTTCCTCGGATACTTCTATCTAAGTAAGCCCACATTCCAAGTGGCTGATAATTCTACCACGTAAAAAAATCATACATATGCGTTTTTTTGTGTCGTAACTACTCGGCTATGGCACTGAGGTCTTGGAGAACACTTGGGATGAATTTTACTTCTTTGCCGCTATTCTTTATATACCCCTCTCTTACACTCTCATCGTTGTGACGTACTATTGGTGTATTTTGGTGACTTTCTGTTATTTGCATATTATTCTTTTAGATGTGTGTGGTGATTCTAAAGGTGAAAATTTTACAATATATTGTGATTTTCGTGTGATTCTGAATTATCCTTAATTTATGTACATGGGTGAAGATAAATTTAATTGAGTTATTTCATTTTTTATATCCAAAGTTCTGCATGTTCTGGTACATCTTATCATGTATGTAAAATTTAATGTTCCTTGGGACTCCGTATTTATAAAAAATACATACAATCCTATCAATAGTTATAGATTTATTAACTTTTTTTTTTCATTTCCCATTTCCTTTCAAATAATATATATATATATATATATATATATATATATATATATATATATACAGAGAGAGAGAGAGAGGGGAGTGGCAATGACCAGATTGAATTAAGTATGCATTTATTTAGGGGAATTATCTACAAGGGAGGGCTAAAATTTAGTAAAAAGTTATCGGGTGGTTGGATTCCACCAGGCGTCTCGTCGCTGCGCCTTCGTCCCTTCTGTCTCGGCCCGTCTCTGCGTCGTCTCTCTCTCTGTCTTCCCACGCAATCGTCCTTTTTGTCTGTCGTCTATTTATTCTCGAACCGCCTCGTCAGTTAGGTGGCGCTCTCTTGGCCTTACGTCATTAAGAGCATATAGGAAGGATATAATAACGTGCACATCCATTCCTACATATATATATGTATATATATATATGTATAGTAAATTAAAATAAAATCAATATATACAAATAAAGTATAATTATAGAGTAGTATAATTGCATTTATATAAATTCTTAATAACCCAGATATTAAAATAAACATTATTTTTTTAAAATAAATTAGGCTATTTGAACATAAATTTATTTATATTTTAGTACCCATATATATGGTATATATATACATATATGGTATATATATATATATATTGGTATATATATATATATATATATATATATATATATATATATAGTGTATATATATATATATATAATCCATAAATAGATACAAATAGATATAAAACCTAAGTATAACTAGTCAAGATAGGAAATATTAGGCACAATAGTAGAGTAACAAACTCCTGGCCTTAGGAATCAAGATTGCAGGTTTAAACAAGTATTAGGACTAAACAAACTTCACCTGTAATTTGCCTAAACCAATGAGCCAAAGGAAAGAATAATATTAGGAGAAATTTAAATATTGATATTAAAATCACTATACTATTAAAATATAACAATAAAATTATAGCCTACTTGTATTAACAGTTATAGATTTAAAGTCGATGCAAAAAGGTAGATTGTAAGGTTTACTTCGTGAGTATAGCAACTAGTTATGTTTTCCGCTAAATACAACAGAGTGACAGCAGTATCGCATAAAGAAATTTAATATATATATATATATATATATATATATATATATATATACCGTAAAATCCGGCGTATATCGCACACCGGTGTATAACGCGTGCCTACACTTTCAAGCTAAATTTTTTAATTTTTAGGTATATTCGCCGTATAACGAGCATCCCCTTTCTAACGAAGAAATCTGAAATATTAGTATGCATTGTTTCTATGTTTTGAAGTAATTTATTCGAGGTACTATCTCAAACTATTGAAAAAATAGTATTCTTCCAGAACTACAAATGTTCTAGTTCATAAGGCAAATTATTTCTTTTAAATAAACAGTGTTTCGGTACATCTAGAAGTAAATTTTTTTTAATACCTATCCTTTTTGTTTTTTTTAAAGCTGTCGTTCTTATACCTGACGTATAACGCGCACACTTAGTTTTCGATCATATTTTGTGTGTTCAAAGTGCGCGTTATACACTGAATTTTACGGAACCATAAATATATAATGATAAAAAAATTTGTAGAAAATAAATGTTTACAAGAACATTTAAATAATAATATTATTAATTTATTAAATATGTGGCGCCATCTATTGAATAATTGTATAGTTAATGAAAAATACTACTATTAAAACATAATGTGAATAATAATCATTAATAAATACTGTATTTTCACTGAGAACTATTAAAAATATAATTGTAAAGAAAGTTAGCAGTATATCCTTGTTCAATACATTGTTTAATAAAGTTATTAAAATATAAATATATAATAGATTTATCACTAACTAATACATTATTACAATAAATATAGTTAAAAATAATATTTCTATATATAGATATAGATAAATTTGAATTCCAGTAAGACTTTTGGAGAATGTTAAAATTAGAGCCATCTCTTTACCGCAAACATACTATGTAATTTATAACCCTTTACATACAATGATACATCTAGGTAATTAGTTTCAATTGATTATGATTAATTTTTACTAAGTTTAATAATAAAGATAAAATTAATATTGGGATTAAAATTATTATTTTTACCAAAAATAATTAAATCATCAATATATCTAAAAAATGTAATAATCATTATTAATAATATAATTATATTCATAAAAATGTAAATATAAGTTAGCCAAACTATTGCTATCTGGGCTTCTTGAGGCAAGCCTTTAGTTTGTTTATATAATGAACCATTAAAATTAATGTAATTTTCTTTTAAGACTAAATCTATGAGAGTTTGAAATTTGTTAAAATTAATATTAAAATTATAATTACTGTGATTTTTTCTAAAATTACTTTAATAATATCATTGATATCAATGGAATTGAAAAGATCTTCAAAGTCATAACTGTAAACTGAATAAATATTTTTATTTTTAAAAAAATCTATATTTTTACTATTTTTAATTATAGCTTTATTATATTGCTTATTAATAAAGTTTTGTATAATATTATGAAGTAATTTGCCTTCAGTATTAATATATATGTTTTAAAACCATTTGTCACAGTTCTAAATTTAACAGGACTTTTATGGAATTTTGGAGTTAAAAATAAATATGGAATCTTAATTTATGGTATGGTTTGATATATGGTATATATATATATACACTCTATTAAAATAATTTGTTGCATCCGTCCATCCATTACATGACAAAAAAATAGTATATTTAGTTTCAAAATTTCTTGACAATAAAGTAGAGTTATTTATTGATTTCCCAATATCTCCCCCAATCTCTGTTTTTATTTAAAATAGTAATAAATCTAATAACCTTTCTGATTTCTATATTTTTGAAAATCTTGCATTTGAAACTTGATAGACAAAAACGTTGTATAAACTTTTCCTATTACTTTTTCTATATATTTTCTTATATTTTTATATTTATTTTTCGTGATATTCCTTCGTTTCTTCTTTCAACAATCCAAAGTTACTATTGCAAGGGCACATATCTACGGCAGATGGCCATGACACCCAAAAACGGTTCGAAGATGGCCCTGACTAATGGTGAATGTATTCGGTTGAAAAATGGGGAGGATTTCTTAAAGGAAAGGACAAAAGAAATAGAAAGGTATGATGTGAGATCTAAGAAGCATGAAAGGAAAATTTCAATGATACAAATTTTCAAATCTGAAAAGAAATGAAATAAATATATCTATAAAAAAAGCTTAGCTTTTTAGAATGAATTTTAGTAGTCAAAAAATAGAATTATGAAGCATTTTAGGCATTTTTATTTGACTCTGTAAGTTTTTTTTTAAAAAAATAAACTTTTAAAAAAATAACAATGCATTTTTTAAATTTCTATTTCCACCTCCCTCCCTTTTGAATATTCTTTGTGTGACTTCTCAGATCTATTCAGAGCAGCTAACGGACATTCTAAAAGAGAGACTGGACCATTTGAAAGTCAGAAAGGTAGCTGAGAAGCGAAAAAATGAAACCAATCAATGTAACAAACGGAACACTCCTTAAAAAGCGAGAGTAACTTTTAAACTGATAGGTGGATATGGCGAGAGAGAAATTAAAAGTCTACATGAAAATGCGAGATTAAAAAGAATGAAAGTCTGAAACAAAATTTTGATACATAACGAAAGAAAATAACTTTAAAAATGCATCAACAAATATTTAATTATTTTTTCTTAGGAGCATAAACTTCTGAAGAAAAAATTATGATGGATATATCAGTCGAAGTTTATTTTATAATTTTTATTCCAGGAAACATATATATACATATATATATTTCAAAATTGATATGTTTTTTAAGTTTGTATGTGTGTGTGTGCTTATAGAACATTTTAATTTGCACAAAATTCAAAGTATTTTATATCATTTTAAAGAAAATTTGATACTTAATTCAATACAAAAAGAAAATTCAAATATTTAAGACTCAAGGGTCCCCTTTTTTAAAAATTTTTGGAACAGTTACAATAAAATATTATGTTTTTTTTTTTAGATTATATTATTAAGCGGGTTCTGAAGAAAAAAAGTCTTTTTTGGCGATTATTTTAAAATTTTTAAAATTTAAGTTTTTTTTTCAAACTTTATAAAATACCAATTTTTAAAATTTTTTTTTTTAGTCATTTTAAGTTACTTATGTTTCTTAGGTTTTACAAAAAAAAAGTTAGTATGGTTTAAAAATCTTTTCCCCTTGTTGTTTTTTTAAGATTTTTTTTCTAGAAAACCGGGAAAAAAAAATTTTTTTAAAAATACCCTCTTTACATTTCTTAGAAAAATAACTATAGATTTCAGCCCTAAATCCATACTAACTTTTATAGAACATACGTTTGGGAGTATATACAAAAAAAATTCAAGATTCTATCTTCAACAGGAAAAAAGCCTTAGGGATTAGAAAACACTTATACCTTAAAAAATTGAAAGTCGAGAAAACCATTTAAAGTTTGAAAGTAAAAAAAACATAATCCCCGTAAAGCTGTAATTTTATATGTTATTTTCAATGTATTTTGTGTTTTGATTAAAAACACTATTTTAATTACATATGACTGAAAATAATATTTTTAATTCAAAGAAATTTTTTTTGCATGATATTGATGGCATTTTTTAAGACGTCAGTTTATTTAACTTTATCTTAACCTAATATTTTCACAAAAGTTTTGAAACGCAAAGCATTTATGCACAAAATAATAATGATGCTGACTTAAGCTAAAAATAGTCAGGTTTGCTCATAAAATTTAATTTTTTCAGTCTTAAATTGGGGCAGTTTAGTAAGTTTTAGCTCTTGTCGTACGACTTTAAAATACTAAAATATAGTACTGCAATATGTTTAGTATAAAGCAGTTTGGTACATCAATGACACATTCAGTTATTTCTGCAACATTTGAATTCAGAATAGTTGTATTCTGAAGTCTAATTACAGAATCAACAGAGGACTGACTTTTAGATATATCATTTTCAGCAATATTCCATCTCTTCGAAATATTGTTTCTCACAGCTACCTGAGAACGCATTTGCCATGGCATTTTGTCTACAGGAAAAATTAATGATAAAGCTTTTAAGTTATATAAACTATTTTAAAGCAAAAATTGGCCATGAAATTAATCTTAATTAATTAATTATGAAAACTCAAAAAACTCAAAACATAATCAAGCAGAAATGATTTTAGTAATGAAAATTAGAATTAATAACCATTTCAAACTAAAAGGTCAAAAATATATTTAATTAATTCAATTTAAGACAGGGAAAATGCTTTAAAATGAAACCGAAACCAAAACCATAGCTCATAAAACTTCAAATATCTTAAAAACTAATTTGCTAACAGATATAAAATTTCGTGGCAAGCTTCTCAATGATATGGGCCACTAGAAAATGCTAAAAAAAATTCGTAAAAATGAAATTTTTAGGGTACTGCGCAGTCTTAAAACGCAAAAAAAATATATGCTGCAATTACTGTTTATATACATTAGATACTGATGATAGCAGTGAGTTATCAGAGCTTAGTGAGGTTGCCTTTATTCTTTATTATAGCTTCACATCAATGTTTTGTTGAGCTGAAAATAGTTTTAAGCTCTTCCTTCGTTATTCCATAATGCCAGGAAACAATTACATCCTCAATTAGTTCCTTTTTATTTCATCGGTACCTCATTCGGACAAGAGGTTTCAAACGATGCTACAAGTTTTCGATAGGATTGAGGCCAGGAACCAACGAAATGATCTTAGAAAGATTCCAGTCTTTCAATTATTTACTGTGTGGCAAAGAGTAGAACTTTGCTGAAAAATAAATGAAGCATTTTTGGTAAATAGATCCCTGATGGAAGGTAGAAATTTGGGTTGTAGAATGGTGTCAATGTATTGTATGACCTTCAGTGTCCCATCGATAACATGTAGGCCACAGATACCATCTGATGATGTGCATGACTAAATAATAAAACTATGTGGGTACTTTACAGTAGCCTAGATGCAGTCAAGATGTAGCACTTCTGCTATTCTACGTCTTACATATTTTAGGCTATCACTACTGAATAACGATATTTTTGTTTCGTCTTTCTGTGTAACTCGTGACAAATAATCATTTGCCCAATTAATGTGTTCCGTTGTCCCCTGTAGTCCATTTTAGCACTGCTTTAAATAGAGATACGGTTTGTTTCGTGGAATTCTACCTTTTATTATTACTTCTGCCAATTTCCTCTTGATTGTTTTTGAAATGACAAAACTTCCAGCATCCCTCAGATCACTGCTGATGCCTGTCCATGACATTCTTTTATCTTGAAGACATGGTATTTTTGTTCTTCTGTCATCAGCAGATGTGGTGTACTTTCTTCGGCCTTTTCCTGCTTTATTTTTTATTAAATTTATCTCTTCACATCTTAAACAAAACTTTTAGTCTCTAGATGTAGTCACTGAACTACTCCCCTTTGTAATTTAACATGGGAAAATGTCCTCTCTCCCCCCCCGTTTTTTTGGGGTTTTTTGCTGGTATCCCTTGTTAGCCAGGAAACAGTACTGACTTAAAACGTATCGAAAACGTGTGGCACTGTTTGAAAACTCTTGTCCAAATGAGGTATGCATGAAAAAAAAAGAATCTAATTGTTTTCTGTGGCATCATGTATTACCATAAAAAGCTTAAAACTGTCTTTATCTCAATGAAACATCGATGTGAAGCTGTAATAAAAAAAAGGCTTCCCCACTAAGCATTCATAACTCACTGCTATCATACTTAGATTAAATACTTAGCATTTTGTGAAATGTAACATGTTTTATAAGCACGCAAACTTAAAAAACATAACAATTTTAAAGTATCCACAGTTTTGCCCAGCACTGCATATATATAAAAACTATTTCAAAAAAACAAAAAAAACCTTCAAAAAATATGTAACAATATAAATAATAGAAAGGAACTCTCGCGTTCTTCTTCTAACAAAACCCCTTTTGTTCTTTTTACGGCCCCATTAATGGAAAAACTTTTCAACCCCAATAAAAATAAAAGAACATAGATGCAAAAAGATAACCCAAAGGATAGAAAGTTTAGTGAGCAAAAATGGCAATTTAAAAAACTGAGTTTGGGAAAAGTTAGAGAGTGGATCGACGGCTTTTAGAATCAAGACGCCCCCTAATTATACAAGGTGCATACATTGCACACCCCATCACACCCGACAGTAAGTGAGTCTGAGTATTCAACCAAGGTAGGAAGAATATATTCGAACGCTAGCATATTATTGAAACGAGATTAGGCGGACCCTAATTAGTTATATTGATAAGTGATCTAATTGCGCGATCGGGAGTTAGTTAAACGCGTATTTTGGGTTTTTATTCTCACTTAATATAAGTTTGTTCGATATCTAAGTAATTTAAGTTAAATTCTTAAAAAAAGTCATAGTAAGAATTATAGAATGTCTCGTCCTTCCGATAATCCCACACCTCTAACTTACGCGGAAACCCCAAGACATAGCTATCGACAGATGGCTATATTGCAGATACATAATACAATAGTAACTAAACAGCACTGTAAATAAAAAACAAGAAACATAAAACAATTTAACAAAAATTGCAAAAAAAACCCAGCGAATCAAAAGGCGACTTCAGACTTACAGCCAATTGAGTAAAATTACAAGGATGACATCTGGGCTGATCCCTCTTCTCCTAACGTCCACACCACATCAATGAGAGTACATTGGAGCTTCGACATATTTAAAGTGCATAAGCCTCATCTACTCGGTGGGTCTTCAGTGGTACTAGGCTCGAACTCATGAAACGGTAGTCACGAGTCGCTTACCTTTACCACTAGACTATCGTGGCCAAGACCTAGTTCTGAATAAATGGAGTTAAATTTGTTTGATGGTACAAACTTCCACCTTGCCATTCAATAGAAAAAGAAACCATAATAGTATGCAGACAAAAATCAAATTGTAAAAGAATATATTGAGTAAAAATCACCCAAATAAATGGATTGGAAACAAACCTATTTCAATTTTGTAACACATCATACAATATTAAAGAAACATTTTAAAACTTCTATTCACAATATTTTCCAAGGAAGTGTGTAGAATTAGTATCATCAAAGTAAACTTCCAAATCATATATGAACATGTCACCTGTGTGTGTGCGTGCATGTGCATGTGCATGCGTGCATATCATACTTTCTTGTTTAAAGAAATGTTGCACCGATGGAATGCTATTCAGAGACTTACATTCAGCGGACTGTTGAACAAAATATTTAATTTTTCATTAGTATTATTATTCAAATCAATTCATTATTAAAACATAAGTAAATGTTTAAAAAATTTCATATCCTTTATTTTCCTCATTATTTAAACACTGTCTTCTTTCGTAATTTAATTATAACGTTCCTACAAGAAAATCCCCGTCTGTAGTTTTTGATTTGCCCCTTTTTATCCCACCAGCAATCCATTCATATCTGTGTGATAAATTGCCTGGACATTTTTTATTCCATACCATCTCTCTGTCCTCTTTTCTTGAATCGTGACCATCTGACCTCACAAAAATTTTTGGTGGAGTCTGCAGTAGTCACACATAGGGTGTACTGAATAAACTCAGTTTGTAATTTTTTATTGAACTAAGTACAATTTGAATAAATGTAGTTGATGATAATCGAAAAATTAAATGAGAAACAAAATGTAAGGCTTAGACATTTTGCAAACAACAATAATTGAAAAAGTAGCAATTAGAAACAAGTGACACATTAAAACTTTGTTTCCTTTAGGTGAGGAGTATTACTGTCTCTGTATCTGTGATAAGAAATGTTTGTTGTGTTACTTTTCAAAAATGTCACTCATTTGTGATGCAGCTGTTTGAGTTTTGGATCTTCTTGCGTAAGATACGTGTGTTTTGTTAACTGCGTATATAAATTATTTGTCCTTTTTTTAAAAGATTCTTTAAGGAAATCTTGTTTCTGTTGCCATGAAAATAAGATGAAGATTACGCGTACTGGAAAATAATTTTATTTTGTTCTCATATATATCAAGCCTTTATATAATGATAGTTAGTTTGATATTTTGCAATAATATTTTCAAAGTAATATGAATAAGATAACAAGTTTCTGAAACTAATTTTCTGTCCAACAAACTTAGACAAAATTAATTTCGAAAATAAGAGTTACGACTGACTCCAAACCAGACAAAAGCTTTTTCATAATCATAAGAATTAAATTGTTTTCATACCTAAATAAGAATAAAAACTATATAACATTTAATAAAAAAACGATGTTTTTTTTTAACATAAGTAATAAAATTAGGACAATTATATATATTAATATATATATATATGAATTCAAGCCACATATTACGTTCTACCTTGACTATCTCAACCTCCATGAAACGAACTTTAACTCTGGTATGGTTGAATTCTTGGATTTAGACTTCCATCTTATTATCAATAATATATTCCGTGACATTTTTGACAAAAGAGATTCTTTTAAATTCCATGTAATTAAAATTCATGTTTGGAACAGTTATTTGCATTTATCAATTTACAGAAATATTATTTTGAATTTTTTATTTAGAAATGACAACTAACCACAAAATAGATGAATTCAATAATATCAAAAAGTTTTTTCAATGCTATTTATATCATGTGTGACTACCCTTTTAACTTCTTAAGAACATATATTCATCACAAACACATTAATCGTCTTGCTATTTCTGATTCCAAAAACCACCACACAATAGAATTTCAAAGTCAGCATGTTAGTGGTGTGTTGCTGTGAAGATTATATTATAACACTCTTCTTAGAGCTTACATTTTTTCCACACACATCTTACACATTTAAAAATTTTCCCATTTTTAACAATAAACCAAATTAGTGCCAAACAAATTTCTACGTTTTTGACAACCAACCAATTCATAGCCTACCAAATTTGATTGCCATCTCTTTTGGCATTTATCTATGCTTACTGGCTTAAAAGGTGCGTTTATGTTTAATCTGGATTTTTAACTCAGCGAATAGTATAGCTTTCCATTAATTTCAAGACTCTTGGAAAAAGCTCTGGAGTAGAATTTTTGTAATTTTTGAAAAATCCTTTTATTATGGATTTTTTTTTAAAAAAATTCTGTTTTAAGATTTTAGGAGAAGCTGTTGCAGAATAGTAGTCTGTGGTCTATGGTTTTCTCGCACTCTCTATGAGTTTTTATATACTTTGAATTTCTATTTATTTTATTTGGTTTTTCCTACCGAGCTGGAACAAGGGTGCCTTCCAAACTAGTTTATCCTACCTTTATTCTGTCTTAAGTCTGAAATTGCTTTTCCTCGCTGTGTTCTTTTACTTTTTGTATTTTTCTGTAAATTCGATCTTCGTGCTTTTCTTTTATAATATTCTTACATTATTTCTTGTTATGTTCATTATCTACTATTTCTTGTTTATATATATATATATATATATGTTATGGAGTATGACAAAGTTTTGAGCCCAGAATCAGACTTAGTTTTTAAAAAAGAACTTTATTCAATCATTTCTAGATTTCATCTGAAGCTCAGAGAAGAGAGCAAAAAAGCACGCCACCGAGAAAATCTTAAGTGGGTTATACTTAAAACACAGATGCGGTAAGTATCGCGGATTTTATGAGTGTACTTGAAAGTTAAAGCTGACATATAGGGCTAATAAATATAACGATCTGGAATTAGACATGTTTATTGGCTAGGCCATATGTTCGGAAGAAATAAATGGGTGATTAGTTTGATACTTGAAGAGGTAATGAAAAATATTAAAGATGATATAGGGAATTTAATTTTAATCTAATTTAATTATCCTTACATATATATATATATATATATATATATATATATATATATGATTGTTTTATTAAAATTGCACTTCGAAGAAACATCTTTTGTCGAAGAACGTCATTTTAAATTGCGGGCAATGTATGAAAAAAGCATCTGAGATGGTAAATTCTGCTCTCCAAACTTCCACACCGTATCAGCACAAGAAGATTAAGCCCCGAGCTATTCAATGGGCATATTTTTTCTTAACCGCAGGTACTTTTGAAAATTATATCCACTGTGAAATAAAATGATATAAAGACTCGAATCCATGTTGTTGTCGCCGTGTCTTTCTTCGAAGGAAGAAAGGAAACTTGCCAGAGCCTGAGACAGGTTGGACTTCTAGATGTACGTCTATCTTTAGCCGTAGCCTTGAGCATCATACAAGTGACAGTATGATTTCGCTCGGTTTCACTAAAATTTAGAGGGAGAACACCCTAGAGGGTCAGGGACTCTTCCCCTTCCACCAACCTCACAAGAGGACTTGCGGCTCATTGCCTATTTAAAGTGCTCACCTGCCACAAAGGCACTAGTACAAACATCCGTGTATGTTTCGGGACTTAAACTCCAGGCCCTACAGCCCGTCAGAGTCACTTACCACTATACCGGACTGGCGACACTCAAATCCATGACTCAATCAAAACTACCCCTGTCATGATATCACGATCATTAACATCCCTTAGCACAATCTCAGTAGTAAGTTATAATAAGCATTAAATATGATATTATTTAATTTTAATTATAATTTAATTTGCTTGAAACATAATGTAAGCAATATATTCTTTTTAACATATACCATAATATTGTAGTATCTTTTCCATATACTTGTAGAGATGTGCAAATGTATATTGCTGGAATGTTGTACGAATTTCGTTTTCAGCATAATTTAAAAGAATTTTGGTACACACACACACACGTCACTGTAAGCTTCATTTCATCAATTATAATTAAGATAAATTTTTAATTAATGCATTCGTTTTCAATATAAGTTAAATAAAGAGTTAATCACTAATGTCTAGTGAAACTTTAAGAAGATTAAAGTGGATATCAAAACGAAAATAAATAGTTCCATTTTGCTAAAAAAATGAAATCGAAACAAAACACACTGTCAGTAGATATTACTCTTTAGGCAGTAAAAATTTTACTTATTAGATATTGCTATCTGGATAGAGATGAAATTAAGAATGTGAGATCGTAGAATTATTGCACATATTTATTTCTCTTCTCTCCTTTTCTACAGCTTTATGCTGCAATTTTTTTCTCAATTTCTATAAAGTTGATCCTCTATTCTGCAACTATTTGATATAGAAGGTATGTTCGTATTGCACCTTCTAACTAAAGTACAGAATGCTTTCCTCTTAATTCTTCATGCACTAAATTAGGAATTTAAAGGCACATCTTCCCATAAAAGTGTTTTTGATGATATTATGCAAGCAAAATATGAATATTTATGCAATAATAATACAAAACTATTCTTTTTTTAAAAAAATATATGTTTGAACTATTAAATAAAATTGATACTTTTTATTACTGTCGGGTCACAAAACGTATTTTATAACTTTAAAAATAAACTGTATATTTCACAGCACTGCATTTAATACTATGTATAACAAGATGCATATATATTAGGTATACAATATACATACACGAGGAAAAGCTCGGAAACATTTTTATTCAAACATAAAAAAAACATTATGCAATTCAATTTTGAGTGTGGTAAACTCCACATAACTTTTTTTTTGTACACACTTCAGAATGTCTTTCATTATCCTCTGCAATCCAATGGAAAATTTTCGAATAGTGACATAGGTACATCTGCTGTTAGGCTGTGCGTTCTGAAATGAGGTAGAAAATATTGAAATGCCTAATAACAAAAATATATATCTTGTAGATAATAATAAATTTGGTCAAGCACAAAACACGACATCTAACTCTGTTTTACATTATACCATATAGTAAATATATAGAGATAAACTTAAATGATTAATAAAAAAAAAAGGATTTAAGAATATTTTTAAGAAAAATAATAAACAAATCACTGCTTTTTTCGATTCTTAAGTAAAAAGGTATGTGCAACAGCTTTAAAAAGACCAAGCAGTTTTTACAAATGGCTTGAAACCAAGTAAATACAAAAGTATTCGATGTTTTGTTCCGAAGAATCTTAAAAGTAACACTTCAAAAAATTGTGAAAACGAAAAAAAACATTTACATTTTTTTCAGTTTTATATAAACAACAATATATTTCTCTCTCAGGGTTTATAAAATAAGAAAAAAAAATATATCCAGTAGATTTACCTATCAATGTAGAGATGTGTTTTATCTCAGATACTTAAAATCACATAGCTCTTAGCGAGATGCACTGAAATGAGACACATATCAGGAAATTATTCCCCTTCTCAACTATTTTCAGCGCTTCGCAGAACTACTAATGTCATCTGTCGATGGTAGAGGGAACTATTTTGAATTCATTCTAAAAATTTCTGTTGGTAAGGGATGCATGTGATATTTTTAATAGTAATATGATACTAATTTGGTACTTTAAAGTACCATCGGAGAATAAAGGGTTAAAATATCTATACAAATACTATAAAAAGTTTTGATAGGAGACTAAAAGAGAATGTCAAAAAGTAACTAGTAGAAAATAATATGTGGTCGAAATATTTCTTACATGAAATCCAATTTCAATTTAAAAAAGAAAAAGAAAACGTTAAAGAAGTAATTTGTCAATTAAATTAATCCAACATCTTTGCTTTCAAAATAACAAAATCCAAAATTCTCTTTAATTTACAAAAAAAAAAAAAAAAGAAAGAAAGAGAAAGAAAGAGGGAAAAAATACAACTTTGTTTAAATTACAGTAAAAATAAAATATTAGCGAAAGATTGATTCGAATTCTTACGTTTGTTTAAAGACTTATATCATGAATTTTTAATAAAAAAGTGTTTTAAGAACAAAAACACACACAATTCAAGCTCATATTTTACTTAAAGTTTCTGATTAACTTAAAATCGTGGATTTATACAATTATTGAGAAAAATGTTACATTATTAATTTTTATGGGTTATTAATAATTTTTGTAAAAATATTATTTTATATTGAGTGTATTAGTACAAACATTGAAATTGTTTTGACAAGATCTAATGTTACTTCTGATATGGAGTTGTCGACATTAAAGCGTGTTTTGTACAAAATATGTTTTTTAGGAAAATTTGAAATGGGGTCTTTGATTGTGAAGAAATTTATGAGGAGGATTAACTGAAATTTCGTGTTGTTGTTTTGTGTTGTAGTATAGTTGTTTTGGCCTATTTTTGTGCAAAAAATTCAATGTATTATTATAAAAAATTTACAACCACTATTATAAACATTACAGGTATATCTTTAGGGACTTCTTATGACTAGGATACAACTTTTTTCTGTGTAAAAATTAAATATCTCTTATCCTAATATCCATTTAAAAATAATTAATAATGCAAAGCACAAAGGGATTTCAAAATTCGTTCTTAAACTTTTTGCTCATATTTTGATATGATTTTCCTTTACTAAGGTAGGACTCTAAGGCAATGAGAAAATTATTGATGACGGCGAATTTTTAGAGTGTGTCATGTTTATTCAATATTTTATAAATTTTAACCAGTTTTTTCTTCATATTTAAAATACGGTGTTTACTCGAATCTAAGTCGCATTGATTGTAATGGCGCCATCAAATCTAACCCCAAATAATCAGCATGTTTTTGCAAAAAAAGATGTCATCAATTCTAAGTCGCACCTTCAGTTCTGTATACCTTGTGGAGAAACAATTAAAAATGTGCAAACAGTTATCAATATCCAGTACTCCAAAAATAAAAAAATAATAATTAGAAATAATAAGAAGCTCATAATTTATTTTTTACCAATATTAAAAACTTTTAAATGCATGCACGGACCTAAAATTACTGTAAACGACAGTAACGTAAGTTTCAATGTAATATAATTATTAGAAAGACTGTTGAATACTTGCAAGGGGAACAATTATGTTTAAGCCGTTGACGTAGTATGTTTGTTTCACACACACATCGGCGTCAAATTTTCAGTGGCCGCTGCTCCGACTCTAAACTTTCCGTTTATTTTCTGCGTATAAAATTGCCTTCTTTTTCATATTTGCGTTAAAGTGAACTCGTCTTGATACTATTACCGATAGCTTTGATGTTTAGTTGGTTAAAAAAAAGCCTATACAGAAAGGAAAAAAAATCCTTATTACGATCAGACAACGATGTTTCGGATAGACTAAATACTGGAGATAAATTGCGGAATTGGATAAGTCATCAATGCAAGTGACCAGAGTGGATGGTATTTTTCTTTTTGAAAGTAAAGGAAATTCAATTTCGCCCATCGAGGAAATAGTAACTTTCTTTTTATGATTTTAGTTTTTTCTTCAATAACTCACTAAATAAATGTAGAGAAAGTACAATAAAAAATAATCCTCAACTCAATTAAAAAAACATTTCTCTTATATATACTTGATCCAATACATAAACTTCTGCAGTTAAAACAGTCTATTTTTTATTGCATAGTATCCCCTATCATTGAAAATTTTCAATATTTTGGAACGACAAATTCTTTTAAATAAATCAGATTTTAATCAGAAGTATTTATTTAAATTAACTTTAAGCACATAGGGTTTCACCTTACAATTCCTATAAATAAATCCAATATTAAGGTGAAACTTTTCTTTTTTCCATATTTATGGATTTCTTCCAAAATTAAATAAATTATTATACAGGGGAAAGCTAACATTTCCTTAACTTAGTTTATACAAAATATTTACTCATGAGTGTCTAACATCAAATTCAATTATGCATCCTTGGATATATGCATCATCATTTCCAAACTCGACATATCCTTTCTTGAATAAAAGAGTAAATGAATCGTATTTAGCTTTAATTCTCGCTGGCTACAAAATATTTTGATATGCTGTGTGTGTGAATCATTTTACATCTGAGAAAGAATTTCATCGTAGGATTTTCTCTAGGGAAGTGATATTCGATGCATATGAAAGCTTTTCTGAAAATGAAGTTGGGGTAAAGTTTACGAATGAATGTTTGTGAGAAGTACTTGAAATATTTAAACACTAATATTGATTATGTTATGTTAAATTTGCAGTGTAACCACAGTTTATAATTTTAACTGTGTATCCAGTTCCCTTTTTATTGATAAATGTTTCCGTTTGCAAATAAAAATATAAATATCATCTCACGGGGGTTAGATGTTACTTTGTTAAAAAAGGTACAATTCCCTTCAACCATTTCTTCTTAAAAGAAGTTACCAAGGTATTTCAGAAATTTGATTATCTAACGACTCTTTTAATTCATGCTAAAATAGTGCCCTGTTCGGATTCATTGAATTTCTAAAACTACCGATTTACCAACTTGGTGTACTCAATCGTGTGACCCAAACCGGACGTAAGGAAACAGATAGAGAAAATATCAAAATTCTTATTTGATGAAACATGTTTACTTTTGGGTTTGAATCTTCCTTCCCCCCATAAAAACATACTGAATCATTGTTTCAATGAAACATTTAGGCTAATTTAACGCATGATATTCTTAAAAATGAAACACTTTAAAACTGAAAAATATTTTGAATAGACATATTTGCTGTTAAATAAAAAATAAAGAAAAAATCTATTGTTTTATTTGTGACGCGTGTGTATACATCGTATTTATATTCAATACATGCAATACAGAAAAAACTATGCAATAAAGCATATTTTATCTTACATTATAATATATTTCCACAAAATGTAAAAAATTCCGCAAAAGTGGAGAAGCACTACGAAAAAAAGTTGTTTTTATTTGAAATTTTATCGAAATTACACATAAATTGTAAAACAATAGAAAAGTCAATGCATTAAATCTTATCAAAGTGAATCTGTTGCGAGTGAGTCAATATTAACGTGTCATTGTTCAGCTACACGAGGGCTTTTGGCGACGGACCTCGTAATTTTGAACCATGGTCAAGTGATGAGAACGACATCTGAGCTATTTCGCCCTCTCCCTAATCCATTACACCACACACCAACGGAAGGACGCTTTGAGCTTCTCGACAGATTTGGCGTACCGCTCCCCACACATCGGTAATTCTTCAGTTGCACTTCGTCTTCGAACTCGTGACAAGCCAGCCACGATCCGATACCTTGACCACTAGGCTACCGCAGCCCCAGACCTTTCTTTTGAACGAAGCCGCAACTGATCAAACCAAATTGAAGAGCCTTGAGCGCCAGCGCCATTCAATGTATTAAAGTTCCACAGTAACTGGTTGTGATTCCCTCCCTCCTTCATGCTATTGAAGGCTTGTATACGTCGTTATAAGGAGTAGTTAAAGGTATGAGCTTCATCTTGTGACACATCTTCAGGAACTTCTCAGTTGTTGCTACAGATGAGTGATAGTTTTTGATTAACGAATCTTACGGCCTGCCATATTTCAAACTCCCTCAATTGGTGACAGATCCGATGATATTGCTGGATAAAGATAAATATCAAAAGCATGGCTAAACGGGGTAGAATAGGGGTTCCCTTGTATTTGGCGATATTTATCTAGATGGAAGAATGCATTCGCCTCTTATCGCTTTATATATAGGTAGTTTGCGTATTGATTCTGGGTTCATAAAAAGTTGACTTGTCATAGATTCCCTGCTCCCATGACTTTTTAACTAGTGTGGGAACATTGGTGGATTCAGTACAGCTCCAATAATCTCTTTAACCAAAAGCATAGATTATGTATACCAGCTATGTGGCTCCTTGAATATTTTATTGGAAAAGAGAGAGATAAAGCAGCAAATCATTGAGTTGTTGAAGTTACGAGTAGGATATACAAAGCTGATTGAAGCTTTTGACCCTGTGTGCTTATATATTACCACACAAATTATATTCTAATCTATCAGTGTTTCAGTGAGGTCACCAAGTTAACCACATTTTCTATCCTAAATGTAGCCTGCGCCAATTTGATACAACATCACCATAGATGACTTAACTCATATTGTGTAGACATCCTAAAGGACATTGGGATTTCAACCTGGCCAAAGCAAAGGTTAAATAGATGGGGAGCTCATACTTGAGCTATAGCAGAGAGGCTGTAGCATTATTGGATAAAGAACAATGATGTTGTTTGGGCAACTTTTTTTTTCTCAATCATCCTATCTTGACTTGTATTATTGCATCTATTTCTTTCTTGTTTTTTATTCATCAGAAAATGGACTGCTAACAATCAGTGCTGACACACACAGTCCATTTGATAATAGATAGTAAGATGTAGACGGTGGCTTGTTATTCATTATGGCCAACCAGAACCAGATCCATGCATCACTACTATACGACCCTAAGCAAAATCGTCCAGTAGGATACAAAATATTCGATAACATCATAGCTTCATCAGAGAATTGCAATGTTACAATGAGAAAAAGTAAACTATTGCCTGTTTTATAGAAATGCATGCTTTGTCATGCATTCGTTGATGTCTAAAATGTTGTCATCTGCAAAACATACTGTAAAATAATTTGCACGTGAAGTTTTAAGATTATTGAAGTGTTTCTTGTGTTGTGTGTAGCTCATTTCTAGTTTTCTTCTTGATATTTGCTTTGACCTTATGAGTTATTTTTGTGTTCATATTTTCCCTTACAATAAATTTTAGTTTCCCAGACAAAGATGGAATAGTTGATTGGGATTTGGCATCATTATCATACTGGGAGATTATAAATATTATCAACTTATATTCTAATAAAGTTTCATAATATTATTTATTCTAAAGCCCTGTTCCGAATTTAATGAATTATAGCGTTTTTTTAGTGAAAATAAATTTGCGGCGCATCTTGATATGTACATCACATAACAATGTATATGTGTTTATTTTCTAAAATTCAGAAATGAGTTACACCTTTGTATACTTTGGAATTATTGTCCATCCCATACTGCGTTTATTCTTAAAAACGAATAGTAAAATACAATCTTAACTAAAAAAAATCAGAACAGAACTTTCTAGTTGCATTTTCTTTTCCTAAAAGAAAAGTGCATTGATGTATGACAAGTTAACACGGCGTTACTAACATCGAGAAAACAAAGAACCCCAGAAGGAGTTGCCTAGAATATATTTTCATCCCATTCAAAAAACAACGAACCATTTTTTGCAAACGATGAGCTACAATTTGTTAAATCTCTTTTAAGTTTGAAATCCACATTTCTAAAATTCAATTACAAATTAAATCAAACGTTTCTTTTGAGTAACATTCTGCTTCTTAAAAGAAGACTGGGATGACTCGTTCACCTTTCGTCATTTAAAAAAATCTAAACTCTATTCGAAAAATATAGTAAAATCATGAAAGGGATTTATATAGAAGACGTAAGATGAGTTATTCATGTTTCTGTAATTTCTCGCAAGCGGAAAAATTATGTTAACCTTAACTTAAACTGCACACATCAATATCTGCGTAGCTTGTTTTGAAGATTCTGATTTCTAAATATTCTTTTACTTCTACTTATCTTTCTTTTCTTTTTTTGAAAAAAAAGAACATTTTTCGATCCTCTTAGTTATTTGCAATTATTGAAAGAGACCCATCATTGTGTGTAATGCTCAAAACATTTTGTATATTAGCTCTAAAATCTATAATTACTTCCACTGAAAAAAATGTAACACGTGTAGTGAATATTTAATTAACTATTAGACTTTTTAAAGTTAATTATTTAGTTAATTGCTATAGTACTATTATTAGCATCGCTATTATTTCATTTTTCAATTATCAATTATTATTCGAAAAATATATCATTGCTAGTACTACGGAAATTATAATAAACCTTTATTTTTTTCATGGTAAGGAAATTGAAATAAAGAGAAATATAAATAATTTTACTACAACACGTAAATGCCCCTGGCTAATCTTTTACAATGATTTGAAATGATACTGGCAGCCCTTAAATTCATAGTTTCTTCAATAGATGGCGCCCTAACACTGGACATTTAGAAATGAGTTTTTGAGGAAATTTATTGGATTGTTTTGCTTTCGGCCAAAAACATTTAATTAAAGCATACAAATGTAAGGATGTGAGTTTATATTTGAATAGTATTTTTTATGCTTGAATTTTTATTTATATTTTTTTTTTTAAATTCATCCTATTTCATTTTTAAATTCTTGACATTGAGCACGATTATCAATAAACAATAAGAAAAGTTTAATACATTCTACAAATTAATTATTTAAAAAAAAATTCTTATTAAAAGTTTCTAATCCACAGTTTATTAAGTTCCAGTTCACATTTCAGTTGGATTTGGGACGTAATAAAAGCCATACAATAAAAAATTTCTGATTAAGTATACTCTTCCTATTATATCAATTGAAAATGTGCATTTCGTAAGACTTATTTCAAGATAATAATTATTAAATATAAAGTCTTTTATTATTTTTGTAAATTTCAAGATAAAAATTTCAAAAAATTTATATCTTTATATTTATATCCTATTTTTTAAAAACTGTTTATATTTATTTTATTTCTTATTAAAATAAAATTAATGTGTATTTATTTCGCGAGAGGCTGAAATCGTTTGTTATTTATCATCTCTATGAATATTATTACATTGCACATTTATGCTTTAAATTTTTAAATATTTTTTTCAGAAATAAGAAACTAAAATTGTATAAGGAAAATTCCAAATGCAAAAAAAAAAAAAAATTAGCTAGAACTGGGTTTAATTAATTAAGAATACTTTTTGGTACTCAATAGAAAATAGCTCATATTTTAACATACAGACTAAATGCTACTTAGTATAAAATGCTTTGATAAATTTGTATCCTCATTAACTAACAAACCTAAGAAGATATAAATATGTAAATGATTTAACAATCAAGCTTTTCCTTATTAAATTCGAGGTATTATCACTTTTTACCTTGAACAACTTGCGAAGGCAATTTTACATCTTGTTTTTCTCCATGTATTATTGTAACTGTATGTTCCACTGATCAACGATGCGGTACATCGGAATAAAAACTTGAATATGCATTTACTTTTATTCCATAAGTTTTCTAATAAAAATTTAAGAAGGATGATTTTCAATGATTTTTCGGAATTAACAAAAGCTATACCAACGTAAAGTAATTTCTCATGTGAATAACAACCAAACATAAAAAGCAAACAAGTTTATTACTTTATATATATTTATTGAATTCACTTTATATCTGTAACTGTATAATTCCAGAGCCCTCTGTAAATAAAAATTAATTCTTTAATGAATAAAGTCGAGAGAATATAATGATTGTTTGATTCTAGTTGTGATTTACCAAAACATTGAATTTCAATGAGTTTGTTTCACTTTTGAGATAAGCACATCGAGCATAAAATTCATCACACGAAGTGGTATGGAAGCTCCGAAAGTGAATGTCTTCAGGTTGACTTCCATTTCCGTTATTTTTGATTATGAACTTTCTAAATTGCCGTACCTACAAATACCTCACAGAACCGCAGCCCGAGGTATTAGCTTAAACCAACAAAATAATGAGCTCATCTGAAGTTGAATATCTTATAAATTGAGTTTCCATTGCAACTTTTCAAAACGAGCCATTGCATTCGAATCGTTGGACTTAATATTATATACTGAAAACTCTCTAATAATAAAAAAAAGTAATGTACGATGAAAATTTTTCTGAATATATTATGTCCACAAATTTATATTTATATGAATTTGAGATGATG
Organism: Trichonephila inaurata madagascariensis; assembly: GCA_019973955.1. Taxonomy (NCBI): domain Eukaryota; kingdom Metazoa; phylum Arthropoda; class Arachnida; order Araneae; family Nephilidae; genus Trichonephila; species Trichonephila inaurata. Next base: position 4,379 of record BMAV01012462.1, on the reverse strand, counting down.
CATTTATTTTAAGAAGACATACAACTTTTAAGGTAAAACACGTATTTCAGGTCATGATTTTATTAAGGTATCCGACTACGTTCGGAACAGTGATTTTAAAAAAGCGCATAAATGGATAATTTTTATCATATTTAGTATCACTTAGATTAGAATACATGTATGTGTTTAAGGAATACATTTTGACAAAAAAAATAAATATTTAAATACACAATATTTCAAAAATTTACCGGTACAATCTTTTTCAATAGCCTCCTCTTTAGAAAAATGCTTCTAATTATAATAATATTTTGCCTGTGATGAGTGCTCAGACCTCTGTACAGAGGTCACAAACTATAGAGTTTTTGAAAATACACATTATTTTCTTGTGAGCGCTAAACCCATTGAAATAATTATCATGCTTCTTTCTAAAATTTCTCCCCTTGTTGTCGTAAAAATGGATAAACCCACTTCTAAGTAATATATCTCAAATATTCTAGTTGAGCCCCTGTACAGAGATCTGAGCTATATACAGGCAAAATAGTATTATAATAGAAGCATTTCATTGTGCTGAAAATCTTTTTAGAAATGCAATATATATTCTATGTTCATTTTTGTCAAAATATATTGCAAATTTAAATGATTTTTACAAAATTTACTATTCTTAAAAAACAATGTGAGAGCACATATTTTCTAATCTTGCGATTAATTAAATATCATAAATATCCATTTATACTGCTAGTAAAATCACGTTCCGAAAAGTAGTCGGATACACCTTAAAGCTTGCTATCTCGTAAATTGATTTGCGAAATATTTTGCGTCATATGAAGTCCGGAAAAGTAAATATCGCAGCAATTCATCAAATCCATCTCTTAAAAATCATCTTGATAAAGAAAACGTCACTTTCATCAAAAATATTTATTCAAAATTTCGAAAGTTTTTAAAAAAATGTCTTTATCTAATCCCTTCTTTTGGCTTCAAAACAGTTTTGTAACGACAAGTAGAATACATTTATCTGACTTTTATAATGGAAGACCTTCAGATAGATAAAAAAAATAATTAAACTTTTTTTAAAAAAATTCCTTTATAGGAATATTTACAGAAAATACAAAAAAAAAAGTTAAATCTTTAAAAACATTTTAAATCTTTGGTGCTATTTAAAAGTTTGTTTCTTTTCAAAAGAAAGCGTATGCTTAAATATTACTAAAAATAACCAATGTGGGCTATATACTTTTATTGTTATTATAAGAATTAAAAAAAATGTGACATTTATCCAAAAAACATTTACAAGCTATTTAAAGTCCATGAGATATTAAATGCTGATTTTATTTAATTTTATGGGCAATTAACATTGTTTTTTACTTTTATTGTGCTTTTAAATACATAGTAATAATAAATGTATGTTTTGTTTTATTATAATATATAAATAATTGTAATTAAGTAAATCCCAACTTTCAAGTTTTAAAATTTTTGTAAAATATATTTTTTTTTACTGTTTAAGGTATCCGACTACATTCGGAACAGTGATTTTGCAAAAGATTATAAATAGATAAAATTTATATTTATAGTGTCACTTAGATAAGAAAATGTATATAAAATTGTTTTAAGAATAGTATTAAAATAAAAAATTATTTTACAATATTTTGACAAAAAATGAACATAGAATGACCCATTTACCAAATATTCTCCTTTTGTGAAAAATGTTTCTATTATATAATAATATTTTGCCTGTATATAGCTCAGACCTCTGTACAGAGGCTAAGTGGCCGCGGTAGTCGAGTGGTATAGGTATCGGATCGTGGCTGCCTTTGTCACGAGTTCGAGCCCAGTACCACTAAAGACCCGCCGTGAAGGGGAGCAATGCACGTTAAATCTGTCGAGAGCTGAAACGTCCTCCCGAAGGTGTGGTGTGGTAGCTAGGAGAGCAGGGTGCCACCTCAGGTGTCATCCACGTCTTTTGACCATGGTTCAAAATTACGTGGTCCGTCGCCAAAAGCCCTCGTGTAGCTGAACAGTGAGACGTTAATATTCATTCACTCACGTACAGAGGCTTAACTAGAATTATTGAAATATATAACTTAGAAGAGAGTTTATTCGTGTTTTACGACAACAGAGGGGAGAAATTTTAAGAAAAAAAAAAGGCAAAAATTTATTTTTAAATGGTTATAACTCTGAAAAAAAGTGAGTTTTCAAAATCATAATTGACTTCTGTACAAAGGTCTGAGCTATATACAGGCAAGATATTATTATAATAGAAGAATTTTTTTACAAAAGAACATTTTGAAAAATTGTTATTCTAAGTTAATTTTTAGCCGAAATATATTGTATTTAAATATTTTTTTTTGTCAAGTTGTCCTTAAAACAATTTTATACATGTATTCTAATCTAAGACTCACTAAATATCATGAAAATTATCCATTTATGCGCCTTTTTAAAATCACGGTTCCCCGAGCGTAGTCGGATATCTTAAATATTTTCAACAGATGAATAGCAACTTGTTTAAACTTAATACTAACAGTTATAGTGTTAGCTAGGTTTTTCTTCTTTTTTGTTACAATGAGGAAGTTTTAGATTGTGTCGATGAACAAAGAAAAACAATAAAGTTTTTTCTAAGAGAAAGAAATTTTTTAAAAGATTTTTTTAACAAATTTGTGTGTGTGCCATGACAGGAGAATAAAAACAAGCAAGAAGTGAAGACGTATTTTCCTTGGTTGTAAAAGAAAAAAACGAAGATAGTTTTGAATAAGTATATAATCATGATCTAAGATTCTGCTTAAAAAAAGTCTCTCAAATTATTGTTCAGCTTAAAAGTTGATTTTTGAGTCACGGTATCGCATAATTACTGTACACCACAATAATAAGCAAGAAAAAAATAATTCATTAATATACAAATATAAAACTATGACATCGACACTGAACGCATATCATTAATATAAATGAAAAGGTTATCTAAAATAGAAATATTAAATCTTATTTTTGATGAAATCGTCATAAACAGTTCTGAAAATTTAAGCACACAATAGAAGATCTTAAATATCAAAAATTAAAACTCAAAATAAAATAAAAAAAAAGAAATAAGTATGAAGTAACATTACATGTGTAGTAGAAATTATAACATTAATTCACAAACCGAAAACCTAACTAAAATAGATAAATTAATGTTTGATTTTTATGAAGCTACCACAAACAGCTCAGAACAAAAAGAACATGCCAGAAAATCTTATACATAAATATATAAAAATTTTAACTTAACCACAATATTAGCAATCTGTTAATCCAGATTAGTTATAATTGATTATTATTTTCTTTCTGTTATACTCTAGATTTTTCTACAATTTTTCTGCAATGAGGAAACATAGAATTTGCCAATAAATGAAGAACAGCAATAAACTTTTTTCCTTTTTTCAATGAAAGGTAATATAAAAGGAACGTATTTTAGAACAAATGTTCATGCTATGCAGATGGAAGTACTGCTGACGTGTACTGATATTCAGGTGATTATATAGATCTAAGGGAAATAGGTGGGAATGTAACCTAAGCACAATCGTAGATTGATAATACCATTAACATTCAGGTTTGCAGCAATGTGGAAAATCCTCTGTATAAATCCAAGTTTCTTACAACTGATAAATACCAAAATATGTACACATTTTTTTTGCATTGTTGACTATTTTAAAATCAACATACAATTAATAAGCAACTTGGGAGGAGCAAAAATTTCTTATATAAAACTTAAAGGAAAAATGAGTGTAAACAGGATTTCTTTGATACCCATAGCACAGTTAAGGCGAATCGGGAGTATAAAATGAAATAGAACATTTTATGGGATGAAAATATGTTTAAAAGTGGTCAGTACAATAAAAATAGTAGCTTTAATAACATTAGGCCTTACAAAATGTGTATGAGTTCCATTACGCAATCAACATACATTGTTACAAACCACAAAATCATAATTGAAAGAGTATTCAAAAACAAAATAGGTGTATACTTTAATGCTGTAGCTAGACTTTAGTATCACTCACTCACGTTAGTGGGGAAAAACTTGATTTCCGAGAAGGTGTCTAATGCATCTGTAACCAAAATAATTATAATATTTGCATCAATGAAAGTTCAAAACATTCTGAAAGGGAAAAATTATATCCTTTTCGCTTGAAATTACAGAAAAGGATAAAATACATTTAACCCGCGGTCACTCGCGGGGTGTAGAGAACACCCCAAACTTTTTTAACACGTGTATTTAATTATGAAAATAAAATTAAGTAATTATGATACATATTTATGAAGTACAAGATGTTTTTTGTATTATACAAATAAAGTTATTAAATTTATTGCATACAAATGAGACTAACAAATTTAAATTTAAAATAAACATACAAAACTTTTTTTTTTTAAAACACATAATT
>BMAV01012461.1:40227-59489 GCA_019973955.1 Trichonephila inaurata madagascariensis | reverse complement strand
TAAATTTTTACGGTTTAAAAAATATCTTAATAGCTTACAAGTGCCCTCCAGGGCTATATATACGTTTCCTTAAAAATACTGATGTATCTTCTAAAATAATTAATACTTTTCTTTATTTGAATACTCTACTGTATTTTTCCAATTATATTTTTCTTGTGTGTATATATATATAAAAAAAAAGGATATTCCTTTTAAACTTTTTAAAAGGGGGATACTGAATTATCTTTTCAGATATCTTAAAATTAACAAAATAAACGACAATTTGATCAATATCCAGAATTATCAAGCCCACGCCCGCGCATGCGCACAAAATTGTCCATTGTTGGAGTCTCAACAGTTTTCATCTGCATCAGTCTTCTACATGGAAAATCTTTCCATTGCACTGTCATCAAGACTTTAGCCCACGGTTTGGCGAAAGTAGTTCTGACCATGACCATTCAGCTATCGCTCCTATAAAAAAGAAACAATTGGATATATCCTTAAGGTGGTAATGATATTTAAATTTTTAAAAGTGCATTTTTCTCCTCAATATTAAATTGTATATCTTACAAGCATTAAATTTGTTCTCTGCTCCATTTAAATGATAAGAAAGATATGAATCTTGGTGCACCACTTTACACAATACCAAAGGAATGATACTGAAGCCTTACAAATTAAACATGTCTGAATCCCATCATATGATTGTATTCTAAGCTATGAGAACATAACTTGTTTGTTATTGGTAATGATGCTTTTATGCTACATTCCTAGGTTAGCATGACTCTGAAAGCAGACACATAAATAACTTTGTAAAATTAGAGTTCTTAAAATGTTATCTAGTTTTGAAAAATCATTATGAACATGGAAAGTTATCGCACATGCAATGTGAATATAAAACCCCAAAAACCTAAACGAAAAAAAAATCAAACCAAGATATTTTAACTAGACTTATTAATCATGTTTTGGGGTTTAATTTTTTTTTCAATTTCTTTTACTTTTTAATGATTGGTCTTGTATTATCTAATCTCAAGATTATGATTAAAAATTATGAGATATGTTAATTACGTCATATAATTGTATTTAAAATATTTTAAATTAAATCACTTGACACTTCCCCAATTGTACTTAGAAATGTATTTTAGTATATAATTTGTGTGTTTTAATTCCCATTATAAAAATATGATAAGTTTCAATAGATCCAAAAAAAAGATTGATATTCGAATAATTTTGGTTGAATAAATACATTTAGGTTCTATTTTGACACTTCCCTATTTTTGGGGGAGAAATGTATTTTGGATATAACTGAAACTATTCTATTCCGCATTTAAAAGGGAAGTTTCAAACATTCAATAAAATAGATTTGATATTCGAATAGAGTGGTTAGTGAATAAAATACATTTAGGTTACTATTTGTACAAAAGTCCTGAAGATATTTGCTCTAGTCGGTGTTGCCAGAAGTTACGATCTCGATGTACATAAAAGGATGTAATTACTTATATATAAGCTGTTAAACTATTTATAGCTATTAAAGTTTTAGGTATGATTAATGCCTGTCAAATGTTTTCTATATATTAAGGAAAAGATGTATATGTGATGGCAAGCACATTTAATGCTGGAAAAATTCTTTTATAAGAGCACTCTCTTCGCTGGGTATTTGATGAGGTTCCAAGAGTATATATTTTTCTTAAATTATAGTTTAATACCTCTTAGTGGTAAGTTTTCTATTGTATAGAAAAGTGTTCTTATATAACCCTTACCTCTTGATTAAAAAGAACAAAGAAAAACAGAACTTCAGTTTCTGTATCTGTTTTGATATTTCGGAAGTAAATTTATCTTTTACACCATCGTAATCTTCACTTGGAGTTCATTTCCAAAAACTTAGCAGACCTCTACTCAACAAAACAGACATGCTTGCTTTTCGTCTGTAGATCGAGTAGTTGTAGATCTCAAGTCTGCAGATCCAGTAGTTGTAGATCTCAAGTCTGTAGATCGAATAGTTGAAAAACTGAATTCTTTTTAGCCACAGAGAGTAGAGAGTAGAGCCTTGAGAGTAGCTGTTCAGAAATGCCCATTCTTAGCGATCTACCAACAGCGAAAAATACTTACCCAATTTGAGAGTAGATGTAAAGAAAAACCCATTCTTAGCCTATCTCTACTCAACAGCGAAAAATACTTATCCAATTTGAGAGTAGATGTAAAGAAAAACCCATTCTTAGCCGATATTTACTGAACAAAGAAACATACTTACCAAATTTTAAGTAATCCGATTTAATTGTTCGAAAGATCTTGTGATGAGTGAGTGTTAATCGCTTTTCCTTTCTCTTTCTCTATTTCTGGAATAATTCATGTTAATTTCTTCTCTGAAGTTTTTAATGTATAACGGTCTTGTGTGACTCTCCAGGACTTCGAGTAAATAAGTAAATATGGATTACCTGCACAACTAGATATATAAACATAATTTTATACCTTTGAAATTTTAAATTCAATGTTTATAGCTTATTTTAAAAAATAAATTACATAATGAACGTCATCAATTACTGACCAAATCTAACCCTTTGCGAAGCTTGAGTTTCAGAACTTTTTTCATCATTAAGGCTCGATTTCACGGAAAAGTTATCAGCCCCTATATTATGACACAATGTTCAGTTAAGATTTTTTCATTGTTTTTTCTTTTTTTGAGAATTAAGTGTCTACATGTAACACGAAAGCAATCACACCCTAGAACATCCCCTTAATTCAAAGCTTACCCCATACCATTTTGAATAATTAAATGAATAATTTCACTGCAAACGACTATATATATATATATATATATATATATATATAATATATTACGAACCTCTATATTGCGAATTTTCTATATAGCAAACTTTTTCCTGGAACCAAGAACATTTCACGATTTTCTTAAAATAAACTCCCAATAGCGAAGTGTATCTTCTATACAACGAACATTTCCTCTTGAGAGAACATTTCCTCTTTTTTTTCCTCCCTATTTTTGAAGTTTTTCTCGACATTTGAAATTGTTCTGTCTTTTAGCACATTTTATGGTGGTCATAAATTTTATACTAGTTTTATAAGGTGCCTAACTCTCCGAGAGCAATAGAATGCAGGGCGTTTCATCTAATGAGTGCATCCATTAATCCCCATTGTCCTGTTCACTAAAAACATCTTCGATATCCCCTTTCATCCTCATTGGAATTGTCTTATGTCCTAGTGTCCTTGAACTAGTCTCCGTTTGCTAGTAGTGTAGATCTGTCATATGGTAACTTCGTTTCTTGTGGCTCGAAAATGTCAAAACGAAAGTTCTTCAGCATCAAAGAAAATTTATTTAACCTTCAGGAAGTTAATGAAGGCGTCAAGAAGCTTTCCTTGCAATTTTTCTTTCTTCCTTTTTTTTTTTTTTGATAGGTAAGATACATAAAATAAATGTATATTAAGTTACAAACAGGTATGAATAATTAATATTTGTTATTATATAGTTTTTATGAATTTAAAATTTATTTTATGGGATTTATAAAGAAAAGTGAAAGATAATATCTGTATAACAAATTTTCCATTTAACGAACTTTTTTTCGGGATTTAGCGACTTCGTTATATAGAGGTCCGACTGTATATTTGTATATTTATATATATATTCAGTTTAAATATCGAGTATTATCCAAAATCAGAAATAAGAAAGAAAAATATTTAAATTGTTTTGTGTTATGTATTTATCCTGAAAAAAAAATCCTATGCGAAAATAGGTCATTTTCAAAACAAATAATCTTATTCATCCTTCCTTCCCTAAAACAATTCGATTTGCTTGGCGGGAAAACAGCTCAATACTTGTTGTGAGAGTTTTATTCCCCTTATGAACGCAGCGCAAGAAAAATGAGAGCCAAGGCAATAAAATGGAAGTTTAAGGAGAAGGGGTAAAAAAAAGGAAAAAAACATGAAAAATCCCATTTACAACGGAGTGGAATGACTGAATTCTGTAGCTCTGCATCAAGAGGTATATTGGTTAGAGCGGGAAGTTAACAAACCTCCATAAAAAAGTTTGTAAAGTACAGCCGATCTAAACGAAGGAATCACAGGTGGCCTTTAGCAGAGAAGGAAAGAAAATCGGGATCGGGGAAGGAAAAAAAGTTTTGTTTCACTTGGGAATTCTTTTCATTCTTCAAAGAAAACATTATCTAGATGCATCCAGCTGCAACCGAGAGATTTGCACTTGTTTGTGTACTTTTCCATCCAATGGAATTTCATAAAGGTACCACGGTTACTGTTTTTCTACTTAGTTTTGCAGTGCTTGTTGAATACGTTAAGATCCTGGAGCAAATATTTTCAGATCACTACAGAGAAGAAAGAAAAAGCGTTTAAGTAACACTTTTTTAAATAATAATTTTCAAACTTTATGTGGATATCAAAGACGTTTTAATTCGGAAAACTATTGGTTGAGAAAATGTTTTTGGATAATAGCATGCCCGCGTAATTGCTTTTAAATGATGCATTATTATTTTGTGCATCGTATTGTTATTCTTTATCAGAGACAGTTTCTAAGAAAGCTGATTTTTATATTCATTTAAAAATTTGCGAAAAAGTGCTTTTCATTGCATTATAAATTAAATATATGTATTTTATTCAATCCATCTTGACAGAAATTTATCGTACTTTAAAAATTAGCATTTGCATATTAATAACTCAAATTTAGAAGTTTAGATGGTGAAAATGAAGAAATAAATCGCGAATTGTCTATATCATTAATGAAATATATCCTCATCCATTTAAACCAATGTTTCTGAAACTGTGGAGCGCGACCCACTAGGGGGCGTGATAACCCAACAAGGGAGGGGGGAGCATTTTGAAAATAAAAGGTTTAAAAAATTAATTTACTGGAACGAAGTAAGCAAAAAACTTTCTGACATATAAAAAAATACGAATTTCCACTGATATAATTTCGATATTACTTTATCAAAAATAAAAGTTTCAACTTTGATACGTTACTTAACTATGTGATCCTATAACTAAATTAAAAAAAAAAACTATTTTGTTTGATTTGCTGTAATCAAAAGATGAGAGATTTTTTATTACGTTTTCTTTTTAAACCTAAAATACTACTCTTTCTGAAGGGGAAAAATAAAACTCAGACCCAGAGAAAAATTCTAGGAAGATAGAAAATTCATCACTTTTGTTATCATTGAAATATTGTATATTAGCTGTAGAAAGAAAAGGAAGACATTCACTTTTCACCCAGGAAGCAGATTTGCGTCAGTCATCATCGTTTGACACTAGAATTTATTAGTATGATTAATTCTGTTATTGAAGGAATACTTGGTTAAGATTTATTTTAATGGGCGTTCAGAAACATATAAAGCATGTTGAAATACGCGTTTTACACAATTCTTAATTTAGAACTAATATCCGTATTTTTATATTGGATACACTTTTAACCCGAGAGTGGTTGCGCGGGGCTCAAAGTCAAAGGACAGCAAAACTAAAATAATTTGAACAAATTATTACTGTTTTGCTTGCAAATATCATTCCTGTAATGTTCGTGAAAAGTGTCTGTGATTTGTGTCCTTTTTTAAGGTTATGCATCATTGAAACATTTTGGTTCAGTTTTAATGGATTTTTTTTGCTTAAGTTATCAAAAAAAAAAAATGAAAAGTCATTGAAAGCAGGTAAGTTTTTTTTCTCTTAGTTAAATTATTCACTGGAATTGTGATTTTCTTCGTGTACAATAAAAGTAATTGTAAAAAAAAAAAAAACATTTGGGTGATGCAGTTACCTCGCGCGACTCTTTATGTTAGTATCGAGTTCGCGCCTGCTCACCCGGGTTAAAACATTTTGAAATCTTCTCGCTTTAAATATTAATGCCAAATGTGATGGATTTGATAGAGAGCAACATAGATGATATTTATACTTTTAGAAATGGATGATGGAGGATATAAATTTTAATTAAATATCATTTTGAAATCTGTTCCTATTTAAAATTTAGAGAAAAGAAAAATAACAATAATTATCCTGTTACTTAAAAGTAATTTGCTTAAAATAAATATAAATTAATAGTAACAAATACAAAATTTAATACTTATCTTGTTAATTTGTACGGTTTATAATTAAGATCGTATTGCAGCTTTAGCACCGAAGAGCATTATTATTGTATAAGGGGCGAGATAAAAATTATATTTAAAATTGGGTCGAATAAGTTTGAGAAGCACCCGATTTCCCCCAAAGATAATAATATAGTAGAATATTTAAATAAAGTAACGACTGATGATTCATTGTTGAGATTTTAAAAAATAATTAATTAAATGAAAACAATCTTGGGTACAATAATTTAAATTGGCTATTGTTCAACTTCTAAATTTTTTCTCCTCTCATATTATAAAGATCTTTAAGCGCTTTCAGCTGTCCATATCTCACCTTCAATGTACCTGCAGCGACGCTTTCACCCGCAAGTTGCAAACAACAAAATAAAATAATTACCGTAAAATCCGGCGTATAACGCGCACTTTTAACACAAAAAATTACGTCGAAATTTAGGGGTGCGCGTTATCGCCGGTAAAAAAATGGGTTTAAAATAAGAAAACGATAAGCATAAAAAAAAATTAGGGTTTCTACAAAGAGGACTGTTATTTATTTGAAAAAAACGCATGCTTAATGAAATTAAAGGATTCTGATTCTAAAAATATACTTTTTTTTTAAAAATTGTGGGATAATCCCTCAAATAAAAATGACTTAAAAACTTACCAGCATTGTACCATATTTCCGTTCTCTTGTAAAATGAGGTCCCGGGTTAGGGCGAATATACCAAAAAAATTTAAAAAAAATGGCTTGAAATGGGTGCGCGTTATACGCCGGTGCGCGCTATACGCCGGTTTTTACGTTAAAAAAAAGCGGGCGACTGGCCTCAACAAAGATCTTTTTTTGGTCCCCTAACCTTGGTAGTCGGCTAACTGACCGACGGGTTAATGGTTCAACATAAACACTCTTGACAAGGTCAGCAACTTATCTCGAAAGTGCCGACCCAGGAATTGAAGAGTAGATGGCAGAACAATCTAACTCTACTGGTTGAGAATGCATTTCCATAGACATTTCCAGTAAATCACGACTGGTAAATAAAATTCACATCAGCACTCGTGTCAACCTGACCCGTCATCTTAACAAGAAACTTCACGCAGAATTAACAAAAAAATGTTCATTTAACAATTAAACTACTAGAGCTGTAATTAAATTGAAAAAAGGAATGGACAACAATTTGTTTTATGTATCGCTCAAAAAATCTTTCAACAGAAAAAAAGACATTCCTTCTAAGAAGAGAGTATTAAGTCTTACAAATGTTACAAATTGCAAATTAAATAGAAGAAAGCGCGCGCTTAACGACTGATTTCGAATAAGAGTTTCTTTCCGTTCCAGTGGCATGAAGCATGCATGTCACGTTTGCTAACCGAAAGATTGATGATTTAAACAAATGTCCTCATGCAAAGGTCAAGATCTTGCCGCCGAATAATACTGCAGATGCAAATGCCTGTCGTCTTAAAATAAGGTTGATCGCAGCAAGTGATGTTTATGGCAGCATTTTACTGAGCTGTAAAGGGTGGTACGTAAGATCATACAATAATATGCAAAATATGGTATTTTCTGTGTGTAGTTCCTGATGTGATTGAGTGATGTATTGTTGCTGTGCAGAAATTATCGATGTTATCACGTGTAATGGTGTAACGAGGCCAGACAATCAGTACCGTCTATAATTCATCGGTCCCTGAATGCCATGTACAAACTTGGAGGGGTTCAAGTGTAGTATAGGGGGGCCGCTTTGAACTTAGCGATTTTTCTTCGGATTTGGCGAATTTTTTCTAAATGTCATGGTGAGAAATCGAATTCATTCTGAAATAAATAATAAATAATTCCGAAAAAAGTACCTTGGCGACTGGGTTTAGTCACCAAAAAAAAGGACTGCGCCAAGTGGCGCCCCTATACTACACTTGAACCACTTGGAGGATAGGTAGATAACATCCTGAGGAGCCACAATTGCAAAGGAAAGCATAGGCGGAAACATAACTCTAATGAGATAAAGAAACAAACAAACAGTATGGCCACAACACAGAATGTAGTTTAAATTTTTTTATTATAAAAACAAAACAAAAAAACAATAATATATTAAAAGTAGGTATCTAAGCCATCCCAGGCGGTGTTTGAAATTCCCGCCATTGGCATGAATGCACACACGACATCGTCGCGACATCGATTAGTGGACATGTTCGAAAACACATGCCACCAGGTCCATTTCATAATTAACGGACGTGTCGCCAATCGTTGGTTTGAAAGTTTCTAGGTTCTGATGCAACTTAGTGAACGTTTGATGATTGGTTTGCCTCCTCGTTGTACATTTTTCCCCATACAACCAAACAACAAAACGTCCATTTCTGTTTTCTAGGTAGTAGATGAAATGGATATATGCCAACTCGGCGTTCGTATAACTATTCATGTTCATCGCGCGCTGTCCATGTCTGAAATGAGGAAACCACTTGTACCTACCTTGCGAGCTCAGGTACAATGCCACCTATCGCTTTCCGCCAATGCTTTTCTGTGTAATTATGGTTCCTCACGATGTTCTCTTCCTCTCCTCCAAGTATGTGCATGGTATTCGGGGTCACCCTGTATATATATATATATATATAAACAGAGAGAGAGAGAGAGATTCGTAATTATAAGTTTTTCATTAGTAATATTCATATAAACCAATTTCTGAAAAATATTGATGTCAGAAGCAAAACTTGAAATTTGTACGGTTTATCTTTTTTCATAATATTTTTATTTTTGAATTTTAAAACTGTACAGCTTGCTTCTTTTCCTATTTTGATATTTTATCTTTTTCTTCATATGAATTATCATCATTATTATTTTAATTGATCTCCTTTTAAGGTTAAAAAAAACCCCATTTTCCTGCAATTACCTTATTAGACTTTTAGTAATTTGATATGTTCTTTGGTATCAACATCCTGAATATGTTCTTTTAGTATTTTCATAAGGTATAATCCATCATTTCTTAAGTTATTTACTGCAAAAATTTGAATACAATTACTAAAATCGAAGAGAATTCCACAAGCGCATGTATGTTGCAAAGGGTAAGACATAGCAAGTGTTCACTGATTAAAATGACATGTACTGCTGATTTCGCAATCTGAATTGCAAATAACTTTTAAAGTGTAAAGAAGAAAATCCAGTAAACGAATCCGAATGATAATTGTGATGCTCTACAGGTGTTGTTTTTTTAAAAAAATATATAGAAGCTGAGAATTGCACTCGTTACAACTGCTTGGCTGGTAGAACATTAAAAGGTAATTAAGTTGCAAACATGAATTATTTGTAAATATATGAGTAATAAATCGTATTTTTTGCAAATATTTAATTTAGATCTGTGATGTATTTTCGTAGTATTTTTACTCCATTAATCCATAAAACATTTCTGAGATAGTATCAGAAAAAAAAATCATCGCTCTCTCTCTTCTTGTAAAGAGATGCTTAGGAAATGAAGAAAATTAACACTTATATTTAAACCATGCTTGTTTTTCTTGAATTTGCTTGAGTTACGTATAGAAATAATTTCCTTGTAATAAAAGATTTTAGAACTCCACTTTTTTTTCTTTTTTTTTGTCATAAATCAATTAAAGTACAAATTTTATCAAATTTTTCGGAAATTTCTTGTACTATTTCGTAGAATTTTAGAAGGAAAACATTTGAATCTGGAGGAAGAATTATTTTACCAAATATATTTATATACCAATGGCAAAATAATACTTAGCTAGAAATGGTTTTAATAATTTTTAGTCATTTCACAAAACAAAATATGTTTTGGTGCTTTTATAGTGATATTTTAACTCAATTTGAATATTTTTTCCTGTATTGTTCCATTAGCCCTTACAAGCAATAAATCCCCAAATCTTGCTACCAGCTGCAGATCTAATAACTCTTCCTCAAACCATTTCCGTCTTTCCTCCCTTGTGATTTTCAGTAATAAAATTCAGTAAACATTAATAACCACTAGCTATAAGTAATTTCTATTTTTTTATTTATTTTAACAATATACCTCCACACAAAATTATCTACCATGTGGGATTTGCATATGATTTGATACGATTTACCGAAGAGTATTTTTCACTTCTTTGAATTAAGAAAATTTTCTTACTTTATCACTATTTAATCTCTTTATAATATTAAGCTCTATTTATGAAACAACAAAATATGTAGTATTTCCTTTCGTCAGAATCGCAATTAATAACTAAACCATTTTTCTTTATAAGTCAGAATTCATTATGGTATTTGAAATATATTTCGTTTACATCTGACTGATAAAAGACAAAAATAATCAAGTTGGAAAAACGACTAATTCTTTTTTATGATCTTTGAACGACAGTAAATATATTTTTTGTGCTTCATCTGATTCAGAAAATAAAATAAATTGTTTTATACCTATTTTTTTTTTTATTTAAACTTCCTTTTTTACCATTAAAATAATGCTATTATTTTCGTAGGAAATTTTTTTATTTCCGAATTATATACATCAGACTTCTATTAAATATATTTTTCAAAAATTGTGAATGAAAACCGAAAAGTTTAAAAAAAAAAATATGCTGCCCAGATTTATTAAGTAAATTCATTAAATGATTTTAAAGAATTTTAAAAAAATGCAAGCTTTTTAGAAAAAAGTATTAAAACTGGATTAAAAGTAAGGATGGGAAAAAGAGGAAGGATCCCCCGAAACATTTTATTTGTAAAAAGTACGAAATGTGTAATTTATTATTATATACATTCATCATATAATTCTTTAACTTATATTTGTTAATGATGTGAAGCGTTAATTAAAAAATTGTGAATTAGATCTGGATTTCAAATAAAATAAAGAATATTTATTTCCAATTATGTAGCGGAAAATCATTAAAAACTGCTAATAACTAAAACCATTATATACTCTATTTTTACAATATTCAGAATCAAATTTATTTTTGTTCGAACATCATTACATTTTAATTACAAATAGCAGAAAACTGTTATCTTAAGACGACTTCATACAAATTTGCCAAATCAAGACACTTGTCTTCATTGAGAACGTAGTTACAAATTAAATTTGCTAGAATAAAGAGATTACGGTTTACACCCAGACATTCCATGTTTAATTCTTTTTCATCAGAATCCCTTAAAGAGTTTCCATACACTAAACTTGTTCGATTACTGAATTAAGTGATTCTAGAATGTAATAAAATTAATTTAAGTAATGCTATTTTCTCAATTTCCTCTAACACTTTGCGGAGGCCTTTGAAACGAAAGTTCAGCCTTTTAAAGAATCTAGAGATATTCGAAAGCATAGGGGGCGATTGTGTGATTACAGTATAGTAAGAACGTTAGTTTAGAGCAGAAATCTCTTAGATTAGATTTTACCATTGCTTAAAAGACATTGTCTAAAATGGAAGAATAATGCACTTTTAAGAAAGATACATGGTGTTATTAAGCTTTTTAAGGATTTGGAATCTTGTTTAATGCGATTTAAGTCACACTATAAATGAACATTTTTATGAGGTTATTAGTTTTGAGAATAAACCACTCATCTGGGTAGGACAATCAAGATACTCCGCCTTCTCTACCCTCTTTTTTAAATCAATCATTGACACTATCATGTGTGTATCTCATCAAATAATCATAAAGTTATATTCACCTACTGAACAATGGGGATTTTTGTAGTTCAGATAGGGAAAAAGATAGGGGGAAAATTAATATTCCCCTCATCTCTCTATTGTCTGAAAACACAAGGTAATTTTTCAATTCCTACTATTAGGTCACACTCTCTATTTATTTATTTATCTTGGTGGAATTTTCAATCATTAATAAAATTCATTTTAAAGCGCCCAATCGAGTTGAAATTTTATACATGATTATTTTGGATGATACTACAATAATTTAATTATAATTAATAAAAATTAATTGATTAAAACTAATTATTTAAAGAATTACAAATACACAGCCACGTTGGCATCATTTTTGGCGACTTAGCGACCCTTTTGTTGACTTGTCTCAAAACTTGAAAAGGTATTTTTTTCACGTTTTAAAGCATTCAGGTGAACTGAAATTTTATATACACGATTGTTTTGGGTGACAATACGATAATACTTTAATGATAATTAATAGAAATTAATTACCACTTAATGTTGTAATTCTGTCCTATGTATATACATATTTATATTAATTGTAACTATTTAATAAAAAATAGCTAAAATAAAATCTTTCTTTGATCTAAATAGGAATTGACTTAATTTTTTTTTATTTTACTTGTTCAGTCAAAGTAATCCCAATTTTTACTAAAAAATCGTCTAAGAGCATTACTTTTATTGCTCGTATAAGGAAAAGAACTTTGCATTACTACATTTTTGATTTTCTTTTGTATGTGATAGCGCAGATGCAATGTAGGAAAGCTATGTGAGAAATAATATGTATAATTTTATCTACTGATGCATGTTATACATAAAAAGTCCATGAACAGAATTTTCTCCAGAAATAAATTGTGTGCATATTTCATAATCTGTGATACTTTTTGCAGTATTTCTTATGTATTTAATTGATATGTAACATATTCTTTTTCTTGACGGAAAAAGTCAATGCAATTTTACAAGGAATTGGTTTAAGTAATATTTTAAATATTTTACTTATTTACATTTGAATGTTTGACATTTTTTTCCATAAACACATTTCGGCTTATAAGCTTGCAAGAAGCAAAATGATTTACTTATTTATGAGACAGTATAAGAGCATTTATTGATATTTCTCCGAAGGTAAATCTAGTTTATTAGCCGCACTAGGGGTACTGATTTCAAAGTTATTAATAAAATTGTTGTTTCATCTCTTTTCAATACGCTATTATTGAAAAGTGTGTTTTTATTTCAGCACGTGCTTTTACAGGACTCGTATGCAGTCTTACATACATATTTGTAGTAAACTGAACATCGTCATACTGACCTTGCATCAGCACCTTTCTCTGTCTCATTCGTTTGCATACTCACTTACATACCGTAGCTACGGTAGCTGAGAGGTCCCAGTTGCAAACTCGTGGTTGTGTGGTATTGTTGTCGAGTCATCAAGAGTTCGAATCCTTGAGTGACTGAGGGACTAAGGAGGTAGGACCAAGGTAGGGGGTATGAAACACGTTAATAATTGAAGCCTCTCAAAGCCATCCCATTGTCTTGTACGGAAAATTGGAAATGATGTGTAGGTGTCTACCTAATTATTTGATCACGGTTTAAAATTACCCCCTTACTAATAGATCTCGTGTTGCATCAGAGATAGGTACTTATAGATTATTAGAAAAAAACTTGCTCATTTAAAAATATAACAAATATCTTTAAAGAATAATATCATTTCTGTCATTTTGTTCACAGAAAATATTTTCTTAACTAATTAAAATGAAATAATGAGGCCATGCAGTTACAGAAATTTTGTGGCAAAAATATTCACGCTGGTGGTGAATTCCTTCATAGAGCTACTCTCTAAAAATATAGAAAAAAGTTTAATAGCAACATAGATAGGCAGATAACAGGAAGTTAATTGATTAAAAAAGAACGGGTGTCTAATTAGCAGCTGATTCACAGCCTGTGGAACAACTTAGTTAGTGCTCTTAGCAAATATTTTCAAGTTAATTGGTTATGGAACTTTCCTTATATAAATGAATAAAGTTTTTTTTTTTTAGTTAAATAACCAATTTTTTCTAATTTTTATTGGGTTATTATTTGCTATCAAAATATTCTGAGAATTAACTTTATGTTAGCTTTAATACATAAGATTAATTCAAAGTTAGATTTCATATATATAAATAGGTACTTATCGGTTATAGGGACCATTCAACAAATTTTTCACCTTCGATTCTAAGCCGCAGTCTATTTTCAATATAACAGCGCATTGGAAACAGTGCAGTGCGGCTTATATTCAAATAAATAAGGTATTAAATCCACCACTTTCAACACAATATTGGACCACTTTTTGCCCTTAATACTGAATGGATTCTTCTTGTAATGGACTCTTTGAAATGTTGATATGGTGTATGAGAAATCTGAAACTATATCCGATAAATGTTACATTCCCATGCCATCAAACGTGACTGTAGTGGACCCAGCTGCTTGATGCCCCATTCAATCTCATTTCAGCCATCCTTGGTAGGTTACACCATTAAAATAACAGCATGTACTTGATCTGTGATAAAACTTATATACCCGTATGGAATTCAGACGTTCTTCCACAAGATTTAAAAAACCCATGCAATGTCAATACTAACCATAATATTTTCTCCACCACCTTGACGAGCTATGGCAATGCAGATGGTCGCCATGCTTTATTTCTGTTTTATTCATATCCACACCCTTTTATCAGCCCTGCGTAGTTGAAAATGCTATTTATCGGTCAACATGATTCTTTTCCAGTCACACACGACCCAATGCGTATGCTTCTTTGTGAACTGGTGACGTCTGTACTTGTTCAGTGCCTAAAGTAGAGGCTTTCGAACAGGTCGTTGGTAACCATAGCCTGTACACTGTGATTTAAAGTGGACAGTTCATTTAGGGACGTTTGTAGTTGCTCCTTGATTAAGATTCCTCTCAATTTGAATTACGGGCTGGACAACTTCCGTAATTCCCATTTCCGTGCGAACATTCAGTTGCCTGTGGCGACCACAAGTCTGACGTTGAGATCCAGTTGTTTTCTGTTAGGTAATCAACTACCTGTAAACAATAATAAAAACTGTTCTTGAACACTTTAAAAGCGAAGCCACTTTGCTGATATCAGTTTTGACGTTACGAGCAACTGTACAAAATCAGTTAAATCAGGTTTTTTCACATTTTTTAACAAGCAAAACAGTACAGTTTATGCTTCACTATTTCTGCGTTCACTTTATATACTAGCTAATTCGTCCTTTTACGGAAACAACAGGAAGTTATGGACGATCTGCGTATGTCAACTGGTCATAGGGTCATAACAATTTGCTCACTCAATGTATAAGTTACTGGGAATGTGCGAAATTGGAGAATGTTGATATTCTCCAAATTTCGGACATTCATAAAAAGACACACACACACACACATATATATATATATATATATATATACTTATATATATATATATATATATATATATATATATATATATCCACGCACACCCAGATATTTAAGTTGCCTTTCCAATGCAAAAAGAAACTATCATCCCTATTCTATAGGAAAGAATAAAAAGATTTTTATAAATAAACAATGACTTATGTAATTTAGCATCATATTTTGCTCAATTTAAAAGTTAAGTTTAAAAATTCCAATCTAGAATTTTAGTAAATTTCAGCATCAAAATGACTTGGTAAAACTTAGATTAAATTGTTCAACTATAACTCTCTTACTAACTCATATAAATATGATAATAACTTTAATTCTATAGAGTGAGAATGTATTTAAAAAATTTTAAGACCTATTTGAAAAAAAAAAATATTTCTGCAACTATTAAGAGACATATATCTGTTAACATATTTAGTGAAATTCTTTTGTGTTAGTGTCAAATTATAAAACTCTTTTTCTGATGCATTCCCCTCTCAATTGTGACGAAAGTTTTGTCATATTTCTTAAAATAGCCCACATTCCTAGAATAAATTCTAACCGTAACTGAATTATTTAATTCATTGAATAAATGGTATTATTTTTAAACGTGCACTATTACGGCCTTTAATGCATAATTATAAGTTTAATATTTTATCGGACTTCCTTAAATGTTACATTAGTTATAAAATTTTATTATGCGTACGAACTTCTTACTGTTCTTTTTCATTGTAAATTATAATACATAATAGGATTAAAGATCATTTTTATTCAACGAATTCTTTATTATCAGTTCTTATAATTACTGATATTGCTCTCAAGTGAAAGAGTATCCAAAACCAACTTTTTTCATAGATCCCTAATGTTTAGATTAAAAGTACAATATTGATGTGCGGGAAAATTTGTAAATTACTTTAAATCTTTGATTCTGAAAACTTTTACGAATCGTAGTTCTCCAACTTAAAAATCCTTATTTTATTATACTACTAAGATATTTAGTCTTGTACTTAATGTTTAGTACTAAATCAGGATTCAGTTCCATATATTTCTAACTTTCCCGTTAAAATGCGTGGGAAATTTGAGTAGAACTTTGTTAACATTATTCAAGAAAAAACTCCACTATTTTCCTCAAAGTATATAATTTTAAATATAAACTAGTTTATAGATCCTCAAACTTCAATATATTTACCATGTCGATTTATATTTGCTTACTTCAAATTATTTAACTAAGGGAATATAATAATCATAAAGAAGAAAAGTAAAATACTCAATATCAAAAAAAAATAAAAAAATACTGTTTGTATTGTATACATTTAGAAATATATTGTTTTACAGAAGACTGCTCTAACGCAATAATATAAAACTGATTTATTATGCGAATAGTTTTATACCTATGCTGGATGTGGACAGGGTAGCTTAGTGGTCAAGTTCTGGACTCATGATCAACGTGCCATGAGTGTGAGCCTGGTGTAACTGAAGTTCAGTGCATGTATAGATGCACGTTGAACTTGTAGAGGCTCAACGTTCTGCCATTGGTGTGGTGTGGAAGCTGGATATAATGGTGCCATTCTCGTCTCTTGACCATGAATCAAAATTACGAGATCATTTGCCTTGTATATTTGTAAATAAAATACATAAAGTAACGAAATTAATTATTTTCGTTTTGAATCACAATTGTAAGTCGTACATCTTGTTTTTTAAGGAAATGAAATTGAAATCAGTTTTGATTTCCATAATATCTAAAAAAAGTTTATAGTAAGTGAGTATTTATCAGCACACCACATAAAGCAACAGCAGAGCTATTTGCGATGAACCTTCTAGTATTGAAAAGTCATCAAATGATGAGGACGACACCTGAGTCAGAATTCCATTCATCTAACTTCCCCACCTGGCCAATCTAAGGACATCGAGCCACGGCAGATTTAACGTGTATTATTCCATTTACATGATGTGCTTTCAGTGGTATCATGACTCGAACCCACGTTTTCACAACGCTGACCATGAGTATGGGAACATGACCAATAGGCAACAACGGACAGAAAAATTGATTTTAACTGTTTTCTTTCCTTGGTGATTTACTCTTGGATGAGATGAATTTTTCTAATAATTAATTGCGCATAAAGAAGTGGATGAAATGTGATTGGTTCTTTCTTTTTGCCGATTATCTCTGAAATTTCCTTTAAGAAAAAAGCTTTAATATATTGCTTAATCACAAAATTACATCCCTACATTAGATTGGTTTGTATACGAAAAAAATCACCATCACTTCTAATTTAATATTGCATTTAAAGTTTTAAATATTTTTCCTCTTTTAATAATTATTTTTGTGATAAAAAGTCTAATCTTTGAACCATGCATCACAAGCATAAACTTAGCTCTTTAGCTAACGAAATATGTTTAACGTCTCATTAAAACTGAAATATTTTCCAATTACAGAATGAATTAGTAGATAATTATACTTTAACGCATTGTTCTTCTCATCCTATTGATTTTTTTTTTGTTTTAAATATTTTGAAATAGAATATTAAGAAGGAAATTTAGTACTGAAATATTAATTCTGGTTTGTATTAATTCAAATAATCGTGAGCTCAGTCATCTGTATCATCCGATAAAAAAAGCTTCCTTAGAAGGATTTTTTGTCACATATGCATAAAATATTTAAGGCGTGTAGGTAAGTTAAAATCTGATTTTTTTTTTTTTGAAAATTTGAAATTTTTACATTTTTTAATTTTATAGATTTTAACCTTTCCAAAAAATACCATACTTAAACCTCTAGGGTAATTAGAAGCCCTTAGAATTTATTTTTAAATAATAGTTGAAACCAGGCCACGTTCATTTGAATAGCGAAAAATTGAAACAAAGTACTTCGTCTTTGCTTAAAAGTTGAACGTCTGATATAAACCAAAACATGTATCTTTTGTTGTAAATTGAGCCTTTTATTTTTTTTTATTTCCTAGCCGATTGGAAGCCTCACTGAATACATTAAAATCAATTTATCAAACCGTAAATTTTGATATTAGATGCACCTTTTCTGAGAAACTACTGTTCACAGGTATGTAAATTTTTTATGATATATTTATAATAATGCCTAAAATATACTGAAATGAGCTTTTTGTAAAAAACTGTAAAATTTATTTCTTACAAATTTTTTATGTGAAAAATGGGTCAAATTTCGCAAAGTTTGATAAAATATATCATAAATTATTAAAACATTTAAAATAAACTAAAAGCTCATTTTAGTATAATGGGAAAGGGTACTGTAATTGTATGAAAAATTTCAAGAATGTACAAAAACAAATTTTGAGAAAAAGTACATTCAAAACAGCCAATTTAACATTGTTGGTATAAAGAGAGAGAGAGAGAGAGGTTTCCAATTCCCCTTAAAGAAAACGAAGAAATCGTTTTCTTTTTTTCTTTCAGTTACTTTAACTTTTTATATTATTTGTAATGTGTATTTGTAACTATACAATATGTATAATGTGTACTTTATTTTACATTGAGATTCTACAATAACCTGTGCTTCGTTTGAAAGAATCCATGGTAGCGTGAGAGTTCAGAAATTAAATAAATTATTTACGTCTCAGCTATTAATTACGATACGTTTACATTTTAAATAGGAGTTATTCATACTATTAAATATTTCAATTCTACAGAATATGTCCTTTGTGAGGGAGAAGGCAAACACAGCCTAAATTTTTGGTGTTTGAAAACTGACTCCTTTCTTCACTGTCGGAAGGGGGCTGTTCGCGCGTTTCTGACACTTCGAATTATATTCGGGGATCTCGGTTGCACGTGTTTCCAGACGTTGGCTTTCTCACGGTCATCGGTTTCGGCGTGGTGTCAGATAGAAGGACCCTGCAATATTTATGGGTGTCGTGTGTTGAAGAACGGCTATCCACAAAAGAAAAGAAGCATATTTTGCATCTGTGGGGCCGGAAATGTCACATTAGTCAAAATAATTTTTGAAGGTTAATTCTGTTTACACATTTAAATGCTGAAAAGTTTAAATTTTTTTACTCATATTACAATTGCTAGATAACATATACAGTTCTCGCGTAATCCCTGTTTTGAATGTGTAATAAAAACAATAGCATACTAGATCAAATAGTTTAAGAAAACAAGCAAAATAAGTTGATATTTTATTGCTGTGCATATAAATTCCATTCATTCAGTGGCACACACAGGAAGAAG
>BMAV01012461.1:12439-30143 GCA_019973955.1 Trichonephila inaurata madagascariensis | reverse complement strand
TTTTTATGAAGAATTTTTAAGTATTTTTATGAAGAATTTTTAAGTATTTTTTATGAAGAATTTTTAAGTAATTATTTATGAAGAGTTTTTAAGTAATTTTTATGAAGAAATTTAAGTATTTTCATAAAGAAATTTTAAGTAATTTTTTATGAAGAAATTTAAGTATTTTCATAAAGAATTTTTTCTCGGATATCTATTGATTACAATGGCAATTGCTCTCCTTAGAGAACATATTATATTTATAAAATTATTGCACTGAAAACAAAATCGTGAAACTCTTGGTGTGGTGCCATTTTAAGTAACTTTTGGGTTTGAGTTTGAGTTAATATTAACGTCGCACTGTTCAGCTACACGAGGGCTTTTTGGCGACGGACCACGTAATTTTGAACCATGGTCAAGTGACGTGGACGACACCTGAGCTGGCACCCCCCTCTCCTAACTACCACACCACACCAACGGGAGGACGTTTCAGCTCTCGACAGATTTAACGTGCATCGCTGCCCTACACGGCGGGTCTTCAGTGGTATTGGGATCGAACTCATGACATGCCTGCCATGGTCCGATACCTTAACCACTGGGCTACCGCAGCCCCTAAGTAACTTTTGGACCCACCGCGCGTGTGCAGACGGAGTCGTTAACTCTGTTGATACTCACTTTTCTCTCGTTGGTATGGTGTAGTAGTTAGAACAGGAAGGTGAGGAGTTCCGTTGTTGATAGCCCTCGTGCGACCATGCAGTGCGACATTAAGGGGACACAATACGATTCAACTGACAAAAATCGATCAAAAATCAAATCTAATTTTTTTAGCCGAAATTATTCTTCATATACATTTCTTTCGCCTCACAAAATTTGAAAGCTCTAAACTTAAAAAACGCAGAGTTATTATAGCTTTTATGTTGGTTTTTATTCACATTGCTATGTCAAATCAAAACTTTAAATAGACTTATCTCAGAAAGAAAAAAATAACTAGTTTCCCCTCACTTAAAATGCTAAAGCTTTTTTTCTATTGTGGCTAATGCTTTGAATTTTTTTTAACTATTGTGCTAATAGTACATGTAACAAAACTTGGTATGCATTTTTGAATCAAAGCAATACTTATATTTTTTAAAAAATAATTAAACTCAGAATTTAAACATTTTTTAAGGAATTTTCAATAAGCATTCATAAAAAAGAAGTATAGTACGAATAGCAATCACGTTATCGCAAAACCCATATCAACTTTTGTTATACGTACTTGTAAACCAAATTCCATGCGTGTACGTAAATTTTTGTAGGAGTACATTTTAAAATCACTTCACAAATTTTAAGTTTTTTCCTTAAAAAGTTAATTGGTTAGCTTTTTTTTTTTTTTTTTTTATGAAATTTTGAGCATAAAATTTGTTTTACATAGTATACGCTCATAGGAAGCAACCAAAAAAATTTTGAAAATCCTTAAATTAAAAATTTTAGTGTAAATCGTATCATGTCCTCTTAATATAACTCATTCTCACCCAGCAATTATTCCGATGTGTCATGGGTATAATACCTAGCGCCAAGCGTGATCCACCGTGTAGAAAAGCTGATGCATGTTAAAGCTGTCGAGACTCTAATTCTTCCTTTTAGCGAGATGTGGTAGCTTGTAGAATGGAATGCCAGTTCAGGTTTTGTCCGAGACCGATGTTTAGAATTACGAGTATGTTGTTAATATATCTCATGCTGCTTTAAAGTGCGACGTTAAGGCTATCTTCGGCTAATGTTAAAGAAAAGGAGCCAAATTCGGAATATTTTTTCAGATATAAAAGTACTCAAAATTAATATTATATTCTCTGGCTACACTATCCTGTAGAGAATCACTTGTTTTGTCAGACTGCTTATTTTTATCCGAGTTGACTCATTTTTTCTTTTATTAAATGAGTTTTACAATTTTTTTTCCCTATACCGTAATGTTAATGGAGCTATCCGTTCACATGTTAAAAGGAAAAATTAATTATTTATGAAATATTTTGAAATTTTAAAAACAGTGTATTATAAACAAATGCATGAGTTACAATGTCACAAATTTTTATAAAAATTAAGGCATTTTTTTCTGTCTGAAAATGTGCTCCGCGTCAAATTCATGCTCTCGTACATATGGCGAAAACAGCCTTAATAAACATTTACCAAAAACTCGTGATCGTAGGAAATATGGTAAATTAAATTTTATTCGTTTTCTAAAAAACTGTTTAGAAAAATTTCGCAGCAGTGATACGTAATTCTAATTTACACTTGCTTTCTACTTGAACATCTGCATATCCATTTAATATAAGCTATTGAAAAGTTTCAATCCTTGATACAAGGTACTGAAATATGTCTGACTCGAAAATAATTAAAAATTAATATCTCAAACATCTGCAATTGAACTAGGATTTGATTTACAGGATGGAGGGATTAGTTTTGCTCAATTTTTTTGAATAATTTCCAACAGAAAAAACGTTTCTAATTTCACATAGTACTTGAATAAAGGTAAAAAGAATTTACCAGTCAACAACCAAAGATAATTAAAATAATCTCTGAGATTCAAATTATTACGTAGCACATTCATTAGAAGTCATTAATCTATAATTACATAACAGAACGAGATTCTGACCAAATTAATTTCAAGCCATCGCCGAATAAGGAAAACAAATCAAAGAGAGTAACTCATTGTTGCAGTATTTATCAATTTACACAAAGATTTGAGGTCCAATTAGATTTCACAAGTAATCATAATTTACCAACTGGTCAGCATTGTTTAAATTAGGTTAGAATTCTGCTAATTTCCGCTTTACAATTCATAATAGCTGTATTCAAAGGAAACTGATTATACACATATACTTCTCTATATGTATCTAAGTAATTTATAATCATTCTAAATTCCGAATTATTGATTATTTAACTTGTTCGATAATACAATGTGGAATTGTGTTGTTTACCGAAATAATTTAAAGCTTCCTAGAGTAAAGTTGCCAAACTTTAGGAAAAAAACTAAATTACTTAGTTCCCCTTTGATTTAAGTAATATACTGTCAGCTAAAATATTCATCCACTTGTCAGGATTTTATTTAATAGCACTGCGTATTTTTCCAAAATTTCATATAAAGTACTTATGTGATATACCGGTGAACATTTCTTGATATCAAAAGACGTCACTCTATGCAAAGTCACTCTATAAAGCCACTAGGGAAAGACACATTCCTCTGAGTGAGTGGGTGAATATCAACATCGCATTGTTAAGCTACACGAAGGCTTTTGGTGACGGACCTCATAATTTTGAACCAGTGTCAAGTGAAGAGGACGAGACTTCCGAGCTGGCACCCCCTCTCCTAGCTACCATACTAGCGGGAGGACGTTCGAGCTTTCTACACAGGTTAAACGTGCATCGCTTCCCTACACGGAGGGTCTTTAGTGGTACTGAGCTCGAACTCGTGACAAGCTAGCCATGATCCGATCCAGTGCAATTTCGAATAAGGTAATTTGGGAAAATTTTTTGAACTGGCAACATTTTTTATTCAGGCTAAATCTATTGGCAGTTTACTACATAAGAACCCAATTACAAAACAAAGCGAAAAAAACAGTGCCATTTATATATTAAAAAGTTTTATCCATCCTTGAAGAGCTTATCTACATCCTAAAATGGCTTGTTCAATTCCTATAATTAGTTCACTCTCTCCCTTTTTATATATATATATATATATATATATATATATAGTTCAAATTTTCAATCGTTAGTAAAATACTTTTTATACTTAACATAATACTCCAAGTTCAAACCCATTTTTAAAACTTATAGCGGATGACACTTGATGTTAATACAGTTTTTTCCAAATATTAATTCATGAATTAAATTTTATTTTCTTAATTTTAAATTTATTATGCCTTATTTCTATTGAAATTACAACTGGCTGTAACAGATGGCGCAAGTACGTTTTTCTAACGAAGTAGGAATTGACTTTAAATATATATATATATTTTTTTGTAAGTTACTTGTTTTATATTTAAGGAACTAAATTCGAAACACACACATTTTCAAACAAAAAAAGTGAGACACCCTAAATTTAATTTAAGTTCCTGACATTGCAGGTCATGCAGAAGAATTCTCTAAATACGCAAGTTTTTCGTTATGAACATGTAGATGGAAGATTCAGTAAACGTTACAGATGGAGTGAGTGATTGAATGAATATTAACGTCACACTGTTCAACTACATGATGGCTTTTGGCGACGGACCTCGAAATTTTGAATCATAGTTAAGTGACGAGGGCGACACCTGAGCTGGCACCCCTCTCCTAACTATCACACCAACGGGAGGATATTTGAGCTCTAAACAGATTTAACGTGCATCGCTCCCCTACACGGTCGTTGATCGATTGATTGAATATTAACGTCGCACTGTTCAGCTACACGAGGGCTTTTGGCGACGGAGCTCTCGTGTAGCAGATGGAAGAGGAATTTTTGTGCAAATTTTGCATCAGAGTAAGTGAATCGATTCATCCAGAAGTAAATGATATGTTTATTTACAAATATATTGGCTTTTACCAGGCACATAATTCATAATATATATTAATGTTGTATAATAATATAATGTTTAGCATACGCTTCTGTCAGTAAAATATGTCCTGAATATTTGGAACTCCTTAACATTAATTTCAGCTATTCAACAGTAAATACAATAGTAATATAATGCGACATGTAACCAGTTGGTTGCTTCTTATAAAGAAATTGTTCATAAAATTACATATTTATATTCCATTTCCTTTTTTATCATATTTCCATAAGCGAAGCTCAAGAAATAAGTGCAAAAACGCCGGAAGATGTAAAATCGATACAGCAAATTATATCAGACCAAAAGAAAGAATCTGAACAAATTCAACAGAACTATATAATAAATTCATTCTGTTTTTAGTCTTATGTCATCCGAAATATGCATCAAATGCGAAAATTGCTTAGGATCACCAGAAACAAGATTTTAAAATCAAATTGAATATCACAAAATATCACCGGCAGGGGTAAAAAAAAAAGTTAAACAATGCAACACGTACCATAAGTCCAAAATGAAAATACTCAAAGCCCATATTTTTGAATTTCCATGCCCCCAAACAGCTTAATTTCAAAACACTCCTCTCTAGTTGAGTTCTCTGTTGACCTTAGTGCTATTTGGTGTAGGGGAGGGTGTACGGAGAAGGGAAGTTTTTACCCGTATCGAAATCGAAGATCTGATTGTGTAGTCTTGGGACGGCGATGTGGATGTGATCTCGAAAAGTAATGAACTCCGTTCTATCCGCAGAAAAGGTTTGCGGCATGATTCGCATTCTTTTCGTAGTATTCGATGATGATCACATTATCCTTCTTGCCTTTTGTTTTCCTTTTCGAAGCGGTATCTGTAAACATTTCCGAATGGAAGAATTCAGATTTAAAGGGAGGAATAAAAGGAATGGAATGCTTATATGAATGCAAGTTCGTGAAATTTATATTCAGTTTCTAATCTCAATTATTGGAGCGGTATTAATCTTTTTGTGGATGCCTTTTTTTTCCTATAGGGGTTTTAAAATAACTTTTTCCAGGCTTACAAAATACGTTCGTCTGATGTTTACGAGTTGTTGGATATTGTTAAAATTGTCACGTTTTCGGCGTTTTTTTTAAAAAAAAAAATATTTGCAGATTATATTTATGATGTTCTAAAATCGTTGATCCATTGTAAATGTTTTTCTTCGTTGGATACTATTGTTTGTATGAGGATGGTTACTTGCGAAAAAAAAAATCTAAGGAAATGTTAAATTTGTGAATATTTTTTTCCGAAGTAGAATTCGAACTCACTATGAGAGTAATAAATGTTTTTTGTAAGAAAATCAATTCAAATACCTGTATTCTAGTTAATACAGTATGTAGAGGAATGCTTTTGTTAAGCAAGTATTGTTTGTTCACACAATTTAACACTGACCGTGGTATCCTAGTGGTCATGGTCACGAGCTCGTGGCTGGCGTGTCATGAGCTACCATCCTGGAGCCACTGAAGACCCGCCATGAGGTGTGGATAATGTACGTAAAACTTCGTGGTTAAAAATCCTCTCGTTGTCGTGCTGTGGTAGTTTAGAATGGAGTTCCAGCACCTTTGTTGTCTTCGTCACTTACCCATAGATCACAATTATGAGTCCAAATCCCTCATGTTGCTTTATGGAGCGACGTTAATAAAATCACTCTCTCAAACAATTTAGCAATTGATATTATCTTATTCCACTTTGTTGAACGGTAATAACTTTCTGCTGTGAAACTTCAAGAATAAAAATACGATAAAATATAAATGAATATTAATCATTTAAATACAAGGCGTGGCAGTTCATCCTAAAGGTATAATCTAAATAAGTCGTAGCTCAACTCTCTCCCGTTGGCAAGCGAAAACTTAGATGAAAGGGTGCCAAAACTGTAAACTTAACTATTGCGTATGTGATTATTCAGAACTTTAATGTCAACTTCTATACGTATGTTGAACACATTGAACCTCAGCCGTGGTCCCCAACCACCGGCCCGGAACCGGTCATAGGATCAAATGGCACTGGACCCAAGGAACATTAAATTATTTCCTTTTGATTTACTGTGGAGTTTGAGTGCTGATTCCCAACCACCCACACACACACACACAAAAGAACTACGAACTGGTAAGGAATAGATCAACGACCCATTACTTAACAAATGTGGTGAATCTAGTATATTTGTACAAGATCAATTGCTGGAGATTGTAAATGATGGTGGCCTTATAACTACATTCGAGACTACAACTGATTAAACTTATGGCGGTATACCCTGAGATTTCCTTCAAAACACTTATATGCATACATATAGCCATTTTCGACTACCTATGTGTATGAAGCGAGGTTTCCTGCTGTGACAAAACCAGAACAAAAACAGCAGGATAAACTGGACATAATTAATAAACTTCGAGTGTCGTTTTCTCCTATTCCCCCTAGAATGGAGACTGTTCACGTTTCTGATTCATTTAGCGTTCTAGTGAGATAAATGTTAAATCAGTATATGTATCAAATTTTTGGTATAACTCTATTTTATTTTGAATGCATGTTTAAGTACAGTTAAATTAAAATTGTTAAAAGCCAAAACAATCTAAAATATAAGCAATCGACTCCCCTCTACCTAGCGGGTCGTGGTAAAATCATCAAACATTAACCGGTCAACTGCAAATAAAGGTTGAGAAACGCTAAACTTCAGCATACTGAAATTGCATCTCAACACTTTACTGAGTGGTCATGGTTGCAAACTCATGGTCTCCATTATCAAGGCAGGGGTTCGAGTCCAGGTGCCATTAAAAATCCCCCTCGTAGAGGAGCTGATGCGCGTTAAAACAGTTGAAACTCAAAGTCCTCACATTGACATAATTTGTTACCAACACGTAGTAGTACTGTTATTAACTAGAGCGCTACTGTAGCCCAGTGGTCAAGGTATCGGATCATAGCAGGCATGTCAAGAGTTCGAGCCCAGTACCACTAAAGACCCGCCATGTAGAGCAGCGATGCACGTTAAATCTGTCGAGAGCTGACACGTCCTCTCGTTGGTGTGGTGCGGTAGTTAGGAGAAGGGGGTGCCAGTTCAGGTGTCGTCAACGTCACTTGACCATGGTTCAAAATTACGTGATCCGTCTCCAAAAGCCCTCGTGTAGCTGAACATTGCGACGTTAATATTTACTCACTCACTGTCATTAACTAGAAGAAGGCAAGCAGCATGGATGAAAGTAACGTCAGGTAGAGCAGTTTTTTTCCCAAAACTGGCAGTTTCTCAAAGGGTAAGTTTACATTTTTTCCAGCCCTAAAATTGAAATGTGGTGTGTAAATTATATTAATTCGTATACTTATATTATGTTTATCCCATTTATTAAAATCAAGTTAATGTATTACTTTTTAGTTGAACTTACTTAAGCAAATTGTTTCAATAAATATAAGCCCAAGTTCACGTATTTGAGATTTCCTAAATTGTTATTAGAAATTGGCGATGCATAATATATTAGATGTGTAACATATTTTTCTGCAAGAAATTATTCACATACTTTTATTTGAGCATTATAGTGAAATTGTACAGCTGTGCTCTCTTATTACAAAAAATGAAACAGAGTAATTGTTTTGCAGATCTTTGAAACCATCACCTTTTTATATAAAACATTTGACTAATTTGCATTGTTTTCAGCAAATGATCAAAGAGATTTCTAGTTATGTGATTAAACACCAACTAAATTCATTAACTAACAAATTTAACTGCACAAAATCATTAATTTTATCAAACTCTATTTTATTTTAAGAGAAACTTTATTAATGTGTGCATTTCATTGTTAGGTAAAAGAGTTCGTTCATCGTATGCATATAAAATCAATATCAGTGAATTATTATAAGTATACAAAAATAGTATGTAATGGGCGTTACTATGTTTCTCGCTGATTATTGGAACTTCTCATGCGATAACGGTTAACAGCTTTCATGTCAAATCATTCTGATGTCTAGAAAAAGTGTGCTTTGATTTTTTTTCCTTTTATTATTATTATAGATTATGATTAGAGTTGAGATATTTAGGTGTCCAGATTTATTTGATCATTTTATGTTTTTATAAGAAAATTCATTTAAAATCTAAACTAAGAACTGTTTATTTTTGTATAGAAAGCAAAGAATAAGGCATTTATATAAAAGTCAAAGTAATGAAAATACGATTTCAGATATATTAGATATGTAATTCCATTTTAAGCAGAATAAAATTCCAAGTACTTGCGAAAGAAATTCCAGTAACGTTTTAGTAAATATAATTTAAGAAGTATAACTCTTGTAAAAAGATCCAATATTCGTCCTATCAATGCGCTGCAAAAAGTGAAATAACTTTGATAAATTTATTAGAAATATATGGTGTTTATTTTTATCAATTTACGATAATAAGCAAGGTATTGAATTTCATTTTCCGGATACTGGACATGATTTTTAGTATGAATGTAACTTTTCAGTATTTTCGGAGAAAGTAATTTTTGTATTCCAATTTTTGGATAATTTATATTAAAAAATACAAATTTAACTGATATGGGAAATAATTTTTGATCGAATATTTATCTCAGATACAGATAAAGGTTTCATTACTATAATTATTTCTATGAGATTCTTCGCGATATCAACGGTTGTTTGATAGTAAAGTGTAACTTCTAATAATTAAATAGTACAGTTTTAAAATTCGTGTTTTCTTTAATTATTTGATAATCAATGTTTTCTGTAGGAAATAAATTTGAAAAATGTAGACTCTCCAATGCAATTTTGAAATTGCTGTAGTAAAAGTAAAATGAATATTTACTGTAATTCTTTAAGAGAAAATCAGATAAATTTCAAATTTAATAAATCGGTTGAAAGCTACCAATACTCATACTATACTTGAAAAAAATGTCAATTTAACTACGATGACTTAAGATATTTATGTACAAAAATGCAATAATATAATATAATAATAAAATATTTGTAATGTCAATATAAAAAGGATATGATTTTTTTTCCTCTTTTATTTGAAAACATACTGCTAATTTAATTTTCAGAAAATATTCGAAATATATTAAATTTTCAATTCATCGTAAATTCAATAATAACATACGAATGAGCCGACTTTTTTCTTCAAATATTCTAAATTGAAAGCAAAATTTAAAATCACAAATCAAATAAGAAAATTTTTTTAATATTCGATTGTTAAATTTATTTCACTACTCTTATTAACAATATAAAAAACTTGCATTTTTCTTAATCAAATATTTACTACTACTTCGGAGAACTAATACGAAAGTTTTTAACACACAGGGGAAAAAAATATTTTTATTCAATGCTTTTTAGTGTTTTTATTTATTCGCAGTGAAGAAAAATATTATTTTAAATAGCGCTGTTTTCAAATTGCATTTTAAAATTAATTCCCGCTGATAAAAATACATTTGAAACCAATATCAAATATTGGATATGTTAAATCTTTCTTACTGAAATCGAATAGTTACAACAAAAAAAAACTACTAAAAATAAGTAATTTAAAAAAATAAGTAAATTCCTACTTAGATCAACAAAGAAAAATTTTATTTTAGCTACTTTTTATTAAATAGTTACAACTAATATAAATATGTATATACATAGGACATAATCACAACATTAATGATAATGAATAAAAATTAGTTACTACTTAAAGTATCGTATTGTCATCCAAAACAATCGTGTCTATAAAATTTCAGTTCAACTGAATGCTTTAAAACCTGAGAAACAAACATTTTCAAGTTTTGATACAAGTCTCCAAAAAGGTCACTAAATCACAAAAAATGATGCCAACGTGGCTGTGTGTATTTGTAATTATTTAAATAATTAGTTTTGATCAATTTTTATTAATTATAACTAAATTAGTGTATTATCATCCAAAATAATCATGTATATAAAATTTCAGCTCAACTGAACGCTTTAAAATGTATTTTATTAACGATTGAAAATTCCACAAAGATAAATAAATAAATAAATATAGAGAGAGTGTGAGCTAATAGTAGGAATTGCATGAATTTTGAAATTACTAAAATGTAAAAAGATGTCTGTGCCGAACTATCGAAATCCCCTTTACTTGCTCTGATTACATATTGTGGCTGGATAGCCTAGCGGTCTAAATCACTAATTATTGGCCGACACTGTCGAGTCAAGGTTTCGATACCTGATCCTACTAATGAACCCGCCATGTAGAGAGGCTTATGCTGGTTCAATCAGTTGTGGATCAAAGTCCACACAACATTGCCATGAAGTTGTAGCTTGGAGAGTGGGTTGCCAACTCAGGTATGGACTTCGTTACTTGAATATGGCTCAAAATTATGAGATCCGTCACCAATAAACTTGTATTGCTTTAGAGTAGTGATACTCAACATGCGGCCCACCGAACCTTTTTTTGTGGTTCAGCCATGATCCATTGCTCTGAGAAATTAACTTATTTAAGAACAATGTATTAAAAATTTGATGGGAAATTCTTCAACAAGAAATCAAATATATCAATTTTTTGCTTTTTTGCTGTCGATGTCGTACGGCTGCGAATTCATATTCTTTTTCCATTTGTAACGGTTACAGCTAGTGGTAACAGACAACAGTAGTAATAATTTGGTGGGGGTGGACTAATTTTTAACAATCTTTCATGCCTTACAAGCGAAAAATATTCGAACGATTTGGAGGTTGACTGTTCTGTAGTGAAAAACAAGCATGGATCAGTACTTGTTTGATTTATCACGAAAGTGCTGTATTTAAAAATATCAGTAAACAAGAATCACATTCAACGACACTTTTCGTCCAAGATCTATTTCAAGAGATGTAAATTGGCTTTATTGCAGTGTTCCTCAAAATGTGATGCACGCCACCCTGGGGAAATGTGATAATCTTACAGGGGGGCGCGAGTACATCGAAAAGTCGAAAACAAGATACTTTTTTTTTAAAAAAAATATTAATTTACTGAAAGGAAGCAAAGGAAAATACGTTCTGACATAATAAAAAATAAAATACACATTTACACTGATATAATACACTTATATAAATGCATCAGTACTGCATAATGTGTCCCATAATTAATTTAACTGTACTAAGTTAAGAACAAGTTTAATAATTACTAGTGATGTTATGGGCATGTGTTATAAAATTATGTACACAATTTAACCCCTGTCTTGATAATTTGTATGATTTATTATTAAAGTCGTACTTTAGCTTTACTTCAAAGTATATTATTATTGAACTCAATACATTTTGTGTGTGGAAGGGTGGGGGCGAGGAAAATTATAATTAAAAATTGGGTCGCAAATATAGAAAGTTTGAGAGGCACTGCTTCATTGAATATTCTTTGTAACGACAACAAAGTGTTTTGTCAGTGGTAATGCCACATCAGTAACAAAGGCATCCTATGAAGTTTGTTATATTATTGGTAGTCATATGAAACCGTTTACCGTTGCAAAAATTGTATGTGAAGGAGCTTTTCTGAAACTCTTTTAATTTAGTGTTAGTGACAAATATGAAAAAAAAAATAATTAAAAAAACAAAACAGGAGTTATAATATTTTGATTAATTTTCCACTTTTTAAATTTCCAATGTCATCTTGGTCTTAAAGCCCCCGCCCCCCCCCCCCCCCGCCTCGTTTAACCTCATTTTGCGGTCCGCGTGAAATAGCTAACATATGTATGCGGCCCGCGAGAAATGACTGGCATACCTTTTCGGCCCAGAAGAAAAAAAGTTTGAGTATCCCTGCTGTAGATTGTGACCTTAGAAAAAACTCACTCGCTCAGTCTGTAGACTTAAGGTATCCGACTACGTTCGGAACCATGATTTTAAAAAAAACGCATAAATGTATAATTTTCATGACATTTAGTGTTCCTTAGATTAGAATACATGTATAAAATTGTTTTAAAGACATTATGACAAAAAAAAAATTATTTAAATACAATATTTTGGCAAAAAATAAACTTAGAATAACATTTTCCAAATGTTCTCCTTTTGTAAAAAAGGTTTCTATTGTATTAATATTTTGCCTGTATTCAGCTCAGACCACTGTACAGAGGCTCAACTATGATTTTTGAAAAGTTCAAATATTTTCAGAGTTACAACCATTTGAAATAATTATCTGCGTATTTTCTTAAAATGTCTCACTTCTGTTGTCGTAAAACATGGATAAACCGAGTTCCGTGTTATGCATTTCAAAAATTCTAGTTGAGCCTCTGTATAGAGGTCAAAGCTGAATACAGGCAAAATATTAATACAATACAAGCACTTTTTACAAAAAGAGAACATTTGGAAAAAAGGTTATTCTAAGTTTATTTTTTGCCAAAATATTGTATTTAATTAATATTTTTTGTCATAATGTCCTTAAAACAATTGTATACATGTATTCTAATCTAAGTGACACTAAATATCATAAATATTATCCATTTACACGCTTTTGCAAAATCATGACTCCGAACGCGTAGTCGGATACCTTAACATTATAAAAAAAATGAATAAACTCTTATGGAGTTTTTGTACCCGTTTTACAATAGACAATAAAGTAGACGTATGCGTTCCTACTTAATGTTTTATTTAGAAAAAAGTAGTAAGTTTGAAAATAATTATTAAAATATGCAATAAATCAAAGAAATATAAGTACAGTTATATATCATAGAAATAACATTGAGAATTAAATTCAAAAAAGCTTATGTAATCTTAAATCTCACTCACTTTGGAAATTATCTGATTTATTGCGACATATTTTTGCTGATATATTTAATAAAAGATATTTTTAAATTTTTACATAATACACTCATTGCTCCTATAATTTGTTTAAAAAAATATTCTTATGATTTTCAGTAATTTTCAAGATTTACCAAATTTGAATATCTACTGTAGATCTTTTTTAAATTCAAATGTAAGACAATTTAATATACGAGTATAAATAATCTAACCACGTACACACACAAGTTTTAGAAAGTGATGCTTATTTATGCTTATCTTTGAGTAGATTCTGTAGAGTACAGAAGCAATTATTCTAGATATCACTAAGACAAATTTATCTTATTTGAATCAAATACCCTACACACACATCTTTACAATAAACGCATGGACTGTAATATAACAACGGTTTATGTGTTAATAAATATTTTAACATGCTGTAATGAAGGGAAACCAAACTCAACACCAATTTGCTCTTCCACTGATTTATCGAACACATCCCACTGTATTTCCAAGATGATTTAGAAAATACCCATTCGCACACTATTCTCTACTGCAATCTTTATTTTAATTTACAAAGGATAGAACACATTGTTCATTATAAAACTCAACTGATCCTCAGCACCGAAGTAGACACTATAATCTTTTGTCGCGACACGTGATAATTGATGTATTGTACTCGCGCGCCGACATTCAAATTTCGGGGGGACTCAAATTTAAATTAGCGCTGAGGTATAAATTAAGAGAGATGTTTATACGTCTGCAAATCGGATTAGAAAACGTGTGAATAGAAATGGTACATCAATAATGCAACTATCGCAGAATTTTACCTACGGCTTATTTCAACAAGCTGCTATTTTAATAACAGAGCAACACTCTAAATAAATGGGGGTTTTTTTATGAAACGGTTTGACATAAAAGTCAAAATTGTAAATTTATCTCAGTCAACACAGAAAAGGCATTTCATTTCAAATATCTAATGCAATACAAATGAAGTGCGTCATTTTGAGGTGTAAAGAATACACAAGAATTTTCAAGATCATCCTTTAGAAAATAAAGTAACACGCACAGATATTCATTAAAAAAATATGTTCAAATATGAATGGTTAAGGGTACGATGAAGGGAAGATAAAAATAAATGCTTATTATTTCGGTTTATATCTGCGGTAATTTGAATTTTATCTTTACCACCATTGTAATTCTAAATACTAAAACGATTGGAAATCAAAATTATATATGTTGTTAAGTCAGATATATATATTGATCTAAGTCTATATAGTAGTGCAATATGAAAGTTGGAAAAGTAGTCGCAGCCTTATATTTAATTCAGTTAATATCAAAGCTGTTGAAAAGATTAGCATGTTCTTTTCGACTTTATTTTTTTCTTTAATAATTACAGTTTAAAATATTACTGATTTGATTTTCATTAATGTCGCAATCTAAAACATTACTAGGGCTATTCTTGACAACCCTTGAAATTTTGAACCATTATTAAGGGACGAAGATGACACCTGAGTTATCACACACTCTCCTAATTTCTACACCAAACCAACAACAGGACCTTGACAGGTTAAACGTGCTTCAGCTTGTCTACACTGTGAGTCGTCAGTAACACTAAATTTAGAGCCCACGATTCGTGACAAAACCAGTCACAAGATACTGACCCTGACCACTCTGCTACTGTAGCCACTAAATTTTCCTCAAAAAGAACCACACCATTAATTAGTATAGTGCTTCTAATTTAAAGAGATAGAGCAGCGTTTCTCAAACTTTGGGGCACACCCCCTAGGGGTCGTGATAATCCACCCAGGGGGGCGCAAGCATATCGAAAAATTGAAAATAAAATTTAATCAAAAAAATAATTAATTTACTGAAAGGAAGAAAAACTAAAAGACATTCTGACATTAAAAAAATTGCGTTGGTATGTATGTATCAGTATATGTATGTATCAGTACTACACAATGTATTTGATGATTAATTCATCAACACTGAGTTAAGAACAAGTTTAATAATTACAAGTGACCCCAATGAGCTTGT
Source organism: Trichonephila inaurata madagascariensis (assembly GCA_019973955.1). Lineage (NCBI taxonomy): Eukaryota > Metazoa > Arthropoda > Arachnida > Araneae > Nephilidae > Trichonephila > Trichonephila inaurata. Next base: position 14,904 of record BMAV01012461.1, on the reverse strand, counting down.
CATACACAAAATTTAATACTTATCTTGATAATTTGTACGGTTTATATTTTCAATGTAAAAGTTCCTTATTATTGAATTCAATTCATTATTGTATGGAGGAGGGCGCGATGAAAATTATGATTGAAAATTGGGTCACCAATATGGAAAGTTTGAGAAGCACTGAGATAGAGGAAACTTAATTTAAATTCCAAAAATATTTCTTTGCTGCAAATTGTAGGAATAAGAGTTGTAGGACTGCAATTATCATTTATTTTTTTCTATATATATGTTACCGTTAAAGTGCATAGTTCAATTGTTTCATAGAATAACTATAGGTATTTCATAGAATAACTAGGTATTTCATGGAATAACTAGACAAGACAGTTAAAGTATATAATACATGAAAAATTTCATACTTTACCGAATGATTCTATGAAATATCTGGTTATTCTACGAAATAACAAATGATAGATTGTTAAAGTGGAGAATAAACAATTTTGCAAGTTATTTTATAAATTAATTGATCATCAATAGCTAAGATCTCCCCAAAAATACACTTTATCCCTTATGCGGATGATTAATTGATAAATAACGAGAAAAAATGGACGATATAATTTATTATTACTCATATTGCTAACATTAGCTAAACAAAAAGGTAAAGAAAGAATTTATTGCAGAAATAGTTACATTTAATTATTATAAAAAATACATGCAGGGAAGAAAAACTGTTGCTTCATAAATACATTGTGTAAACTTTTTCAAACAAAAATGTAAGAGTAATTCAAATTTTATGCAATACCTTTACTTTACTTTTCATTGTTTATTTTGTAAGCTGTAATGACACTTTGAATTAATTGCATTGCATACCGTTTTTAAAACATGCATGCACATTTTACTATTACACATTTTTTCCATTGCTAAGTGGATGTAAACGGCTCAAAACTGACTAAAAGCAGCTAGAATCTGTTCAAAGAACTTTTGAGTGCCTTATTTCATTCTGTAACAATCAAGTAATCATTATTCAATAGAATATCTAGTTATAAGTAGTAGAATTCAATAATTTTATATACATTAACTGACATCTAGTTATTTTATGAAATACCTAATACCTAATTCTATGAATCAACTAATTTCCACTTTAACGGTAACAAATAGTACATATAAATGCAAGTTTAATAACATAAATAGGTTTAGAACATCTAGGTTAATTCATGTTTAGAACCGATTTCCTTTTTTATAAAACATATATATCATTCTTACTTCCACAATTAACTATTTATATTGTAAAATAAATCCAGTATCTCCGATACTTGACGATTTCCTCAAATGCATATACTTAAATCCAAAATACCAGGTCAGTATCTGTAAGTTAAGATCAAAGTTTTCTAAGAGAAAAAAAAGTTCTTGAAACATTCTTTGGGCAAACTTTTACTCAAACCCAATCTCCCACCGCGCAGTCGTATCCTCGGAACGGGGAAAAAATCTTTTGCCTTAAAAATAAGAAGTGTTCTGTCCTCAGATCATCTAATCTGATTGGATCGACTACGAGAGAGTCGTACAGCGCTCCCTTGTGGCTAAAGAAAATATTTCCTCTCGACTGCAGAAGCTTGAAAATTCAAGAAAAACCGAATTGAGGGGACTGGTTTCTTGTTAAGAAAGATATTTTGATTATTCTTTTTGTTGTGTATATATATATATATCATATATAAATGTAGAATGGAGAGGGGAGTCTTTCCTTGTAAATAATTTTTTTCCCTTTACTAATCAAGAATGGTAGAAATATATCTTATTTGGATGTTGTATTAAAAATTTGTGTTTACAGGAAATTATATAAAAGCTCCAATTTTACTTAAAGCCGTTATTATATTCATAAAAAAATCGATTATTAAGGTAAAACAAATACTTATTCTAGAAATGTTAAAACATGTAGGCCAAATTAAATGTATACATATTTATTTTGGATACATATAGGTGATATCTTTAAATGATAATTTACATGAAAATATAATTTCCTATCAAGGTGGGGTTGTAAATGAAATTGATTGTGCCCATTTAAGCGACTGATTTATAAATCTTTCCTCTTTGAGGAATGTCTTTAAGATATTTCTTATAAGAACTTATTTTGTGAAGTATAGAGAAATTCGATTAATAGGTTCCCATCTAATGTTCCCTTTTCCTATAGAGTTTGTGGTAACAGTGGTTGCCTAGTACAGTAGAACCTGTTTTTGTGCGGTCCTTTTTTTATGCGATTTTATTTTTGTGTCCAAAACGGGCTTCAATTATGTATATCTGGTTTTCCTAACATTTACAAGCAACTGACCACCCGACCTTAGACACAAACACTTACTCTTACTTTATGTTGCCAAAAAAATAAGTCAATTGAAATTGTACCTTCAAGTGACGAAATCTATTTTGAAATTATTCATCACGGGGCTTTAGATTATATATATATATATATATATATATATATATATATATATATATAT
>BMAV01012460.1:19357-36050 GCA_019973955.1 Trichonephila inaurata madagascariensis | reverse complement strand
TTTTTTTTTTTTTTTTTTTTTTTTTTTTTTTTTTTTTGTCTTACAGTGTTTACCCTCCCCATTATCCTCTTATTGCGATCCGAGTGAAATACCTATCTAATGAATGTGGCCTGACAGAAAAAAATGCTGAGTACCCCTGATCTAGACTGTTCAAAATTAACCGGCAATCGACCTTGCAACAATGGTGCGTTGAATGAGATGAACAGACTGAGAAATTTGTCCAGCGATAACTAAAAAGTAAAAACTGAATTAAAAGTAAAATAACTTTTTTATAAAAACAAGCTTTTATTTAAATACGCTAAAAAGAATAAAATAAACTTTTGTTTTAAAACTTTTTTACTATCAACTTATAACGTCATTACACAAATTATCATATAAAAGCTTGTTACGAGATTTACCTGTGTGGATAAAGAAGTAAATTAAATAACTTGGTTTAATTGATTTTAATTTTTAAAATTTTCAAACTAAGTAAATACAAGTACTTAAATCTAGCCACAAGCTTTTATATCACAAATTGTGTAATGACGTTATAAGTTGATAGAAAAAAAAATTTTTTAATTTTTTTTTCTGTTTAGCCCATTTAAATAAAAGCTTATTTTTAAATATATATATATATATATATATTACTTTTATTTTGGATGTATTTAACTACATTAAAATCGGTATACTTTAGTAGAAAAAAAGGTGGCAGATAGATAGCAGAAGTTCTATACATATATATGAAGTATAAATTCAATAAAATGTCACATTATTTTCACAAATGCAAAATAGGGTATTTATGAGAGTTTTAAGTTTTAACATCCTTGTATCCACTGTGTGATCCAAGAAATCGAAAATTAATTTCCGTACACGTTGTTTACCGACGCTTCGAAGCGATCAAACTAATGTGAAATTTCATTACGTTTCTACCTCAATATGTAAAGGAATTTAATTATTATTCGATAACTTACAACTCAGTAATAGAAATTTAGGATATTTCATGTAACGCAATGAAAATTTGAAACACTTCTACATTCTCATCTACACTCAAATTGTACAGTTACATAATCCCATACTTATACATTAAAATCCTGTTGTGACGGCGTAGAAAGGACCCAACAAATTAAATGTATGAGTTGCTTATGTTATAAATCAAACTATATGTAAACTCAGACAATGTATAACTAGAAGAATATCTATGATTAGGTTTAAGCTGCCTCATAACTGATAAGAGAAAATTCAATTATTATAGTTGAAGAATTTATATATGATGTTTCTTTTTTTGTGTGTGGTACAATGTTTTTTAATGAGCAAAATAATTTTGTACCTATTTTCTGTTCGAAAGTGAATTTTAATTCTGGTGAGTTAAAACATATTAACATAGAAATTTTTATTCCTTTAACTCTGTGTAATGTGTTTTTTTTTTTTTTTTTTTTTTTGTTCTTTTAAATCTTTTAATCATGTATACTGAACACATGCACATTATAAACCTATTGAAATAAAAGATTTATATAAAATGAAAACTTTTTCCGATTTAATATACGCTTCAAGAATTCAATTCGTTCATGAAGAAACTTTTAAGGTATTTTTTAGTGCCATAATTGGTTCCAGCATATTTGTTCTGTTAATCTTTTAACGATTTATCCATTGAAGCATGTAGTGAACAGGATTCAATTAATAAGCTTACGAATCGATTTAAAAGTTGAATGCAGAACTTGAGAATAATAAAATGCAATAAAAATGCAAAAAAGTGTTGTAGAACCGCTTTCAATAAAAGTGTTTTAGAAGATTGCGATAGCAAATATTTAGTTCCTTTCCAATTTAAGAAGGGTATAAAAAAGGGGGAAAAAAGTTTATTTTCAAAGACGAAATAGTTAAGAAAAGAAGATGATAGGTTCAACTAAAATGAAAGAGGCAATAAGTATCTCTCTTTCACCATATCTTCTTTCTTTCTTAACGGGTAGCATTTAACAGCAAATCACAACTTCCCTTGTCTTTGTAAAAGTTCACAAAGCGAATGCTACTAAGTAAAAAGGGAAAAAAAAATCCCGTTTTTCCGCTTCACCGATTTTTTAATCCACTTCTTCTAAAAGAACTTTTAATGCTTTATTTTTCTCTCATTTCGCTTGGAGCATTTTCAATCAATTTGTTATCAGCCATGTAAGGACCAATGGCGACATACTTGCATCTTTTAAGTGGAATAATTACAAATTTATGAGTATAATCAGTGCAGGCAAACAAACATCGTATAACCCTGAAATTGCAACTACAAGCAGAAGAGGCAAATCATAGTTTAGACCAGGGGTCAGCAACCTTTTAGCTGTGGCGTTCCAAATTAATCTACGAATATAATTCAGCATACCACACGGTAGGATATTTTTTAAAGAATCCGATTGCAATGATAATGCAAGCAGGGTTAAAGAATGAAGGTCAATAACATAGATTTACAGTTTTATTATGTATTAATTTTGCATCATTTAAAGATATTAACTAACTTAAAAATAAACAGCATAAAATCTAGCTATTTCTTCAGCAATATATATATATACGAGTAATATATATATATATATATATATGTACAATTATATATATATATATAATGTATTTTCAAATATATTTATTAAAATAAGAAACAGACAACATAAAATATAAGTATTCCCCTTCATTCTAGTTAATAAATAAAAATTTTATTATGAACCTAGTGCTTGCGCTGTCTACTTTTATAACACAAAATCAGGGGTATAATCTAGAACTTTCAATTTGACACATTTCTGAGCATTCAAGTTGCTAAAAAATTTCTTAGCGGACTCTGAAATATTTTTTATATGAGGAAAGAATTTTTACTTATATTTGTAGAACTAAAAGCAGAAAAATAATATATGTAATTTTCTTTCTAAGCAATTGAATGTCTTCAACAACGACATTCAATTATTTTTTTAATAGCTGTAAACATCTTTAAAATTATATTTCAGATTTTTTCATAATGCCCTTACTGTCCGTAATTCTTAAGATTTGTCAAGGAAGCTCATCACAGATATATCAACTTACAGCCACTCAATAATTGACAAAATTGTAGAGCAGAAGAGGACTGTACCGCATGACACATATGCCACTCGTGCCATAGGTTGCCGACCCTTGGTTTAGAGATAACTCCATGAGCCATGTATTAGATACTAAATACAAAGCAGTCTCACAATGGGGGAGTATAGTTTGATGAAAAGATTTTTGGTGGAAACTGTTGCTCTTGGCACGGGTGTTTATTTGAACCACCGACTTACCGGTCATCAGCTACTCCGTTCATGCCTTAGGCGACTGTGACGAAAAGGGGAATCCATATTCGGGACCACTCGTTAAAGGCTTTTATTCCTACCCTTTGTAGTTTGTAGGAAGAAGGAGTAGCTGGAGAACCTTCAGATTGCGCAATACAGTGAAAATTGTTTAACACGAAACTGAGGGGGACTGAAATATTTTTCGTATTAAAAGAACTTTGTGTAAAAGGATATTCCAAAAAAAAAAATTCAACAAAATTAAGTTTATTAAAGTACATTTTATTTACATATATACGTATATATATGCATGTATTTAATAAAAATCATTGTAACAAGAACATTTACAAGAACTTAATGAAATTCAACACAAAATTTTAAAATGTTTTTCGGAAAAAAACATTTATATAAAGTTTTTGTCAAAAAAAAGATGTGATTTTTTTAGCTTCAAATTGTCAACAAATTGTTTTATTTTGTCATTTATTTCATCATTGGAATGTGCGCGTCTAAATAACTGCGCCTTTCATGATGTTTCTCATTTAGGATGACGTGGTAACATGAATTGCAGTATTCATTTCATTTTCGTCGTCAGAATCAGCATAAATTATAATTTTTTGAACTTTGAACAAGCTCCAATATATCTATCTACCACAATTGGGGCTGTACACGCATTATCATCATTTACTTAAACTAATTTTTCCGATGATACTGTAGAACAGTCTAATAATACATAAACTTTCTCAAATATTTCATTAATTGTTCATTCTCAGAATAGAAATATTTTCCAGTTAAGCTATTTTCATTTCGTTTTAAGAGAAAATAAATTCATGAAAATACATCGCAGTTTATCGGGACCGTTGTATTATTTCACGTTAACCGATATTTTGTCTTCGGCGTTTTTGCATGAAACGTATTTCAATTCTGTTACACCGCTATTTCTTTGGGGTAGACCAGCCACTGTTTATCCTTGCAGTAGAAAAGCCAGGTTGCTATCAACAAAGGAAGATTCAGCACCCAGATGCATACATAAGAATTAAAGTGATCAGATTCAGAAGGGTAGATTAGTCTGTCCTTCGGGGATAGCTATCTGTAAATGTTTGACAGTGCATTGATTCTTGAAGACAATGTGTCACGTTCACGTTGTGCGTGTCAAAACTTCATTACGCGAGGATTGATTTATCAGCAGACAAACTTTGAAAGTTTCGCATCCCATGTCTGTCATGTTGTTACAGCATTTACAATGGTATTAGCAGCTTCTACTCCGTACTACTTCTAGTGTTCGTAGAAAAGACCAATCTAATTATTTCTTAATCTACAGGTTTGATTAAGTGGCACAGAGTCGTGCTGCCTGATGAGTCAATCTTTTGTTTAAACAATGATATTTCCCCTAAATTAATCAGGCTGTCATAGTAATAAGTCCGATAGGGTTGCAACTGAGGAATGTGTTCTTATGGTAGTGATAGAGAACCATTGACAAGCGTGCCATTGATAGCATGCGGCACAATATTTCGGGCACGCCACCGATCAAAACGATCAACCGCGATTGATTCTTCAATCAAATAATTTTCAGTGAGATTTTCTCAGTTCAAAGAATTATCACAAACGCTCAAGTTTATTATGTACCTTGATGTGGCGTCATTTGATAAACTGAATTTGCCCCAATTTGACGTTGGAAATTGAATAATTTGAAATGTAACCTATTGATTTCTAGTCTAGTTCAATATGAATTCAAACAGTTATTGAAACAAGGGAAAAGTTAGAATTGATCGAAACAGAAAGATTAACAAACAATATAAGTAAACATGCCTGTAACAAAATCTTGGAAACATTAAATTCGATTCCAGATGCGTTTAACTGTTTGGAGAAGCAGGCTCATGCTATTTTAACCTTATTTTCATCGACCTATGCCTACGAGTCATTATTTTCAGAGATGAATAACATTAAAGACTTGCTTAGAAACCATTTTACAGATGACTCCAATTCAGCATTCTGCTAAAATTAACACACACACACACACACATCTTAACCCAATCCTAATATAATTTGTCATCTAATTTGCAACAGCACAAATCAATCTAATGTTACTTTATATAATTTTAATTACACATTTAACTAAAAAATTTACTACTATAAAATACAAAATATATTTTTCTGTAGTAAATAAAGAGTTTTGTGTTGTTAGTATTTTGTTTTATTATTTTCCCTATTATCACAAATCAAAATTATTTTATGGCACAGCATTTCTTTAGAAAAATGGCACGTTGATCCAATAAAGGCTCACCACCCCTGTCTTATGGTATAAGGTGCCCTCGCCTATGATAGACAATCCCCGCTACTATTTAATGGTGAGGTTATAACGTATCAAGAATATGGAAATGACGTGATGCAGTCACTCGTTCAAATTTTTCTTTTAATGCCTTTAACCCTTTCGCGACGAGTGGGTCTTATATGCACCAGTCTCAAATCCCCCTTTTGGACGGTAGGCCATTCAATACATTTTACTGGGACGATTAATCCCGCAGAACACGTTTTGAACAACAACATCATTTAACTGCCGGTGACATTTGGGGTGAGTGCCATGTGACACATTTCTCTAAAATTTATTCCATTCATCAGTACGTCATCTCGAAAAGGTTAACCAGCAAATATTTCTCCCGATCTCACACAACTTTTATAAGTCATCAAACTTTAAGGTATCCAGGCACTTCCCACGCTACTAGTGTACCTTTACCTTTCACTCATTGAACCCGTGACGTCCAGGTATTTTGGACGTGATTGTCTGTGGTATGTGTGCGTAACCATTGCCTTCTTTGGTTAATTAAATATAGTAAATGCTTTAGAATGTAAATGTCTCCCTTTCCTCAAGCCACAATTCGTGTATTTATTTATTCTGTTCCTATACGTGTTATTGTTTATATCGTCCTCCATGGTGGGTGAAAAAAAATGACTAACGGTTATATAAGTGTCGTACTATTAACAAACACGAGGGATAATGGTCTTTTTTATTAGTCCATAGAACACGCAGAGGGAATTTTCATCATGTATTATTTTTAAAGTGGTAATGTTTCAACCCAACTAACTCTTCTTTCGATAACGATATTTCAGAAAGAAAGAAAAAAACCATTTAACTGGATCGCCTACGATAATTCCACTTTCATTTTTAAACAGAGGGAATGAAAACTATACTTTATACATATATATATATATATATATATATAATGAATTGCTGTATATACATTAATGCTTTTATCTATCCATTTATTTAAAATCACTTTAATAACCAAACACCTCAAAAAATCTATAGTTCATAAAAAAAAAATCAACCGCAACATCTTAATAGAAATTCATTTAAAAATAAAAGTAATCATACTCTTATTTACATAAAAATAAGTATACTTCTTAAAAAACCCCATTTTTTTAGATCATAAAATAACATTTTCTTTGAAGAGAGAGAAAGAGAGAGAGAACACAAAATTATATTTTAAAATTTCTCTTATTTTCATACAAAATAGCAATTTAAAATTATTGAGTAATATCTGGAATTAAATTGCACATATTACTAAATAATCAAAATTTTAAAAGTATTGAATGGTATTTACAAATGTTGCCCCATCGATATCTTTTTTGAGGCAACATTTCTGATAACATAAACTCACCGTTCCGTTATAATTATTAAAACTTTTGTTTAATATCTTTTTGTTAATGATATTATTTCTTAGTTTTTATTTACCAATAACTCACAAACTGAAATACCTGATACACAAATGTGTTTTGATAGAACATAAATGCTTACAATAATTTAGTATCTCTAATATTCACGCACACATCCATTGCTTTGAAATGTAATTTTGTTCTTAATTAGACATAATTTCGCGAACTCAATATTCCCGTTCGAAACTACAAAGATAATGAATCAAATATATTTGGGGCATTGCCAATTATTTGTTGGAAATGGAACATTTGTGCGAATCGTGAAACATAATTTCCAATTCATTCGAAACAATTTTTCTTCAGGACCTAAATCATTTCATTTCAGTAAATTTGCGCAAAATAAATTGCCTTTAATAAATGCTTTTACGGATAAATACGCCAGCTAGGATTCTAATCATTATGGTTCGTGTTAGATGAAGCAAAATACATTATAAAGTTTTGTCGCTCTGATTTTGTGAAATAAATGGTTGATCTTTAATAAAAGTGTAGAATGTGAAAGAATATGTTTTGAGAATAGTTAAAACGTTTAAATTGGTATTTATTCTAATTCACAAACACTTGTATCAATATTTTTCTGTATGGCTTATAGCAGTAGCATACAAAGGAATTTTTCAAGGGGGAGGGGTTCCAGGGTTCAACGTCCACTATTATCATATCATGCTCCAATACGCCGCCCAAAATATTCCTTTGATTTTATCGATGTTAAGGAACAAAAAACAGTAAAAAATTAAATATTGAATGAATAGTTATTAATAATTAATTTTATTAATTAGTGCTAACAAATAATTAAATTTTACGTACTTTATACATAGGATTATAATAAATCGAAAAAAAACCCAAGGGCATTGGGGGAGGGGTCCGGATTCAAGGATCCCTTCCCGTTGTGTGCGCCACTGGCTTACAGTGTTTCATTCAGAATTAGATATTGAAAGTACACATATTTCCCTTTCTTCGACTAAAAAAGAAATGTATCATTTTTTTAAAGCACTTTTTGAACTATAGCAAAATAATTTTTTTTTTGCAATATTTATTGCTCTGTTAAAAGAAAAAGAAAACAATGATTGTCGACAAAATATTTTGATACCTGATAAAAGGGGTGAGTGAGTAATTAATTACTTCACACAATAAAAATGATGCCTATTGGCAACGGACCTTGTAATTTTAAACCATGCTCAAGTGAAGAGGACGACTAAGTGAGTACTTGAGGGCTTTGTGAAGAGAACGACATCTGAGCTGCTAACTCCCTCTCCAGATTTCCACGCCATGCCGACAAAAATATTATTAGCTTCGACTGACTTAAAATGCATTAGATACAGCAGGTCTTCATAACAGCACTAGAGCTCGAATTCTCGACACCGGCCAAGAATCCATGACCATGACCAATGCCACTAGGCTACCATGGCCACAATATGAACATCCATCTAAAAATAATTCAGAAATCTCTAGAAAGCTTAATCAAGTTTTGCTTAAACTTCAGTATGCAAAATTATTGAGAGCAGAAGAGATGGACTGTTTCATGTGCATTTAGAATGTTATTCTTCAATTAGGTATTTCAAGAGTTTTTTATAATATGTAAAACTATTATTCTCTCTCATTAATTTTTCTATGTCAAAATTTGTATTATTCTGGAATACTTATTAAAAATTATTTTGTATTGCATTGAATAAACAAATGAAAATGACTGTTGCAACAATAGAGACAAAAACAATTAAATATTTTAGAAATTATATAACATATAAATTATTTTTTTAATATAAGCCCTGATAAAAATATTTTGTCTTAAGGCAAACTGTAGTTATTTATTTGACTACAAGATATTATTTTGCAAATAAATAATATGAAATTTATGTTAATGAAAATCAAAACTTTGTGTCAGAAAAATTGTAATAATTTCGTCTTCAAGATCGCATTTATTGATGATGAAAAAGAGGGTATTCTAGGTTAGTCATGCGCAATCATGCGATTATATTATTTTGAATAAAGAGCGGGAAAAGATTCTTTTATAAAACTTGTGTGTGGGTGTGTGCATGATTGTAAAAATTTATGAATGTATTATAAAAAAAGATTTCTTAAAACTATTGTTTTCGTTCTATGTACTAATTATGGAGGATTTTTATTTCGAAAAGAATTCATAATATAATGATAAAACTTACATTTCCTCTCCTTTTTTTAAGGCACATTTAATTCTTTACAAATACCATAAATTTTAAAAAGGCAAGTAGAGCTATTTATAAGCTGTCATATATGATCAATAACCATAGAAAAGATTTACTGAATGGTAATTATAGTCATTCTATCATTATTATGTCTAATTCAGTGACTTTTGTGTGCTTTAATGCACATTTAAAATTCCATTTGTATGTCCCTCCCTCCTCCCTTTTTTTTTTTAAAAAAATATTTTTGCTCGTTAATCAAAAGCTTCGTTTGTACCAAATATTGCATTTTTACAGAATAATGTTGTCATTGCCTCAAGGGATGAGACTACCCGTTAATCCACGGAAGGTATTTTATTTCCCTTCTACCACCCATTGGAAACCAATGGAGACGTTCCTCAATCTGCCATCTGGGCCACCCTCTAGCAGTTTTAGACACTCTCGGGGAAGCATATAACTCCAAAGGAAGGTTCTCCTCTACTGTCGTCTAGGAGGATGCAAACATGGTCACCAAGAACAAAATTTCTAACCAGCGTTTCATGAAACCAACCATCCCAGAACTCAATTACCCTTAGAAATTTGTCGTCTACAGCGGCAAGAATCCGCATAGGTAATTTGAAATGCTTGAAAATATCTCCAAATAATTTCCGATCTTACCCCATCTGCAGAAATTGTTCGCAAACCTAATTAACACCAGACTACATTTTTGACTGCAAGGCCATGCTTGCATTTGTTTTTATGCATGATCCATCTCCACAACACAGTTTTTACAGTCCTTAAGTCAGTGCTTCTCAAACTTTCAATACTTGCGACCCAATATTCTATCATAATTTTCTTCGTGCCCCCCCCCATACAATGACAATGTATTGAAATCAATTATACGGTACTTTGACACGCTAAGGCTACATTACGTCTTTAACCTCTTAAGTGCCACCTGCGTATATAAATGTCTCGCTCAACCAGTGAGTAAAATGCCCCGGACGTATATATATGTCATCCGGAAATACGATCTTTTCTGTTCACTGCTATCCATAAAATTTAGAAGGCTTTGAAATGCAACCAAATGATATTAACAGTGTTTGGGAAGGACTTACTTAATTCAGAGGATTTTCTTATTTATTTGCTTCCCTTCCCCCGGTAATACACCACACATGCGTGCTTACGTGCCAAAACGGTGGCATTGGGGAACGAATCGCGTAAAATTTAATCGGTAGTTAAGGGATTAATTGTAAACCGTACAATTTATCAAAATAAAAGTTATATTTTGCATATAATTTTGTATATGACAAGCACATGGGGTCACTAGTAATTACTTAACTTGTTCTTAACTTAGTATTGTTAAATTAAGTATATAAAATCCACTGGTGCATTTATATAAGTGTTATATCAATATAAATGTGGGTTTTTTTTATTATTTCAGAATGTATTTTGCTTGTTTACTTCCAATAAACTAATAATTTTTTAAAATAATCTTTTATTTTTAACTTCTTAATATGCTCGCGCCCCCCTAGAGGGGCGCGCCCCACAGTTTGAGAAACGCTGCCTTAAGGTCCAGACCTAGCTTTATTTGTATTTGGGGCTCTTAGACCAATATAGAAATATACTAAATCTATAGAAAAGACAAGAATCGTAAGTTTTTACAATTTTGCTAACGGTGTGCGATTGAAGAACTTTGATTACGCTGCACTGGTTTTTTTTTTAAAACATAGATCGTATTATTTCTTCATGCAATATGTGAATTTCAAACAGAGTTGATAATTACAAAAAAAAAAAAAAAATTCTTATTTGGAATATAATGTGTTTGTAGAGAGCGGCAGCTGCTATAGCAGATTTAGCATAAGCCAGGGTGCACCATGCGGGTTTTCATACGACACATTATGACAATGAAATCGAAGCCATTCATTTTGCCCTTCCTCAGGTTTCTGCCCGTCTCTGAACTACTGATAAGGCTGTAATTTTATCAGATTCAAGTTCTGCCTGCAGGGTTTGGTAAATAACCAAGACAAAGTTCCCGAGTCCAGAGTTGCAGAAAGCTTCTGAGCAGAATTTCGACAAAGGTTGTCTTCTAGTGGGTTCCATCCTATTATGACCTTTGTGGAAATAAAATGGCGGACCTTTTAGCAAAAAGAGGCACGGATATTCTCCAAAGATCTACTAGAGACCTGCCTCTTCACTCAGCAAAATTTGAAATTAATAGGATTTATAAAAAATGCTTTCGAGATGCTGCTGCCAATGCTGCCAAAAATTAATCATGGAGGGTACTAACAAAACCTAACTGTGTCACGGACTCTCTTCGTGCTGCGGATGGGTTTAGATTATTGACTGCACATGACTGCCTTTGTGCTTATTTTCTTTGTTTTGATATGACTGACTCCCATTTTTGTGTTTTGTGAGCTTCAGGAAAAGTAAAGGACGCTTCTCATCTAGACGTGTGCTCTGAACTTAAGAGTTTGGACTGTATTGCGAAGAAATATTGAAGAGCTAGTTGCCTAATGACCTGATGGTCAATGGTCAGGAATTTGATAAATAATATATAATGTGTTTGTAAATAATAATAGTTACATCCCACTTGATTTGAGTAGCAACACTTTTTTTTGCATCTATCTCCTTTAAGCTATACTGATCACTACACAGAATTTACTACATAGGTTAAGTGCAATTAATCAGAAATTAAATATATGGCAAAAACGTTCCTGGACTGATTTTATGAGGAAATGATTTTGCATCATAATTGTTGATTAAGTCATTAAAAGAGTTGTGATTCCACTTCAATGAGAGAAAATGATAGAACATCTCTAAGAAAATTGAAAATGTTTTGAAATTTGGTACAACAGAGACCAAAAGTTCGTAAGAATAGAAAAAACTTTTATCATTAAAACAGCTCATTAGAATCTAATAAGAGACGTCCAAGAAGACCCATTCTTCACAAAGAACACTTTGATTCCAAAGTAATCAAACAACTTCTCATCCATAATTCAGTTGCAGCTGCAACGATGCTGAATATTTGTGACTCATTGCAATCAACATCGACAAGTAGTCCAAAGATAGCACCTGCACAATTTGGAAATCGAAACGCTTTAATATGCAGTAGGGAAAGAAAAGAAAACTGCATAGTCAGCAGCAATGCCGAATAGTATCTGTTTGTGATTGGAGGGTTTAGATGTAGAACTCGAGGACTTTTTTTAGAATTTAATGAGATTGTAGGACAAATTTATTTTTTCTTGCTTTTACGTGTTTTTATGTGAGTTCGGTTTTAAATAAAGATAGTATTGAATATATACTGAATATATTGACTTCATAAATATACAATTTTCCTCATTTGCTAAAATAAAAGTGTTAGATAGGGTAAAAATCTATTTCATTTTCTTAGAATTGTGTTTCATCAAAGTTATTTCCTTATTTTGAAATACTTATTAAGAAGTACATGTGTTGAGGATCTAAAATTCAACAATTTTAATAGTTTTTTGAATTTTACTTTGAAAGTTGTTAATAACAATTAATAAATTATTTACTACACAGACGCTGAAATTTAGGACTCTATCATGCTTTAAAGGAGCCAGACTATGTCAAATATATGAAAATCGAAATAATTAAACGGGCTGGCCACGTTATTAGAATGAACTAAGAACTTTCATCATTGAAAATCTTTTTGGCTAAGCCCATTGGAACAAGAACTAAGGCTCGATCTAACTTCAGGTGGACTGACTGCCTAGAAAGGTATTTCGCACCTTAAGAGGGACTAATTGGAAGACCGTGGTCATAAAAGGGGAGATCTGCAGGAAAATTTTTTGAGAAGATCAAGGTCCACCAGGAGCTGTCGCGCCATTGAAGAAAAAGCTTAGGCTTAAGATATATTTTAAATTACTTATACTTTAAATGACGTTTCGAATTTTAAGGTTTACTTCAAAGCATATATTAAAAGAGTCAATAAATAAAGTGAAAAATCAGTTTTTTTGAAGCATGACTTAAAGTTCTCCATTTTCTTCTTCTTTTTTTTTTTTTTTTTGTCATTTTAATAATATAAACAGCTATCACAGAATTTTCTTGTCACACGACTTTTACTAATGCTCTCAGATCTCTTGCAATGGGAAAAGATTAATCGGTAATTATAGATCGTTAATGCTTGTTAAAACTCCTGCGTGTTGTCAAAAAATAAATAAACAGAAACTAGTTCCTTTTTAAAATATATTTTTGTAATCTGCAGAAATTAGAAAAGAAAATTGATACTACTTTATTTATATAAAAAGTGGATAAAAATTGTTTTTAAAGTCAATTTTAGGTAGATTTTATTTAGTTTAAAGTACATGTTGAAATTTTTAACACGAAGAAGTAATATGTAAAAGCTTTTGAGATTCCTCGTAGTAAATCAAATCCATGAAATTTTAATTTTATCATTATCTATCTTAGAAAACTTTGGTTGATTACATGTGTCTACACATAGACTCATCATCAATGCAATAAATGTACTCGTAAAGTAAGTTTCGTTCAAACAACTTGTATGGTAATTATTTATACGCCCCCATTATACTATATAGTACATGTTCCAAGCTAAGTTTTCAAATTTCCATCGTCGAGAATTTAATTATTTCAAACAGCTACTGACTAAGTGTGAATTATTACAATAGCTAGCATACATTTAGTACTTTAAGCCTTATTCAAGCAATACTATCCGAGTTTATCTGAAAAATGTAATCTTTCACTTAATGAATATAGTCATTATAATGATTTTGTAAAATAAAAAATAATAATTGTACATGAATTTCCATGTGGCCCCATAAATTTTTAGGTATCTTATTTCTCAGCTTTAGAAATCAAAGAAATTGACAATGTTGAAGATGGTTTGAGATAAAGTTCTTACAAAGGATTTTTTTTTTCTCCGTACAGGAAAAATATTTTAAAAGAGGGCATTCAAAGCACACATATTACAAGATGTACCCTAAAATATGGCGTATAACGCACATCCATACTTTTAAGCTGCATTTCTTAACTTCTAGGAGGGCTGCGGTAGCCCAGTGGTTAAGGTATCGGACCATGGCAGGCATGTCATGAGTTCGAGCCCAATACCACTAAAGACCCGCCGTGTAGGGCAGCGATGCACGTTAAATCTGTCGAGAGCTGAAATGTCCTCCCGTTGGTGTGGTGTGGTAGTTAGGAGAGGGGGGTGCCAGCTCAGGTGTCGTCCACGTCACTTGACCATGGTTCAAAATTACGTGGTCCGTCGCCAAAAGCCCTCGTGTAGCTGAACAGTGCGACGTTAATATTCACTCAAACTCAAACTTAACTTCTAGGTATATTCGCCGCATAACGCGTGCCCTCTATTTTACGAAGGAACTTAAAATGAAAGTATGCAATACTATTATATTATGAAATCCTTATTTCGAGGTATTATTCCAGGATTTTGAAAAAAAATAAAATGCTTCTAGAACTATAGCAATTTGAGTTAAATTAGGTATTTCATTTCTTTCATATAAATAGAATTCTGATCTATGTAGGTCTAATATTTTATGCTAATCTCGTATTTTATTTTTGAAGCTGTCATTTTTATACCCGGCTTATAACGAGCCCCTGTAAATTTCTGACTTATTTTTTGCTTTTGAAGTGCGCGTTATACGACGGATTTTACGGTACGAAAAAATAGAGAATTATTAAACTTAACTCAGTAGCGCAACAGCCCACGAGGGACAAAGCTTACCGTGCCCAACTTATTTTTCGTGACCTTGGGTGTTGAGGTTCATGAGCAGATGTTCCGTTCAGATACTCACTCTGACGCTAAAACCCCAGCGTTTTGTTCTCAAGAAAGCTTGATACTCATCTATCGACCCACTGCAGGGAGGAAAGGTAGAATTGATCTTGCCTAACCCGGAATTTCAACCTCGGACATGTTGCGTGGAAGTGCGGTACGCTACCACTCCGCCACTAGGCTTCACAGAGACTTATTAACTGAAGGATATAACGATTGCCATCTCATTTCTTTCCGAAGTCGAAAAGGCGGGACTTTCTTGTAGCAAAACGGTCTTAGAGGCCAAGAAATCATGGTCGTAAAATAGTCGTGGCCGGATAATTTCATCGACTCGTAGGTTCAAGAAATTATATCCAGGGCATTAAGCTATTATTTAATTTTAAAAGTTATTGAGAGATTGTTGAATAATTTCGTATTTTAAGGAAATCAAGGAATAATGGCAATGGGCCTCGTATCTTTAAGCCTCGAAACCTACGATGGCTCCTCATTCTCCAAATTTCTAGATATCCCTAATGTGACGATTTTGAGCTTAGTCTGATGCGACGTGCCTCAATTTCTTGACAAGGAGGGTCTTTGCAAGAACTTCTGAGCATTATTGGCGTATATATATATATATGATGAATCTCCAGCCCTTCAAGTGTAAGTTGGGGTAAACTTCCTACCAGGACAACTCAACCCCCGTCTCGCATAAGAACTTTGACTTCTACTTTCACCGGACTTAAAAAAGACACCGGTACTAACGACTCACTCGCTGCTGATCAACGCTGAAAGAGGTCTCGTCTTGTCATGGCTTGGAGTACAGACTATTTTGCTGAACCTTGGAATAAAATATATGATAAACGGCTGTGCGCGTTGCATTTCTCCTGTCAATCTGTAAGAATTACTCCAGTATATATATATATATATATATCCTTACTAATATTATAATCGCGAAAGTTTCTATGGATTTTTGTTACTCTTTCACGCAAAAACAACTGAATGAATTTTAATGAAACTTTACAATAATATAGTTTATACATCAGAATAACACATAGGCTATAATTTATAAAGATAGTGTGTAAAGTATCTAAAATATAACGATAAATGTCAAGAAAGTAGGAAAAAACTCTGCCATCTTCACAAGCTATTCTAGCGTGTGCTGCAAAAACCGTTAGAGTTACACGTATATAATCACGTCTACAAAAAAGCTCGCGACAGCATGTATCTACCTTTTATATAAATCAAACATCCATACATACAAATTTTCGTGATTTTAATATTAGTAAGGATGGATGTTTGTATAAGTGAATTCGCATCATTCCAACGCCGTTCAACCGATCAGTATGAAAATTGGTATGTATATGTACTTTTTACGGAAAAGGGTTTTGTGCTGTCCTCTTTTTTGCAGCATGTCAACTTGTGCATCCTTCAATCGATCGCCAACATGGTCAACAAAAATGATGCCAACGTGGCTCTATCGCCAACATTTCGCTATGTTTCCATTGAATCTCCATTATAATGTAAGGAACGTCGCTGATTGCGAATCTTACAATTTTAACATAAAATAAATACAACATAATAATATTAACTATTATACATCCAGATATAAATTTAAGCGTCCATTACACAAAATTTGTAATAATGTGTTACTTTTGCTAAGCAGAGGTCAGCTTTGGAAAAATTGATCCACAAGAGTTACGGGTCGTTATAAATAAAAAATATCCCTTTTATCAGCTATTAGATCTTAACTCAGCGGTGCAACAGCCCATGAGTGCCAAGACCTACTGTGTCCAACTCAGTATACGTGACATTGGACCCTGAGGAGCATGAGCAGAAGTTCCGGTCAGGTGGTCAGTCTGACACGA
>BMAV01012460.1:0-19257 GCA_019973955.1 Trichonephila inaurata madagascariensis | reverse complement strand
TTTTTTTTTTTTTTTATTTTTAACAAAAACTTGTTGAAACTTTTTGGCAGCTTAGAATCTGTGCTGGCAAAGATTCGAACAAATACGGTTTTTCTTTTTATTATTATTATTTATGTTACAATTGATGCTAAGAGAATGAAAAAAATTACATTTTCTCGCAAAAGCTAATCAACAAATCAAATATAGTATTATTATAGATGGTAATTATAATAAAAAGAGGAAAAAAATGCCTAATTATATCCAAGAGATTTTGTAAAGGATGTTTCCTAAGGATTCCGATTTCCATTTTCCATTTTGATGGTTCATAGGCAATTATACATTTGAACACGCATACAAAAAAAAATCAAAGTTATTGTCTTTCTCTTCCATGGAGTCTCTTTGTTAAAACCTAGGATTTAAGCTGAATTTAGAACAGGTAAAAAAAATTTTTAATTATTGAAGACAAAAGTTCGTAAGACTATTAAATTAGTAACAAAAAAACTTAGAAACGAAGTCATTCAAGTAATTCAGCTTGAGAAAACAATATTTAAAAAATACAGAATAGTACAGGATAAGCAGTACTAAAATTTTATTTTAAATATTTAAACAATTCTTAAAGAAAATATTTTAGATCTTAAAATAAAATAAATATACATTGCAGAAACATAATACAGAAATGATATGACGCATTTAATTTTTTTCTCCCCAAGCAAAAAAAACATTACCATTTAAAAATTAAGCAAAGGAAAAGCATGATATAAAATAATTACTTTTTTCATTCAAATTTGTTATTTTATTATTTTTATTGCTTCGATTTCGAAGAATAATTGAAAATAATTATGAAACAAAAAAATAATAAGAATTCTTAAAGCGCCTCAATAAAAGGTGAGATAAAAGTGAAATATAAGAAATATTAAATAAACAATCTGTTTCATTTTATTCATTATAAGAGTGTTTTCGAAAAAAAAATGTGCAACGAAACTCAAATAGGAATTTTTATTAGAAATAAAATAAGCTCAGAAGTAATTGAATTCTTTTTATTTTCGAATATTTCTTTGTTTACGTAATTCGGGAAAGAAAAGGAATTAAATTTTATTTGTTTTTTTTTTAAGAAATAAATGTGCACTTGGTGGGAATAAAAAACAATTGAGAATATTAAATATCCAGCTTTATTATGGAAGCAAAACATTTTAAATAACACCAAAATGTTATAATGAATAATATGTTTTATTTTTATTAAATATTTTCTCCAATTAATGATATTGTACTTTTAGGACAAAAAAGATTCAAATAAAATTCTAACAAAAAAACTGGATTAAAATAAATAAATAGTGGAATAAAAAATCATTGGAATTAGGCTTATGGTTAAAAAAACATTATGAATTTCGGCGGAAAAATTTATTAAAAGACTTAACACGGCTGTGTGAGAAATTGTTATTTGAACCATATTTCGAGCGAAATATTTGTTAATGTTATAAAATTGAAATATGTTTCGTCTTAATTTAGCTCTGTGTGACTATTGTAATTTCTTTTTTACTCTCTGCTAAACCCAAAATATTGCTTTAAGCTTTCTTTATTTTCTCTCATTTTCAACGAGTTTTATTATTGAGACTGATGCTAAATATCGAAATACAAGATGTTACAAATAATATATCCGAACACGTTGAAAATGACCAAAGTTGGTCAAAGGAAATATTTTTTTTATTTTGTTGAATAAAAGAATCTTTTGGTTTATAAAACATACTTTGTTTTGTTTCTACGGTTATTTAGAGGCCAAGTTACAATCAATTTTATAAAATTAGAAATTCCGGAAATGGGTCTTTGATCTACCAGAGGTGGGCTTTTAAATTGTTCGAAATCTATTATGGCGAGTCTGATAACTCAAATTATAAATGTACTTGTATAAAACTTTTTGAACCCGATACTTACATTATTTTCTAGATAACGTACAGAAATATTTCTTATTGTATGAATCCTTTTTGAGTTATGGCTTGTTATTTTAATAACGGTCTCAGAAAGAATGTCACATTTCTTATTATGTTCACTCAATCAGCTCTAAAATTTTCAAATTTTAATAAAACATTAAAATTTTAGACCATTTTCTAGATAAATGCATCTACTTTGTTTTAGTAATACTTTTACTAATATAAGTTTATTACTTTTTTCTCTAATTGCTAAGAAGTTTTTCAAAAATATTGCTAAAATTTCACCTATAATTGTGATTTTTGAAAAATTTAGATAGTTTTGTTTAAATATTAGTATTTATTGGTACTGATTTCTAAAAAAGCATTTATAATGTTATAATGTTTAAATATGCTATATTTTAAAAAAGTACTCCGAAAGTGTTCGGATACCCTAATTAACGGATTAACCTTGAAAATAATTTTTATTGAAAACACAATGTACATATACCTTTTAATACCCTTCCTTTTCAAGCCTGGCTACTACTACTGCTATCCATCTGCAACAGCTGCATGCGAGTGTTCCACCGTTCAAAGCTGTGCTGCGGCTCATTAGGTGCCACCATCTTCACAGGCGTGCCGTTTGTGCCTTTCCCTCTTCTACAGACTGGAAATGTGCGTTCATCGATGCATTTTTCACTTTAAGATACAGGGGGTGATTTTGTGAGTACGATGGAGGTTCGAGCTCAAGTCCTCCAAAAACAGTTTTACAGACAGCGCAACGTTCACCGTGGTGTTGTCTTGGTGCAAAATCTACGTGGTGTTGCCCAACACAGATCTTGCCTTTTCTTCCACACTCTTTGTCTAAGCTTTCTCAAGACCTCACTGTAACACTTCTGTTTTACCGTTTGGCCTCGAGGTACCCATTCAATCAGGATGATGCCATCAATATCAAACAAAAACGATGAGCAGGACCGGTTCTTGATGTCACAGATCGACTAGAACGTTCATCACCTTCAATAACTTCCCAATCTTCCGAAAATCGTTTGTTCTATTCAAAAATTTGATTCATGTGATGCGCATTTATCTCCAAACATCTTTTGAAATTATTAAAAAATTGAAATTATTTAAATTTCGCTGAGAATTTCAAATTTTTGAGCAGTTTGTTTATTAAATTTATCATGATAGCGGAACTTCGATAGAACAAAGCTTTACTCAAACAAGGGTAAAAAACTAACTGAACAAGATAAAGGGATAAAACAATGTGCCATCAGCACCTGAAAGATGACTGTCAACTCTATATTCCATTCCTAGTACTTCATCCCAAGCCTAAAGGCTCTGGGACATGCGAATTCTGGGAAATTGTCAAACGTTGTATATAATATATGTAAATATCATTAATTTTAAAGAATGACCTTTTATAACACATAGGCTGGTTCTTCAAAGCAAGAGAATTTGCGCATTAGTCTGATTTATTTAAAGGTACTGAATGAAAGGTAAACATAATGTTTTTAAAGAAAGAAACAAATTTTTTTAATGTCAATTGCATACAATTCGTACATGTGTGTACGCGGGCTTAAGTTCTGTCTCCTAAAGGTTAAAGTTCCTCAACGTTTGATTTGAGGTGAAGTGTTTTCTGTTATGTTCAAAGTTGCAAAAAATTTCGGAAAATATTTCTTAACAAATTTCGGAAAAAAACTACAATTCAAAGTGTCCCATAAATATTGACTGCATTTAATGCGTATCAGCTTTCTACATGATTGGTGCTCAGAGAAAAACAAAATTCAATCCCTCAAATTGATTGAAACAACTCTGGGTATTTATCATGAACCAAGATTAGTCAGCTATCTCAGTCACTAAATTATAAGTCAACAATTGAAATTAGTTTTTAAATTTATCTTAAAATTATGACAAAAAAAAAGAAATTATATAATTTCTTTTTCGCAATTACATCTAAGTACAATGAGTAAAAAAAAAATTCAATGAAATGTCTAAAAAAAAACATTTAGAAAGATGATTTATTAGAGAAAAAAAAAGATTTCTTTCATTCCGAATTCAATTTCTTGATGCATCGATTTACGAAAAAGAAAACTATAAATGCACTCAGTTTTGCATATTCTGCGTTTGATAAATTCAAATCAGTTTCAGAGTATGGGAATTGTAATCGCTCATCAATCATAGTCTAGAAATATTTTTGGAAAAAAAATCGGCTTACTGAGCCTAAAAACGGATTGGCAAATTGAATACTTTTTGAGTTGTATTGGCTTGGGTAATCATGTTAAAAATAATCAGAAGAAAACGCATACTATCCACCATTTGATTAGAGTAGTTCTTTTTATGATGGACAAGTACTCTTTTGCATAACTTTGCATAATTTTCGCGCTGTTACTTATTATTGACAACATGCGCTAGATTAAAACGGTAAACTTTTATTAAAATAAGCAAACCGTAGTCATAAAATGAAAACTTTCAATTAGTTTAAGTGCTTTAAATTACAAAGAAATGAACACATAGTTTGACAATATTTTAAGGAATGCATATTGTTACTTAATTACCCAATGATATGCATAACTTGAACGAAATTTAGCCCCTCAAATTCATTTATACAGCTACTATATGTTGTTGTTGCTAATGCCACTTATCTGACGCAGGCAGTCAGATTGAGGCCCAAGAAATTCATCATGACAAGGGGCTAGATGTATGCCTATCGTTGGCAGTAGCCTTTAGCACCATACAGTTGACAGTACAATTTAGCTCGGTTGCACCCCAATTTTGAAGAACACCCTGGGGAAGGATCAGGGGTCTCCACCTTTCATCCCCTGCCACCAACCTTACGAAAGAACTTTTGACTCGATGGCTGTTTAGAATACCCCCATGCCGCAAAGGCATTGCACATTTACAAAAATCCATGTCTTCACCGGGATTTGAACCCAGGCCCCAACGGCAAAGCAATCAGCGTCGCTACCCACTATACCGGATATATATATAATTATTATTACTATTATTATTATTATTTTATATTAATTATTAACATTTAGCACCATGAATATGTTGCGTCGCTCATATAATTATCCTTAAGCCCTTCTTGGATTATAAGACAGTCTTCCTCTTCTCTTGAACGCTTAGTTAATGTTTTTAGGTAGAACACCTTTGATGCTCGAGATTTGTTTAAACGGGGGATAAGGATATAAAAAAAAATCCTATATTTGAGAACATTAAAATTAGCACGACGCTGATGAAATGTCTACATTTGTTCATGACGTTAGCTTAGCATTTGTGTTTTCGGTGTTCAATGCAATATTCTGTCCAATGGTTTCAAAATTGTGATTTTAAACGATTCCGAACTTAAAATAGTTTCAAATCCAATTTTGAAATTTATGACACAGAATTCATGTAAAAAAATCTAGAAGACCATCTAGTTTAAATTCTTTCGATTTGATGAATATTAGCCCCTTAAGTGCCCCGGGCGTGTATACGCGTCCTGCTGAGCCACTGCCCTTGGTGCCCCGGACGTGTAAAGTCGTCCTTCCAAAGAAGGACTGCTCTCTTTATAACTAGTCCCATGGCTTTGGAATACAATAACTTGAGATTGACAGTGTTTCCAAAGAATTTACCTATTTCGGAGAAGAGGTAGGGAGGAAATTTGAAAGGGTATATTCCAGGAAAGAGAAAAAATAATAGTTAAGCAGTTTTTCTTGTTTTTCGTTTGATTGTGCTCTTTTCTATAGTTCATTCTCTGTCATTTTCACTAACCATGTATAAAAGGAATTTTTTAAATTTTTTGTACGAATTCACTGAATGTGACACCGGTGTATAAGTTCAACCACGTTTCAGGATACATCACAGAACAGATAAGTTATAATTTATTTTTTATTATATTGTAACTCTGGAGATTAAAGTTTCTATTTTCATTTTATTATTTTATTCTTTTCTTTTCTCTCCTCTCTTTTTTAAAGTGAAAGTAAACAATTTTTCGGCGGAAAAATATTTTTTTCTTTTTCTCCAACATCGCGTGCCTCTGGGAAAAACGGTGACACTGAGGCGGTGAATTTCGTAACTTTTCTTCGGCATTTAAGGGGCTAATCATAATAATCGTCGAATAGCCAAAACATTATGAACTAAAAATAACACGTTGCTCCACTTTTTGCCTGTTAAACAGCTACAACTTGCCTTGGCATGAATACCGCAAGTTATTGGTAAATGACTGGAAACAGGTTGCTTAAAGTCGAGATATTCCGACATGAACATATTTGATCTCTAGGCTGCCTTTCAATGAAAACACAATTTTGTTCTATCAAATTAAGATTCACCGAGTTAGATGGTCAGGATATTTATCGGAATTCATCTTTATGCTCCTCTAACCCTTCTAACAATATTCTAGCATTTTGAAATGGGACGCTGTCCTGTTGAAAAACTCAATTTCCAGTTAGAAAAACAGACACCATATAAGGGTGCAACTGATTCGCAGTTATGCTCAAATAGGCTACAACTTTCATGGTCCCTTCTACTAGAACCTAAAGGTCAAAGTCACTCAAGAGAATGTTCTCCAAAGCATAATACCACCAACATCCCTTTGTGTACATGGAGGGAGCAAATGTTTGACTGTGAAAGATGGAGCTCCCTGACATAACCATCGATGTGATGAATGAAAAATATTGATTTTATCCAAACAGAAAATTCTCTTCCACTTATTTATGATCCAATCTCAATGTTTTTGAGTCCACTCAAGGCGTAGTTAGCAATGACGCTTGGTCAACAGAGGGCAATGAGTGGGATGACTCCTGTGCAGCCCCATGTCCAACAGTGTCCCCCGAGCTATGTGTTCCAAAACACTTGGAGCTGCATCGTATTGGGCTGTCAACTTGTGATGATCTACCCCCAGGAGACGCTTCCTCATCATGTTGACGACCTAAATCTTTAGAAAGGAAAGATGGATGACCAAGACTATAACCACGATAAAAAAAAAATCTAATTTATTTTTATCAAAGATAATATTCCAGAACAAGCAATCTATAAAGGAAACCTTTGGAGTGATATAAAGAGAGCGCCAACCTTATGTGAATAAGCGTACGAAAAATCCGAATAGCTTAAATTTAATCAATCCTATCTTAAAAATTCTAAATTCACGTTTTTATTCTAGAAGATAAAATCTGCCTTTAGTCACACGGCGTATGAATCATTCGTTCTTATCTTATTAACACTGCTTTCAGTGACTTCGCTCCTTCTCCTTCTAATCTACGATTATTAAACTTTAACTATATATACACTAGCTTATTTGCATCTCATGGTTTCTTCTTGAGAGGGATGGCTGTGAAATAACGAGATTGCTGGCCCAAAGACTCCCCAAGAGGATTATTAGTTAAAAGACGCGTAAAGCCCCGTCACAAACTGACCCACTGTCTGTGGCGAATTTTGCTTTACTAAGCAGGGCAGTCTTCAACGTCCGTTTTCTTTAATGGGCCGTGGATGTCCAACAACTAGGTGTCTCTCTACTTCAGGTTTCACCGTTGTTTAACCACTTTGCCCAAATACAAAAAATATCAGAACACAAACAACCTGCCAATCATCATGTTTCGGAGACACTCGTTCTGAATCTTTGGGCCATTACAATCTGCCCTCTTTCAAATTCGCTTAAAACAGAGGCCTTTCTCCTCACTCTCAAAAGAAATTCCAAGAATGATACCTTATCTTCTCCAGCAGCCTTTATATACCATCCTCTTTTAATCCCGTGGTTTCCTCGTCTTTCAGAATTCATTGAAAAATGTGGATTGGTTCCTAATGTTTTGCTCGATGCTTATGCTTGCTTTTTCTACAGGTGAGTTGTAGTTTATTTTTAAATTTCTTTAAAATATTTTACAGTAGATTAAAAATATTTTCTAGGATAAAAATCTATTTTAAGGCGTGTAAAGCACATATATCTTCGATTATTTTCTTAATTATGGATCCTTACAGTTATTTTCAGTCCTTGCAAATGGTTAAATAAAATTCTGTATATATATGTATATATTTACATTTAAATAAAATTTAACAAGTCATTATTTTCTGCTCTTATAAAAAAATTGACTGTAGAGTTATTCAAATAAGATCATATTTATCTAAAAATATATTCATCTGCATAATAATGCATTATTAAGTAGTTTTCAGCATAATTAGAAAGTCTTTTGAAATATAATATTGAGCGATAAATAAAAATAAGTTTATTTAAAAATATTTATAAGAGCTTTTGATATTTTATGCTTTCACAGTAAAATAAAATAAAGTATTGATTGTAGATCTGGATAAAATATAATATTGCTTTCCAAAATGAGAAAAAAAAAGTTTTACATATTCATCATGCTGCATATATTTAATTCATTTATTCTAATTTTCCTCTCAGAAATACATGATTAAACATCTTGAACAATATAACATGATTCTTTACACATAGACATTTTTTTTTATTTTTGAACTTATTAACCGAGAGATTACATCATTAAATTACAAAAGAGACATCTTGAGAATCAGTTTTGAAGAAGTATGATGAGAGGTTTACCCAGCTAATAAAAGAACATTCTAAAGAAAGATACAGCGACAAATATGTAACTACTCAACAGCTGGTGTTATAACTAAATTAATGTTATTAATATTAACGTGTGGAGAGAAATGGTAGATTAACACTAGATTGCCCGAAGGAAGTCATTTTGACTGTTTTTTAATTTCAATTAGAAAAAAATTACATACATAATGAACAATTTCATAGAATAAAATTTTCCAAGTGAAGTAAGTATTTTTTATTGTTAATATTTACAAATAACTTGTTATATGACTCTAAATAATATAAAAAAATATTAAAAATTTATTTTAAACAAATTCTTTTACACATTAACCATTCTTTCAAATTGCAGTCATTTTTAACTGCTTTTGGGCAATAAAGGTATATACTAAGTTTCAGTCTTTCTAGAGTTAATTACTTTTCACATATGTTTTCATTCCAAGTATCACGTATCTACATATTCTACATAATCTGTATATACATATCAGCTGATATCGACATATTTCTGAAAATAACTGTACTATTCGTTATTAGTATCCGCCTTTTAAAACGATTTGTGGAATACCGTTTTAAAAAATAAGTATTCTAGTAAACCTTTTACTCCTGGATGTCTCTTTGTCATTTTAGTATACTTTTTACAGTATTTACGTATGATGTCGTCGGTTTATTTCAAAAAATGAAATGACGTCGCCAATTTTAAAAAAAGCCGCCAAATGGTGTCATTATGTACAAACTTGGGCTTAAGCGGTTTCTCCTATTGATTGCATCTCAGCATTAAGAAGCATCTGTCGATTTAACGAAAATAGTTGATGGTGTAATACGTAATTACCTTTATTATTTATAAATGATTTTTAAAGCAATTGAAGAGCATTCGGACACAAATACTGACCTAAGCATTCACATTTGTCCACCATTACCATACTGATGATTATGCGCAGGAGATTTAACAAACCTGTGAATTATTATCGATAAGAATCTTTCCAGAGAAATTAGTTAATTGCTCTTGCTCAACCTTGACACAATCTAATAAAGGAAAAGTCATGTTTACACTATAATAACAGCAAAGAACATGTTTTAATGAAGATTGAACTTCGAAAAATTGTCTACAGATGTATTAATTTAGAATAAACATGTTCAGAAGGTAGAATATGACTTCAAGATATTCAGCAGAGAAGTAAAAAAAATTCTTAATTATTTCTTAAATTCTTAATTATTTTTAAGAAGTTGGAAAAAATGAAAATATTATCAATGACAAAGTTGACTATGAAAGGGAAACGCTAAATAAATAAAAATAGTAAAAATGTGTTTTAGTGAAAATTTTCTTTAAATTGGAAGAAACTAACAGTGCATTAAATAAAAAAGACCTTATAAATTTAAAGGACAGTTCAATATAGTAATTATACCAAATATCAAATTTACAAAAAAAAAAAAAAAAAAAAAAATCTAAAACGGCTTTTTACTTAAAAAAGTAGCGTCTTTTATTCTTTTTTCTTAAGAGTTGCTTTAAACTAAGGGAGGGCGACATATTTTGAGATACTTTTGGTTACTCCACAGCACGTTCAATCATTCATTATTGTAAAATGAAAAACAGACGAAAAAAACAAATGTTATTTTTTATCCTTATTTCTCAAAATTAGAATACTTTTATTATAAAGTACTAATTTAATAATATATAGAAACGTTGACTTATTAATAAATCAGTATGCAAATTAAACGTCGTATTTAAAATCAATAAATCCCGTGTTATTTTAAAGCGAAAAAAGTTGAAAACTAACAGAAGTTGTTAAATTAATGCCTTATATCAGTTGATTCATTCCTTTATATATAATTTCAATTCAATTTAAAAAATGGATACCAATTTTAATTTTTAATAATATTTCATTTTCTTAAATTTGATTTATATAATCTTCCTGCATTTTATTTTACTATAACTTATAGAAAAAAGAATCAAAACAAAATAAGTTTTCAAAGTAATTAAAAAAAAAATCGATCTCAGCCTCCAAAAACTTGGAGATAGAAACCGAAGCCGATATCAACTCAAATATATCTTCTCAGTGCATGCAACAACAAGCCCGAAGAAAAAAAATATACGGTTTGAAATCTTTTATTTCGTTCGAAAAGATATAGAAACAATAAAAAATGAAGATTTTCTGAAAAAAAGGGAAAATGTTGATTGATTGATTGAATATTAACGTCGCACTGTTCAGCTACACGAGGGCTTTTGGCGACGGACCACGTAATTTTGAACCATGGTCAAGTGACGTGGACGACACCTGAGCTGCCACCCCCTCTCCTAACTACCACACCACACCAAAGGAAAATGGTGAAGTAATACAGAGAAGGAAAGGAAAAACCTTTTTACACTTCATGGCTCGTAGCAAATAGTAAATTCAATCTTTGCACTGAGTGAGTGAATATTAACGACACACTGTGTTTAGCTACACAAAGGTTTTTGGCGACGAACCGCGTCATTTTGAACCATCGTCAAATGACGTGGAAGACATCTGAGATGGCACCCCCCATCTTCTAACAACCACACCACACCAACGGGAGGACGTTTGAGCTCTCGACAGATTTAACCATTCGAGTACGGCGAAGCTCTATCGCGCTTCTCTTGTTTTACACTAAAAAACAAGAAAGACAAGAAAAACATGTTTCTTGTTTTACACACTTTATTTTAAGTGAACAGTGTATATAATTAATTTTACAGTGGAATATCTTTAATTAATCAGCTCTGACGGATTAAATTTCCCAAAGTTGAATATTTTGCTTATGTGCATCCCTTAATTTTTCATGTAGCGATTCAAAACAAAATATTGCATGAAAAAAACTGCAGTAAATCATAATGTGGTAGATAAAGGGTTAACTAAACATTTCTTATTAAGGCCAAATAGCTTTGGTCAGTGCGTACCAATATAAAATCTATTAGGCGTATTCAGATGAAAGTGATTCGGCGAACAATTTTCAATGTATTTTCGTGAAACAAACGCGATATTGAAGCTGTATGTACCACGCACTTGCGTACAGAAACAGATTTATTATAAGTGCATTCGTAAAGACATGGCATTCACTTAAAAATGGTTGGTATGGATGTAACTGCGCAAGAAATTGATCATTTTTTACACTACAGGGATGACGGTGACGACTTTGTGCAGCACATAGTAGCAGAGGATATAACTTGGTGTCACCACTTCCAATCGAAAGTCCGTCAGCATGCAATCTAAGCATCCCGACTTACATAGGCCCTAAAAATTCAAGGTCTAGCAGTCAGCCGGAAAGGTGATGTTGTCGGCCTAATGGGTCAATGGTTTCACTTCGATGAGGGCACAAAGGCTGCAGTTCTGAACTGGTTCAATGGTACACCTACAACATTAATTGCGGACAGAATTCGTAACCTTTATAAACAATGAGACAACTGCTTGAACGTTATGGGGGATTTCTTTTAACAAACTTCGTATACATTTCCCACATTAAATATTTTTGTTTTTATTTCTTTTCTGACCCTACGCATCTCACGGATACACACTTCAAATCAATTTAATTATTCCCTTATACATTAATACCTTAAGCGCTTTAATCTAATATTTTATAGCTAACTTGTAAGTTTAAAGCAAATGTAGAATTTTACTTTTAAAACAACATAAGTCATTCAACAGTACACAAGTGATATTTTTTAAGAAACAAAATTTTAATTTTAGTTAAATTAAATATTACATTAAAGGCTGATTATCATATTTTTATCCATATCAATGACGGAAAAAGAAAATTCTCCCGTCTGACGGCAATGTGTACATTCTATATGGATTGAAATATGCAGATTTCCCCAAATATTGAAATAAGCACATCATGTTTATTCATCAATGAAGACATGGGGACTTAAAATTTTTCTATCAGAGGCTTACTGGATAGAGAGGAAAAAGTAGTTGGAGACATTCCAGAGCACTTCAAAAGGTTGTTTGATCTTTGAGATCAAAGGTGCCGTCGAACGAAACTTTTGGAATAGATTACGAGAAATTCTTCTTTACTTGACTTTTCAAATAAATTTTGAAAAAGAACTATTTTACGCCTTGGAGACAAAGTTGACGAAATATTGCTAAAAAGTAAATAGTTCGTACTGAATATCATATTTCAACCTGTATATAGTAAAACACAAGTTTTCACTACGCACACACACTACCTGAAGTACGTTGTTAATAAGGATAATAAAATCCGGTACAAAGCAATTATAGAAAAATGTAAAATATTTTGTAATGTGTACACTTATTATTTATATATAAGGCCCTTTAAGCCCTCTCTACGCCCCTTGTGGGTACATTTTCGCAAACCCTCTTTTGTAGCAGATTTCTATTTCATATATGAAAAAAAACGTACCTACAAAATTTATTTATCTGCCACCTCCCTTAAGCTTTCATAAAGCCCTTTGTAGGTGGAGCTTCGCAAAACCCATTTTGAAGCGTATCTCTACTCCATGAAATGAACACGTCTGCTAAATTTCAAATCTATAGATAATATTTATCTATAACGCCACTTAAGCCCTCATAATACCCCTTTGGTTCGATTCAGGTAAAAACGGAAACCTTCGTGGATTATAGATAAAGGCTACAACCCCATATAACTCGATTGTACAGGGACTCGTTTTTGAGTTTTAGCAGCACGCACATTATACACTTTCTTTTATACTGTGTTTAATAATGTTTATAATGTCTTAAATGTTTTCTTTTATAATTTCTAAAATGTTTATATATTTTTTTTCCTTTTTGCAATTCCAGAGCACATTCAAAATGACAAAACGTGTCATTAATGTACGATTTAAATATAATTTTACTGTATACTTATAGCTTTATAAGCTCTTATTCCCTGAACGAAATTGTTCTTTGACACGAGTCCATTAGTGCCACATAAAACAGAAGATATTTTGGAACTTGTTTTGTGAAATAAATTGCCTGAGTCTTTTCACACGTGGTCAACCGGCATTCACTACTCTATCCCTCTCTCAAGTTCTAGAAAACTACGCTATTTTCTCCACTAGTTGACTCAACTAAAGAGTCATTGAGAAAGCTATTCTCTTCACACATGGTGGAAATGAGGAAGGAATTTTCTATAGCTCTTTCGAATTCAGTCATTGTACAATGATTGAGTTCGAAAGAGCTATAAAAAATAGGCACTCCCTTTTCAGTCATCTTTGTATCTTCATATGAAAAGAAATTCTTTCACCTCTTCACAATAGAGGAGTGATGACAGAAAACGAATTGACTATCGGAAATTTGCTTTGTATGAAATAACATCTACTTCACTGAAAAAACTATATACTTTGAAAGGGTAAAAAGGTCATTTTGAGTACAGACAAAACACTCGCCCAGTAAAAAATAACATTACTGTCCTCAAAGGGCTGAAAATTTACTTTTTTTTGCCAGTTTGCTCGTTTTGAGTAATTATTTGGTTCAAATTATACTGTAAAAAAACGTGGAATACATGCAAGGTGTGACACAAACACACACACAAACGTGACTAAGTGTGTAACCTGAAAAAAGAGTAGATTTGTCAACAACTGTTTTGATGACATCATCCACCAGTTTCGCCTAATCCGATAACGCCATTTGGAAGTATTGCATCATTGAGTGAACACGTGCAACTGCATTCTGCCGGAAAAAGGTCGAATAAACATTTAAGCTTCTTGTGAAATTTAAGAAATCTGCCACGAAATCATTTCAAATATCAACCGAGGGCTATGTAAATGAAACTTTGTCTCGTGCACATGTGTTTGAAGGGTATAAGCGATTTTCTTGGGGAATTTACAGTGTGGAAAATTATATGAATGTGCTGGACGCACAAGGTAAGCGATCACAGACCAAAAACATAGCTAAAATCCGTGAAATGAGAAGGTTTGCACTCACATCAGTGGTGCTAATCAACACAAATACATTAAAGTACTAAAAAGACCGTAAAAAATTAGGGGAAAAAAGACCAGAATTGGGGAGTGAGGGATGTCGATTGTACCAGACAACAAACCTGCTCACATGGCCCTATTTTTTAAGCAGTTTCTGACCAGCAAAAACATTACTGTGATGGGGCATCCTCCTTATTCACCTGATTTGGCCTCATACGAATTTTTCTTTAATTTACTACAGTTAAATCTTTTTTAAATGAAACCCATTTTACCCGAGTTAAAGAGGTTCAGGTAAAAACGGAAAATCTCCTGAAGGATCTTCCAAAAACCTCGTTCCAGAACGGTTACCAACAATTTCAGCACCGAATGTATATGTGGCATAAGTTAATGAATGCTGAATGGAACTATTTTAAAGTTGATAATATCACGGAAAGATTATTATTTATGTACTATGATTTATTGGAACAATCTCTTTAGTGTGTGTCACACCTCATATACAGGATAACAAATAACTGCGTTAAATGAAAAACAATGATACTTTTTTCTGTCTAAGTAGACTTATTGGTACATTATACGTATAAAGAAAATGTTTTAAAAATACATCTCTGAAAAAAAATATCTAATACTCTAAAAACAAATATTATTTTATGAAAATGAAAGAGTTTCTTTCAGAAATTGACGTCAAGTAAAGTGACAGCAAATACCGGAAGAAAAAAAAAGACTCGTTGCAAAAAAAGAATTTTAAATTTTAGCCTATTTTTTGATAAAAGAAATATTACTTCCCACGTCGCGAGATTTACTTTTCTTAGTATTTCAAATAGAAACGAAATCGCCAGCTTGACAAGCGCGTCGGTAAATAAAAGGGAAAAGTTTCACTCGGAAGAAGCGGAGCTCATTTTTCTATATGTGATACGCTTCAATCTTGCGAATGCAGACTCATCAGAACTCGGGACGTCCTAGAAGTGACGGAAAAAGCCTGATATCTTCACGCATTTTTCAAATACAGAGACTTAAAGAAGAAAATATTTGCTTTTGAAATGAAGAAAAGAGAATATGTTGGGAACTTTATAGTTTTGTTTCTATCTTACCAGGAGAATATCTTACGAAATAGACGCGCGAATATGGCACTCTCAGCTGTAAAAAGTAATTTATGCATCATAAAATGAATATTAACTCCAATACTTTTCAGTTTTAAAGCTGATAGTATTAATTTAAACATATCTAAAAGCATATCATACATGCATTTTAGGACAAATTTATATTACTAACATGAATAAAGTGTATTATATCATTTAATTGTTTTGTCAACGTAGATTAATCGTGAATTTTTTTGTTTCAATAGAAGTTTTGCAATTTAGTAAAATTTTGAATAATGCTGATTAATCGCGTTTTACGTTTACTACAAAGAAAAACTAATCAGTTTTTGAATTGTTTAAAATCGTGTTCTTGTTTTAGAATAATCATTTGGTTTGATAATATATTATATACATATACATTATGTATGTAATGTATATGTATGTATGTAATGTATATGTATGTATACATACATATACACATATACATACATATACTTATATACATACATATACTTATATACTTATATACATACATAAATATACATATATACATACATATACATATATACATACATATACATTACATACATGCATTACATTACATACATACATACATACAGACAGTGTCCCGAAATTCAACATCAAGCAGTCACAGGGTGAAAAGGAGGCGTCTTGTAAGTTCTGGGGAAAATAAAGGTCAGTTCCTATCACTCGGTTAAGTGATGGATAGCATATTTGTGAAAATGTGGAAAATCGACTCCTTCCATCACATCATTAACTACCGCGATCACAAATTTCGCAATTTTACTGAGATTTTTTTCACCAATATCGTATTACGTAGCTGCGATATTAATTACAGTCACAAGTCAGACAAAAAATATGCTTGCTTTAGTTAAAAGCAACATATTTTGAGAAAATAATGTAACCTAACTTTGACTCTCTATGAAAAATTATTACATACTCTACCCTGGATAAGTTATTACAAAAGATTAGCCATTTAGTTTAGCTCCCCCCCCCCCAAGGGAAAACGATTCCTATTTTTGAATCAATACAATTATTGCCACTTTTTCAAAATGGCTTCATTTAAAAAAAGACTGAATCGTAAAGTGTACATGTTAAACTAATCAATAAATCTAAAGAGAAAACGGTGAACATTTTTGCAATACTTTAATGAATTAAATGTGCGAAGTGTGTTTGCCGACAAGATCATCTTAGCCAGCGCCAAATATAGAAACACACACATTTCCGTTTATTAAGCTGTTTTAAATTTTTGATGCTGAGGCTTACTTTTGTTAAAAACACTCGAATACTAATTCTGTAATGTATATTATTCAGATATAAAAAGAACTTTTGAATTCATTGTCCACTAGATTTAGGCTTTAATAATCAAAGGAACATAAAAAAATCATTCTAAAATAAATAACCGGCACGTACAAGATCATTCAAAAGAAGAGGATATTGGTTTTCGATAAAAAAAAAATTATTTTTAATTGGTTTCCTTTGTAAAAAAAACTTCATCTCTTGACAAAAATTATAAAAAGGTTTTGCCTCAAACATTGTAGCATTTTTAAGCATGTTCGGTTTTGAAAAAGATGGGCATAAAAGAAGGATTGAAAAATGTTCTTCAAAGCATTGGTTTTTAAAGAAATTATTGCACTCTGCACATATATCAATTTTTTTCATCCCGCTTTTAATGTACTGTATTACACTGTCCTCCACCTTTTTTTTAAAAAAATGACCATTCTTTCTTTTTCCAAATTTGTATACATTTATATATGTAACGTGATTTTTCTTTTGCATCCTAAAAATACAGTTGTATTTAACATATATCTGGGTATAAGCTTCCCTGGTTAAAAACAAACGCCACCTAACAAAACGTCCTGAAATATCCACCAGAGACATTAAGAAATTTTAAGAAACGAAGAAGTTGTTTTATTTGTCAATTCTTTATTCTAAATAAAATCTTTATAGAGCAGTGCTTCTAAAACTTTCAATATTTGTGACCCAATATTCAATTATTTATTTCATTGCGACCCCTCTTCATACAGTATAATGTATTGAATTCAGTAATACTATACTTTGACGCTAAAGCTACAATCCGAATTTTCCCTTTTTGTTGAATTGGCGTATATAAACGAAATCATGTATCTTTTAATCGGCATTTAAGGGATTACCTTTGAAATTATCTGTGTGGAGTCTTGCTACTGTAAAGTACAAATTTCTAGAGCAATTGAGTTCTGGGGTAGTTGAATTTATGCAATGCTGGTTAGAAATTTTGTAATTGGCGACCGAATTTGTAACCTCCGAGGTGACAGAGAAAGACTGATCTAAGTCCCAAGTCTCCTTAGCGATGGCGTTAGCGCGTTCATTCCCCCCAACGCCCACGTGGGTGGTATTCCACTGGAGCATACTTGGTTTATGAATCTGCCTGAGGAGAATGTTAATGCCTTGTGTCAGATTCGTATCCTCCTTGAGAGTGATTTCCACAAATTCGTTTTCAACTCGCCAAAAGGAACTTGATTGCCCTAGTTCAAGTCTGTGTGTGAGTAAGCCTAATATCTAAAAGAACAGTAGATTTATCTGTAATTCTCCTTCCTAATCTCCCTTCTGAAGTCAATTTCCACATCACCTGTTCTTAGTGGACCTATATTCAATTACAAAACATGTACCCCCAAGTTTCACGTCTGTATGATGTTCTTTTTTGTGTGTATAACGTCTTCACCTCTCTTGAGAGTCGATTTCCACAAAATAGGCTATTAGAAGATCCCCACTCAACAGAAGAAACATGCTTACCAAATTTGAAGTCTTTTGGCTCAATAACTCTGTTAATCTCGTGATGAGTTTGATTCATTTTTCTCCTGTTTATATAGATTATGCGTATCACATCATATTCACTAATATTACACTTACAGTAATACGAGAATTATTTGTAACTCTTGTTCATTTCATTGGTCAGATGAGTTTCTCTCGTCATCCCTCAGAAGCTTTGTGCTGCCATAATAACACTTTCCATGAGTTTTATCCATTAACACACGTATGACTCTACTATTTAAGTGCTCCTTGGGAGCTGTTTGACTTCAATTCAAATTTCATGTTTGAATAAAATTAGTTTCTCTAATACAAATTTCTTTAGAAAAATGTTATGCGTCTTCCGAAATTAAAAAAACTAAATTAATAACCAACAAATTGCGATATCGGTTACTTTTACAAATTGTATGCGTTAAAATCAACAAGCATGCTCTAATGTGTTACTTTTTATACTAGATTCAAATAGTAATTCAGTTAAGTGATGATTTATATTCTCACAAAGTACACAAAACATTTTTAAATAGAACCTTTTGAGGAACACGAGCCTTAAAATTACTCTATCCTTTTCAAAAAGTCTCTCGATAGTAAAAAGATCCTCACCTGAAAATATCCATTCTATCATCTAATCTCAGAGCTTAGACTATGCAGCAAATTTCATTCTAATGGAAATCGTTCCATTAAAAAAAAAGAACAAAAGAGAAAGGATCAGGCTAACAAAAGAGACATTGATCCCCGAGATTGTGGGTAGTGACTGTCTATTATGCACAGAATGCAAGACTAGTAATCCACGCAAACCCTACTCATTACCAAAAGAATGAATACTTTGGTAAAAGAAAAAAGATGTTACTTCCGAAAAACAGATGGCACTGCTTACGAAAGTTTACCTAGTAAGCCCTAACAATTATGGTTTCTTCTGGAAATATTTACGTTGTAAAAATTCAAAGTTCTTTAAATTAAAATTTTAAGAAAAGTTTAGCTTATTTTGTAACCATTTTAAAAGAAATATGTTTTAGCATTTATTAAACTGCCATAAAAATTATATACAGGGTGATTCACTACCAGACCGACAAACTT
>BMAV01012459.1:0-15745 GCA_019973955.1 Trichonephila inaurata madagascariensis | reverse complement strand
GCCCAATAAACCAAATTTTTTTTACTTTAAGTCTAGAGTTCTAAAACGGGAATTTTTTAATCTATATGCCCGAAACCCCTCGCTCCCTCCCATAGAACTCTTTTTTTTAAAAAACTTTTCAACGGTTTTTCTTAAAAAAGAGAGAGAAAAAAAACATGTTTACCAATTTTTCAAGTAAGTGATTTTTAAACAATAACGGGAAATTTTTTTATCTACTTGCCCCTCTTCCCGAAAACCCCCTTTGAGGGTCATTTTTTTGTAAGAAACTCTTTTTTTAGGGGACTCTACTGCATGAAAAAGGGCCAACCAAAGTCAAGTCTGTGGTCAATAGTTCAGAAACGGGGGTTTTATCTATAACGCCCCTCCCCCTTGCAACGCCTCTTTGTGGGTCAATTATAGCAAAAACACCCCTATTATGAGAACATTTACTAATAAAAGGAGCATGTCTATAAACAAGTTTGTAGATCGAATAGTTAAAAAAAGGGAATATTTATCTATAAACCCCCCTTACGCCCTTAAACGTTTCTGAGAGCTGATTTTTGCAAAATCTGTTCTTAGGGATCCCCTACATGAAAGGGACTTATCTACCGAATTTCAAGTCCTTAGGCTAATAGTTCCGGGTTTGTGATGGTGTTTTTCTCCTTTATTTTCATAGATAATTAAATTAAATTAAAAACATTGTCACTGTGTTTCTTATTAATGAAGTGTTTTATAATAAATTGAAAATGAAATAATTTGTTCTTGGGGGGCCCTTTTTATTAAGTTTGTTTCGTTAAAAAAAAGTCAATAACACATTTTTCTTAAAAAATGTCAGACTTGCTAAATAAATCACAAAGTCGACCCCCCCTTAGAATCTTATAATTCGGAAGTAATTTACTAGAGATAGCGTTGAAATTATTCCCCCATAGATTTCCCTAATTTTGAAATTGAAATTTTGTTTTTGTATTTTTAAAAAGAGAATTTAATTACTATTATTTACATTCATTATAATTAACACATACAAACCCATCATAAATAGATTGAACTTTTTGGTATTTGAATAACTTAAATTACATACGTTCTACGTCTAATGAGTTACAGACATTTTAAAGTTACAAAAATGAAAAAGGATCAAATACACACAACAAGATTATTCCATTCCTGATCATGGCTGGAAAAATAAATTAAAAAATGCAATTTTGTTATTAAGCCAGTGTTTCTCAAACTGTGGGGCGCGCCTCCCTTGGGGGGCCTGACAACTCTACAAGGGGGCGTGAGCTTATTGAAAAGTCGAGAACAAAAGTTTATTTAAAAAATTATTAATTTACTGAAGGTAAACAAACAAAATACATTCTGACATAATAAAAAATAAAATACACATTTACACTGATATATTACACTTATAAATATATCAGTGCTACTCATTGTATTTTATATAATTAATTTAACAATTCTGTTAAAAACAAGTTTATTAATTATCAGTGACCCATGGGTTTG
Source organism: Trichonephila inaurata madagascariensis (assembly GCA_019973955.1). NCBI lineage: Eukaryota > Metazoa > Arthropoda > Arachnida > Araneae > Nephilidae > Trichonephila > Trichonephila inaurata. Next base: position 14,269 of record BMAV01012459.1, on the reverse strand, counting down.
TCATATATATAATTTATAACAAAAATTAACACTTATCTTGATAATTTTTGTAGGGTTTATAATTAAACCTTGACTGTGCTGATCATAAGTTTCGCGATTCGCTTCCCAATGCCCACCGTTTTCCACGTAGGCAAGCTTATGTAATGTATTGGGGGAGGGGGGAGGAATAAAGGAGCAAAAATAATCTGGAATAAGTAAATCCTTCCCAAACATTGTCAAGGTCCTTTTATTGCATTCTAAAGTCATGGAATAATTTTACGGATAGCAGTGCACGGTAAAAATCGTACTTCGGAAAGACGTATATATACGTCTGGAGAAATAAAGGCTTTGGCTTAGCGAGACGTTTATACACACGGGGACGTTTATATGAAGAAGTTAAAGCTGTATCGTAGGTTTAGCATCAAAGTATAGTATTATTGAATTCAGTACATTGTTATTGTATGGGGGGCGATGGAAATAATTTATTGAATATTGGGTCGCGAGTATTGCAACTTTGAGAAGCACTGTATTAAGCTAAAATTCAAGTAAATGTTAACCACTTCGTTCTACTTGAACTTTTTTTCTACTTACTCCACAATATAATTATTCTCGAAAATACTTTTTTTTACACTTATTACTTACGGAGCTTAACGCAAAAAAAAAAAAAAATCTTTAGTAAATAGCTATCGCGTATTCAAGGAAACAAGTAATATACGTATATAAAAAAATAAAGTTAATTCCTACTTAAGTCAACAAAGAAAATGTTATTTTAGTTACTTTTTATTAAGTAATTACAATTAATATAAATATGTATATACATTTGAGAGTCACAATATAAAGTGACAAAACATCTTTTAAATTAACATTAATAACTTTTCAACCACATTAAATCTGTTATTACATTTTTAAATAAAAGTTAAATGTAATAGGTTAGAATTTATCTTAAAACCAATGTAAAAGAAATGCTGACGTCTAACCAGCATATGATTATTCAGGTTAAATCTACATCAGATTTAACAAAAGCTGTTTTATCCAATGGGGCTGCCACTTAGAGGAATAATATAGACTGAATTTTTTCTCTTAAATTATAATTAATTAATTAAATTTAAGAATTGAATTAGTATTTGAAAAAAATTGTATTAACATTAAGTGTCATCCACTACAAATTTTAAAAAATGTATTTGAACTCGAGTGGATGAATAAAAAGTACTTTATTAACGACTGAAAATTTGAACATGATATATAAATAAACATATATAGGACAGTGTGAACTAATAGTAGGAATTGAAAAGAGGATTTAAAACTTGGACGTGCACAAGAAATATTAATTAATTATTATTGTAGAATGAGATGATTCTGAGTAAATTAGATGTATATTCTTTAAATAAATTAGAATTTATTAAATTTCTTGAATACAAAGAAGAATATGTCTTATCTAAAGCTTCTTTTTAAATATAGTTTCCTGCGAAAGTTTCTAAGATATACTCTCCCTATAGTATCGTTACCACATCTTTTGTTTTATATATAATAATCGATATATGGAGGAATTTATATAGCGGCAAAGAAAAATACATGCTCGCGAAAAAGCCTGCCTCCAGAACTATCTTCTACGAAAATTTGTTACATTCACTGTCATACTTTTTCTGAAAAGAGATCAGTGAGCAATCCGCAATGAAACTGAAGAGAAACAGATTACAGAGATGAAAGAAAAATTTAAAAAACATGAAAGGCGGGAGAACGATACTTATGTTCCCGTAGAAAGCGATAAAGAAAATTCTGTATAAATGCAAGAACCATGGGACACGCTACGTTAATTTTACAAGCTATGCTCACTTAAGGGTACGCTGGGGTGATAGCTTATTTTATTTTTCTGGAAATATTTTATAGTTGGATTTCAGAATTTCGATCAAAAACAAGAGCGGAATCGTGTTTTTGTTACGGATGAGATAGCTAAAACGTTTAACTTAAAGAATTGGATCTTTTATTGGGGTATATCGAAAAATCAGCAGCCAAAATTCAGCATATTTTTCTTGCATGTCAACACTTGCTGTGGACAAAATTAGAACTAAAACTCGTCTACCACTTTTTTAATGCTAATTTCAAGTTTTGAAATTTTCATTTATTTAAACCTTCGCCGGCCTCCCCTCTTACCGAAACAGAGTCAGGCGTTTTTGGTCTGAGAGGCCCCCCTCTAACCAACTTTAATTCAAAACATCGGCAGGGCCACCTTGGGTAAGGCTTAAGGAATAAAAATACAACACATTGTTCAAAAAAGAACCAGTTCAATGAACAAAATGAAGCTTAATCTAAAACAAATAAAATTGCTAATTCGATACAAAATTGTATTGGTGGCCTATCAGGTCAGCTTCGCTCGACGTTGAGTTAAAAATGGTAATAAAATATAATTCTCATTATTCTTCTCTTTATTACAAATTAAATATGGGCTTAAGAGATAATCATAACAGAAAATCCTAGGTATACTGAAGTATTTGAAACAATTATAATAATTAGTCGGTAAAATAGAGAAAATCTGAGATATTATTTTATTTTATTTTATGTCACACTCTGAAGCAACTTACCTTGTAATTTGAAATCTCGGTCGATTGATGAGGACGACACCCGAGCTGGAACCCCTTCTTTTAACTTCCACGCGATGTTAACGTGATGACTTAGAAAACAAGATAGATAGTGTATAAAAAAAGTAAAGCAAATGTTCTAATCGTGTTAATAATTCTAATTTTCCGTATTAGAGTTGCAATCACTCATATGTAAGATGTTTAAAGCATTGATAATTTTTTTCACATCTATTGTTCTTTTGTTGCTGATTCGAGGCAAGAATGTAAAAATTCCGCATTCATTGCAAAATTATATCATATTTGAAGTACTGCATTGTATGGAATTTAAAAAATTAACATTCAAATGCATTTTAAATTTTATATAGAGAGACATTTTGAAGGATAGCAAATCCTTTTTGTGTTTAAAGAACACTTTTTTTTCGTTTTGTTTTAAAGAGACAAACTACTAAAGAAAATAACCTGCCATCAAAGTATTTGCTTAATGAATTTGACTAATACATTATAGAAGTGAAAAATACTAGGAAAATATGAAAAAAATAATGTCTAAGTAGTTAAAGGAAAAGTAATTAAATAATATCGATTTTCTCATGAAAGATGAAAATTGAATTTAACATCATCATACGTGATATTTTTTCTTTATCTGAAAAAAATAATAATGGAAGACATAATAATATGAAACAAAAAGAAAAGCAATATCAAAAGAAGTAGAAATAAATTCTTAAGAAATAACTAGAAGTGAAGGGATAAATGATAGCCAATTAAGACATACTCTTATGTCAAGAACATAAGATACGAGACAGCGAAAGGACTTATTTATTTTGGCAGTTTTCTGTAACGATATTGGCTCAGTTATACATATACAATGAAAATCGCTTAACACGAAACTGAAGGGACTGAAGTATTTTTTCGTGTTAAAAAATATTGCAAAAAGAACTATTTAGCTGCAAAATTAAGTTTAAGAGTAATTAGTTTATTGAGATAGATATGTATATATGCAAAAATTTAATAAAAACCAATAAAACAAAAACATTCACGAGAACGTTAAGAATTTTAATTCAAAATTTTCATGTAAAATATTTCCACGAAAGATTAAAAAAAAAAAAATAATGATCTTTATTTACTTATTATTTTTTAAAATTATGAGCTTTTAAGCGATGTTTACCTCAGTTGTTTTTTTAAAATTTCATTTCTAATTTTATCACACAGAACAATATTTTTTTTTACTTTCCTTATTTTGAAATTTCAGAAAAATCGAAATGGCAACGATTTAGAACTTGAGACATCTTTTACAAGTTCAACTGTAGTAAGTACGAAAATATTATTAATCACTGTTTTTATTGTTGTAGCTTGTTAGTTTCTTCCTCTAACACCAAAAAAACAAATTAAAAACCCTTTAATAATTATTTTCTCAGTTAAAAAATGAATTAAAACAGAGGGATAAGTTCTCCGAGAATAAGATTAATACTTGACACTCGTAGTTATTATTATTATTTATCCCCAAAATAATTATTTTTAACAATTTTATTTTTTGATAACAACCATTATTCCTGTTTCTTAAAAGATTACATTAGATTTTCTGAAGAATATAGCAGCGTTTTTTTTTAATAATATGATTTGACTCTGTGGTAGAATCTTCAAAATTGATACCCTATCTATGTTGATAACCTCCATAAGTTAGCCAATTTTTCACAATTTATGATATGCGTTACATTACATTTAATGGAAAAAGACCTATTTGGATCTGCTAGCTCTATAAATCGTACGTCAACTATTTAGACAAGGACACTCAGTATTAATTTATCATAAATATAGATTTCGTAAGATTTCAATCTATTCTACACTAAAGAATAGAAGATGGGTATTTTGTTCCTAAAGCATATTGTTTTATATTATTATTGTTACTTTCTCAAGTTTTAGTACTGAATGTCCTCTCAAGTTCAAAATATTATCCTTTTTCACATTTTAAAAGTTCACTACGTGGAAGATTTATTCATGAGTTATAGGCATGTCCAATAAATAATTAAAAGCAAATGCAGTTAAATATGAATGTTGACAAAATTATCCTAGTTAACGTCAACAATTCAGAAGATAGATAGTAAAATGTTATACTTTTAAAATTCTTTGCAAAGACTCATTGCAAAAATAAATAAATAAATAAAATAAAACAAAAATAAATAAATAAATAAAAATCGTAAATATGTTGAACAATATTGTTGGAAAAATGTTTCGATTTATTTTTTTTAAAAGAACACAGTAAGCAGATCTTAAATAAATTTATTTTTCTTTGCCAGGAAGAATATTTAATCCATAAGATATATTAATTTTAGAAAATGATAATTAGTGCGTGTTTTTAACGTGTTTCTGCTATGTATGTTTTCGTATATTTTTGAGGCTATATGAAAAATTAATGTTCTGTGTGTAGTGTTCTATGATTACATATGAATCCTTCCAGTTCAGTATATATTAAACAAATAATCTTAGTTCCTTGCCTGTCAAATTAACAAATCCAAGACGACGTGATCTACCGGAATCCATGGCCTGGCATTTTATCAGGAGACTGAAATATGGGGAAAACAGGGGAAAACAAGAGCTGCGATTTTTGGATTGGCAAGAAGTGTCATTGCCAGAATGTGGAACCGATTCCGAGAAGCAGGAATGTCCGACGTCGGCAGTACAAGATCGTTCAAGTGCTACCACTGCAAATAATGACCGATATATCCTGGAAGCAGCTTACCAAGACAGAAAATCAATGCAATGCCAATTCGAAGACAGTTTCTTTTGGCAACAGGCTGAAGGGTCTCAAGTCAAACAATACAAAATAGGCTTCATGCGGGTGATCTGTATGCATATAGGTCAGTGGTGTGTATACCATTGACAGAAAGACACCATGCCGCTGAAAGAAAGTGGGCAGCTGAACATCGAAATTGGAGTCAAGTGCTGTTTATGGACGAATTCCAGTTTAGTTCACAGTATGACACTAGACGTGTTTTGTATGGTGAGAAAGAGGAGCCGAAATTACCCTATATTCATTCAGAAAAAATCATATTACACACGGGGTTGTTGTTTCTTTTGCATCCTGATCCCGACTGCGTCAGAAAAAGGCCCACGAAATTCATCATGGCAAGGGGATAAGATCATAGGTTCTCAACGTGGGTGATAACGCCTCTCGTGGGCATTTGAGGCTTTCAGGAGGGCAGCAAAAGACCCAGAATAAGTTAGGGAGTTTTGAGATGGTATGGAGGGGCATGGGCAAATTTACCAAATATAATCTAAAAAAGACTAAAAAACACGCAGATTATGTACTAACAAAAGTAAACTAATACTGGTTACCTTAAGTTGACTATATGTATTTAAAACTGTATATTCGTGGCAATAGCTATTTCAGATTTGCAAGTAAAAAAAAATTGGGGGTTTTAGAAAAAAAACTAAATTAAAAAAATATATATATTCTTTTAGTAATAGAATATTTTTAAAACATTTAATTCGTGTTTTCGTTATGTATTATGTACACACTTATTTCTCTGGAGTGGGAGAGGGGCGGTATCGAAATATCACTAGAAAGGGGATGCCAGTTCAAAAAAGGGTGAAAACCTATGGGATAGATGGACACCTATCGTTAGCCGTAACCTTGAGCACCATACAGGTAACAGTACGACTTAGCTCGGTTCCACCTCAATGGTGAGAGAGAATACTTGGTGAGGGAGTCAGGGATCTCCCATACGAGGTGATTTGATGGTATGAGCTGGAATCAGCATAGGCGGAGTTTTACTGACTCATATATCATTAGGAGTGGAAATTTAATAGCTCAAAAGTAGGCAGACGAGATCCTGAGACCCCACGTCATACCTTATACTGCAGCCGTTGGTGATTCCTTTATTTTAATGCATGATAATGCCAGACATCATACAGCTCGTCTTGTGTAGAACTTTCTTGAAGCTAAAACAGTACAGCTTATGAAGTGACCAGGCATGCACTTCTGATCTTAACCCGATAGAGCATGTTTGGGACACACTGGAACTACGCGTTGCAGTAAAGCCAAGGTCTCCTGTTAGAGTCAAATATTTGGAGGTTGCATAAAAAATTTCTCTCTTTTTAATTGTTCGAAATTTCTAGCTGCTATCGTTTTATATATGACATATTCCTGTTTCAATTTTTTAAAAAAGTTATTTATGTGGTACTTATAGTGTATAAACTACCTCCGAAATATTTCCCCCTGATTTAGAATTAGAGTTCTAATTATGAACAACCTACTCTAAAGTAGGATTACCACATATAAAATAAAATTTTATCGCATACCAAAATCTTTTTCTCTTTTTAATACGACTAAAAACCATTCACATTTGTATTTTCGTCTAAAATGTATTCTTAAACCATATCTTTAATCATATCTATAAATAATCATTATAAAATAATAAAACTAATTAGTAAAAATGTAACTGAAATAACATAATTTAATCATGTCTTCAAATTGAGATGTATAAGTAAGCCATGCGTAGCTAAACTTATTGTTCTAGTCAGGAAATTAATGATAATTGATTTAAGTGGGCAGCATTCCAGATGGATTTCTGGCAATGTCTTTGACAATCTGTTTTTCAATTTGCCACGAAGGGTTCCAATTTGCGACCAAAAAATTAAGGACATCCTTATGTTGTATTTTAGTCAAAGTAAAAATCCTCCAAACATTTTAATGTTGGATATGTTTTACAAATAAGTTAAAAAATAGAAAGCGATATGCAAAAAATTGAGGTAAAAATACCATTACACACACAATCACTTAAAACTTTCTAAAACTACTTGAAATGCCATAAAGAATTATTAAAGTAAATACATAACACTTAAAATTATTAAATTCAAATAAAAGTATAAAAAAAAATGTATAAGTTGTTTTTTGCTTATTTTGTGTGTATTAGTTGAATTATTAATGTAGTATTCCCCCCATTTTGTTAAAATTCATTTGTTATTCAAATGTTAAAGTTTTATTTAACTATTATTTTACTATCTGTATCAGAGTATCTAATAATAATTAAGTCTAATTTAATTATTAAATAATGTCATGCATTGATTTCAGAATTAATGTTAGAAGATTTAACTACATTTGTATAATATTGGTTTCTAAAGCGAATGGATAAAATTATTAAGCTAATATGAACTGATTTGTCATGAAAGACAACGCAAACAATCGCATATAATTAAGGCTTTAATTTGCATTTCGTGAGTGTATTTGGAAAGATAATGATTTATTAGCCTCCTTGAAAACAGCTATTCTATTTCACAGTTAATGGTAAAGGATTTCAATTACAGTATTATTGGATCCAGTATAAATGAGAATGACCCTAAATAGATTATTTTAGACGAGAGGCATAACTGAAATTTTCGTACATGATATTTAATTTAAATGTAAATGAACATTTCTGTATAGATATTTTGAACTTTTTTATGTGTGTTTAGCATCATATTGCATCTGAAAACTATTGATAATACTATAAGATTTTTGAGAATGAGCAAAGTGTTATATTATTTATTAATTTATTGAAATTGCTGGCCGCATGTAGAAAATTTGTACGAAACAAAATTCTACTGAAAACTTAACATACTTAAGTAGTATTTAAGCAACTATCTAAAATCTCAAGAGAATTTCAACATCCCTTCTTTCATTTTATGAATTTTAAATCTCAAAAATATGTCCCATTCCCTTTTATGCCTTCATGTTCAGTCAAGTTCTTTACTTATGTTCATGTACTTCATGTATCCCTTAAGCCAGTGCTTTTCAAACTTTCAATATTGGTGATCCAATATTCAATTGTCATTTTCACCGCACCCTCTTCCATACAATAACAATGTATTGAATTCAATAATACTATACTTTTACGCTAAGGCTACAATACTACTTTAATCTTTTAAGTGCCACTGGAGTATATAAACGTCTCGCTCAGCCAAAACGTTAATTGCTCCGGACATATATGTACGTCTTTCCGAAGTACGATCTTTTCTGTGCTCTGCTATCCATAAAAGTATTCGGAAGGCTTTGGAGTGCAATAAAATGATATTGACAATGTTTGCAAAGGATTTACTTAGTTCAGAGGATTTACTTATTTATTCATCCCATCCCCAATACATCACATACGCTCGACTACGTAGACAGTGGCATTAGGGAGCGAATCGCGTAACTTTTAATCAGTAGTTAAGGGATTAATTATAAACAGTATAAATTATTAATTTAAGCGTTAATTTTTGTATATAATTTTATATATTTCAAGCCCGTGAGGCCACTAGTAATTACTAAACTTGTTCTTAATTTAGTATTGTTAAATTAATTATAAAATGCATTGTGCAGTACTAATACATTTACAAGTATATTATATCAGTGTAAATGCGTATTTTATTTTTTTTATTATGTCAGAATGTATTTTGTTTGTTTACTTTTAGTAAATTAATGTTTTTTTCAAAAATAATCTTTTGTTTTCAACTTTTCAATATGCTTGTGTCCCAGTCGTACAGTTATCACCCCTAAGAGGACACGACCCACATTTTGATATTTTGACCAATACTTGTAATCCTTTACAACCTCAAAAGGTTTTTTTCCTTCTTTCCTTTGTAATTTGTGATTAATACTTACTTCTGAGAGCCCCGTGTGATACTTTGCGATACACGGGAGTTTTATGACTGTTTTCAATAATAATAATGAAAACAAGTAATATGAAAATTTTGTTAAGTCAATTCCTATTTAGATCAACAAAGAATTTTATTTTAGCTACTTTTTATTAAATAGTTGCAATTTATGTAAATATGTATACACATAGGACAGAATCACAACATTAAGTGGTCATTAATTTTTATTAATTATCATTAAAGTATCGTATTGTCATCCAAAACAATCGTGTATATAAAATTTCAGTTCAACTGAATGCTTTAAAACGTGAGAAAAAAAAATATTTTAAAATTTTGATCCAAGTCGCTAAAAATAAAACCGACATGGCTGTATCTGTAATTCTTTAAATAATTAGTTTCAGTCAATTAATTTTAATTAATTATAATTAAATTATCGTATTTTTACTCAGAACAACAGTGTTTTGAAAATTTCAGCTCAAATGAGCGCTTTAAAATAAAATGTGAGGTAAAAACCCTTTTCAAGTTTTGACACAAGTCGCCAAAATGGTCGCTATGTTGCCTTAAATGATGCCAACTTGGCTGTATTTGTAATTCTTTAAATAATTAGTTTTAATCTATTAATTTTTATTAATTATAAATAAATTACTGTATTGCCAACCAAAATAATCATGTATATAAAATTTCAGCTCGATTGAGCGCTTTAAAATGTATTTTATTAACGATTGAAAATTCCACGAAGATAAATAAATAAATATATAGAGAGGTGAGCTAATAGTAGGAATTGAAAAAAACATTGTAAATGCTGGATGCATGCTTAGTTTGCTAATTGTATGCAATAATATGTACTTCCTGATGCCTGTATTAACGTTGTTGAGGAGGCTAAATATGTTGGATCTCATTACTTCTATCGAAGATTGTGATGAGAAGACAGTGATAAACTTGTTTAAAACTGTTTCAGAGACTGTTTTTTAAACGGTTCAAGGAGGCTTGCTGGTAATGTTTTTGTTAATACAACGCCAAAGCACCGCACAATTTTCTGTTGATAATTTATACGGGGAGAAGTTTGACCCCCAGTTTTCATTCCCAATCTTGTTCTCAACTTTTTTCTTTTTTTTGCCCCTAAAAATTCCTAAAAGTAAAAGATATCCCCAGCACAAACGGGATATTAAACGTGGCTCCAGTCCGCTTTGATTTCTATGTCATAGAGTAAAAAAAATTGATTCCACATTATACATATATATATATATATAAAAGTTTTACTTCCCGAGCTCTTAAAAGGAGAAAGGTTTTTTTTATCTATTTTAATAAACTTTTTTTTTTTTTCATCAATTGAGTTTGATTTTTTAAATTACCAAGATCCCTACTTTTTTCATACTCCCGTATTTTATTTTTAAAATAACTTTAAATTTTTTTTTGTGCTTTTCATTCTTTTTATATGAATAGGGGTTTTAAAGGAGGTTTTTAATACACATATTGAAAACGCGTATTTCCCCCCATTTCTTTAAAATAAGGCTTTTTTCATTGGTTTTAATATGAAAGAAGAATCGTAATAATTATTTTAAGTATGCAAAGATTTGAAATCAATTCGCGGCTTTTGGATTTTTTTTATTTTGTATTATGAAAATTTTTAGTTTTCAAAGGCTTTGGTTGAAGAAGTTTAACGATAAAATTTTTTAAAATGAATAAGATATACTTTATATACGTATTTCATTTTTTTTCTAGTGCCAAAAAGATTCGGTAGATTATGGTTTCGCTTTTATTATAATAAAAAGGGATAGGGAGGAATTAAATTTTTGAACAAAAAGAGATTTTAAGTTTTTAAAAGCTTATTCCTTTTTCTTCTTTTTTTTTCTATTCTCTATTTCCTTTTTTCATTGATATCAATTCCGCAGATTAAACTGTTTTTCAAAAATTTTACTATAAAATTAAAAAAAGAAAGGGATGTGTGTAATTGTATTAAAAAAATCCCCAAAAAAAAATCATCGTTTTATTACGTTTAATACTTTATAACATTAATGGAGTAGATTAACATAGTTGTTAAAAAAAAAATTTAGGTTTTTTCTTATCAGCTTTTAAAATTAAAATTTATTCATCATTATTTTTTTAAAAAATCCGGATAAAGATGTTTTTTGAAAATTTTTTCAAACCAACTTGTACAAATATTGATTTCTTTTTATATTGTTGTTTTTTTTATAAATTAACAAATTTTATTGAATAATATGATATTATATAGAGTTATATATTTTTTTCTATGGTAAAACCTATTTTAAATAGTATTAGTGTAAGAAAACTAGCCCAAAAAACAAACTTTCCCATAAAAGGCAATAAACACACCTACACTTTCAAGCCCCTTTTTTTAATTTTTTTAGGTATATTGCCGTATAACAGGACCTGTTTTAAATTTCTTTTAAAGCTTCATTGTAGTAAGGAATCTGACTAAATTTTTTACCCTCTTTAAAAAGGTAAATTTTTTAAAATTTTTTCCATTTGTTCGGGATAGATGAAATACAAAAATTTTAATAATTTGTTCCATTTCTTGATCGGGATCATCAGGATTAACGTTTTCCTTTCAATCCCATCCCCATCGGGACTATTTGATCCCATTTCCAGATTTGGGGACAATTCCAGTTTTTGGGGACTAATTCAAGATGAGGGACAAAAAAGATTAAGTTACAACTTATTTCCTTAACTATAAAATGGTGTTTTCATTTTTTTAAAACTATAATTTTTTTTTAAAAAAAAATTTAAGTCATTTATCGAGGTTTACCCCGGCCTTTAAAAATAAATTTTACTTTTAAACAAAAAAAAAAAAACCTTTTTAAATTAGTTAGGTGGGCATTTTTCCTTTAAATAAACAGTGTGATTTGATGTATGTAGAAATCCCTTTTTAAAAAATTTTTTCTCTTTTTTTTTAAAGTTAATTATAGCTGGCGACTATCGCACAAACGTAATGATATTTTTTGTGTTAAAAGTGGGGTTATACCCCGGGGTTTTGGTGTTTATTGTGAATTTTTTTTTTTTCAAGTCATTTAGATTATCACTATTTTTTTTAAAATATCTGGCGAGGAAACAAAACAAAAAAAAAGAGAGGGAACATATATTTCAATTCCTTCAGTAAAATTCCCTTTTTTAAAGAAAAGGAGGATGTTTTATTTGATACAAAATTTAATACAAAATTCAAATTTACATTTTAAAAAAAAAACGAAGGGTTTCGTTTTTTATATATATATATATATATATATATATATAAATAAATTAAAAAAACTGGCCTTTTCAGTTTATATTTAGTTAAAAAAATATTTTTTTCATTTGCTCTATTCTATTTAATCACAAAGAAAAAAAAAATAATATGCTCTTTTTTATATTTATAAAATAAAATAAAATTAAAATATTGTAATTTTTTTTTTAAAACATAAGTAAAAACTTCCAATAGAAAATTTGATAGCTAATTTTAATAGGGATCTGCAAAAAAAAAACATAAGTCTTCATTTTAATAAATTTTTAAAAAAATAAATTTTTTTTTTTTAAAATTTCACGGATAAAACAGAACAAGTATAAATTAAACCTTTTTAAATTTTTTTATTCAAGCATCGGTTTTTATTCAGTAAAAAAAATTTTCGATCAATAAAAATAACAAAAAGGGAAGAAAGATGATTTTTTTCATCTTTTTGATATTGAAAAGAAGAAAAAACAAACATTATTATAACGTTCCAGTGAAAAAATTTATTTGAAAGATGGGGAAAATTTTTCCATTTAAAAAACATTTGCATCAATGTTTGTCTTTTAAATTTTTTTGAAAAGTTCTTATTATTATAATATATTATCCTAAATTTTTGCAGAGTTTTTTTAAAAAATTGACTTTTATTTTTTTATCTGAAATACATTAAAGTATGATTAATTTAGTTAAACGAAATCATCGACATATTTTCTGCAGAAGAAACTGCTTTAAATCCATTAATCATAATAAAAGATAATGGTTGTTCCCAAAAAACCCAGTTAAAAAAGGCAGAAATAAAAACAAATGTTTAAAATGAAGATTGTTGTAGTAAATATTTTTCAGACTGAGTTTTTAGCATTTGTATTTTCAAAAGAAAACAGTAACAAATTAGTAATTTTGTTTTATGTTTATAAATCAATCATGAGTCAGTGTTTTTTGCATCGATATATTGTTAAAATAATATATTGAAAAAGGGTTCGAAAAAAATTTTAAAAAAAATTACATGTAAAAAGAATTTTTATGAGTGGGGATATAAATATTGGTATATATGGGCATATAAAAAGTCTTAAATTTACGTGAGGAAGAATACGAACAGAATAAAAGACTAATTTCTTTTTGAAAATTGTTATTATGTAATCATAAAAATATGTCTTCCAAACTGCAGATAAAAAAAATTAAGTGAAAGCTTTAAATTGGCAGTTAATTCTAATTCATTTTTGAAAATTTAAATGAATTAATTTAGAAAAAAATTTTGAATTGAAACCAATATGTTTGGGGTTTAGTTCAAAACCCTGATTTTTGCTTATAAATGAATTTTTTTTTATATATTTAGTGTAACTTAAATTAGAATATTCATATAAAATTGTTTTAAAAATATTAATACAGTAAAATCTTTTTAAATGCAATTTTTTGACTAAAAAAATAAAAAGAATGAGATATTTTCTTTTTCCCCTTTTTATAGTTGAACCTTGATTTTAAAAAACGTTTTTAAATGATATTTATGTCTCTAGATTAGAATACATGTATAAAAATTTTTTTAAGGACTTTTTATAAAAAAATTTAAATACAATATTTCGGCAAAAAAATTTAAATTAGAGCAACTTTTTTCAATATGTTCTCCTTTGTGAAAATGCTTCTATTATAATAATTTTAGCCTGTATATAGCTCAGACCCTGTACAGAGGCCAAAATAATTTTTAAAATTCACATTATTTTCAGAGTTCAATGATTGAAATAATTTCCTTTTTTTTTTTTAAAATTTTCCACTCTGTTTCGTAAACATGGGTAAACCCACTTCTATATTATATATTTCAAAAAATTTTGTTGAGCCTCGTACAGAAGTCTGAATTTTTACAGGAAAAAATTTTTATAATAGAAGTTTTTTTAAA
>BMAV01012457.1:0-13865 GCA_019973955.1 Trichonephila inaurata madagascariensis | reverse complement strand
ACGGATTAATAAAATTGTGTTTAAAATTTGCTATGGCTGATCTTTGCTCCAACCCCGAAACACCAACAACCCAAAGTGGGTTGTTACACCTCGGCTATATTAGTTGGCAAAATAAAAAATAAATAAATAAAAGCTTCAGAACATTGAATGGATAGCTTCCTTCAGGGATGAGAACTGTGATGACGCTTACAACGGTTCAGAAAAAGACGAAATAGCTCCATTTGAATAATTGTAAATTTATGTACATGAGTTTATAAATGAATATGATTCCTAAACATAAATGAAGTGCCAATAATTGTGCTTGAAATATAAGACATCCCTTGAAAATAAACTTTGTCGAGACCCTGAGGTCACTGGTGAAGTTTGGATACTGAATAATCAGCCATTATTAAAAAAAAATATATAGTTATTTTTTCCTTCAATTTACTACCAAGAAATGTTATTCTCTGAGGGAGCATCAATTTAATCAATATCTTAAATTCCTAAAACAAATTATTGTTTCACTTATCTGCTTGTGATCCGATGTAGCCACAATAGACAGGTCTTGCCCGGTACAACTAAATATCCCGGACTAAAATTCTCTGCAAGAACTCCAAGGACTTCGGATAGTAACTTTGCTAATCTAACTTTAATTGCAGCTTAACGACTAACTCCTGCTCTCACTTCGCTAGAGTTTAAACAGCACTCAAATTGACATAAATCACGGTTTTTCTACGGGAGGTGATTTTATAAACGTACAACAGTTGAGAAATATTTTTCCCCAGAGGATTAGTCTCAGACGCTAATAGAGCCTGTCACAACTTCAGAGACTTTTGTAGCGAAAATTAATGTAAGACTTATTTTGGGGCAAACATGGTGGATTAAATTATAATTAAAACCAACGTTTTTTGACATCCGCATTGAAATTGACCTCTGTTCAAAGTTCAAGAAAGGTCGTGGTAACCGAGTGGTCAAGGTATCTGATCGTAGCCAGCCTTGTCACGAGTTCGAGCCCAGTACCACTAAAGACCCACCGTGTAGGGGAGCGATCTGTCGAGAGCTCAAACGTTCTCCCGTTGGTGTGGTGAGGTAGTTAGGAGAGGGGGTGCCAGCTTAGGTGTCGTCCCCGTCACTTGACCATGGTTCAAAATTACGTGGTCCGTCGCCAAAAGCCCTCGTGTTGCTAAACAGTGCGACGTTAATATTCACTCACTCAAAATTCAAGAAAATATTACCCAATTAAAAATATCGTTGGATCAGGTATCTTGAAATGCGTTTGAAGGATTTGAACTAATATCCGAATTTTGTATTAATAAAGAACATTATTTATTGAATTTTAAACTCAAAAAAGCAAGCTTAAAATGAATGTAATGATTTCTTTATTTTAAAACAGGGGGTGGGTAACCCAAATGACCTTGCGGCTCATTTCGGAATAACATTATAATCTTGAAGGCCGCATATAAAAATATATATATCTTTAAATTAGATATGGACCCATTACAAATATGTATTGGAGAAAAAATTTATAAAATAGAATGAATTATTATTATTATTGGTTTCATTATTTTTTTTATGTATACAGACATAGATAATATAATAATTATAATGCAATGGTCAAATAATGTTTAATTTATTTAAATAATGAGGTATTAGTTTCGCAATTCTTTCACTTTGCTTTTGTAAGTCGATCTCAACGCGTGTATTTCCATATCGAAATTGGTGTTACAAGCTCGAGCGCGATTTATGTTTGATAAAATTCGTTTTCGAAGAGTACGAATTGCAGTTGCATAAGTTGAAAAACAGTTATAGGAATCAAGTGTGATGCTGAGGAGTATCGCTGAAATGCAATACTGACCAATTCTATCTATAAAAGCAGAAGTAACGTGATAAAATAGATACAATTATGGGATTTTTACGAGTATTTGTTACAAAACGCTACACTAAAACAAAAAAATTGCACTAAATAATCGTATTTTGTAAAGTTGTAAAAAGCCTTGCGAGCTGCAAAATCAAAATGGGCCGCAGGTTGGCCACCCCCTGATTTAAGAAAAGCAAAACGAATACTCTTTTATGAAAAATTATGTATGGGCTTAATGTTGAAAGTAGCATAATCAGTTTTTCTTAATTCTGTAAGATTGTTAGATTTGGGTCCCAACAATGAATTTACCAGCAATTTTCCACTTAAAGTCATTTTCCACTGGTATAAACATTTGACTGTACTTTTACAATTATTAACATGTTTTTTTTTCTTTCTCTTTGTTTTTCACCCCTGTTCGTTCCTTAATACCCAGAGACTCCTTCCTGTCCCCCAATGTTGGAAAACATTTCCCCCTCTTTCATTGTGACCGGTGCTAATCACGTCTAAGTGTTTGGTCCGCAACTTTTCGACTTTCAATCGCTTTAATTGGGGGCGGAGTAACCCCGATGGTGACACATCAGGCCAATGACGTCAGAGACACGCAATAAATTTGACCTAGAAACAGCGCCTTCCAGACTGAGTAACGTGCACAACAGGTATTTTAGAATGGTGAAAAACTCTCACCCACAATTTCTCTTAAATTTAAAATAAGTAAGAAATGACACAAAAACTAAAATAAGTAAAGAATTTTGCCAACTTTCAGTTTTTGTTAATAAATTCCTGTTAAATATAAAGTCTAGAACAATAGAAGGAAGCAGTATATTTTTGTTAAATCTCGTTTATCTGATTAAATGGTTTTTCTAAATTTAAAATTGCTTGAACTATTTTCAATCTATTACGGTAAATTTGTATATGATTAATGAAAAACTAAATATGTTCATCACACTAAACTAAACGTAATATATTCAATTGAACAAAAATTTCGTTTTTTTCTGCAAGTAACAACAGTTCAATTTTTCTGTTTTTTTTTTTTTTTTGTATCATATATTAATTCTCGTGAAAATAATTCCTAAGAAGTCGCTTCTATTATTTGAATCCCTCTCACTTTAATTTTTTCTTCTTTCCATGTATAATTTTAAACTGAATTTCATTTATTACTTTACTATACTCATTCAGTAGCATTTATATTTCATAGGGGAAGGGGGAATGATGAGCGAGTGTTTATTAACATGACATTATAAAGCTTCAAGAGGGCTATTGGCGACGGACCTCGTAATTTTAAATATCGGTCAAGTAACGAGGACGACTTAACACCTGAGCAGCACTCCCTGCCGAACTTCCACATCAACAGGAGGACATTGAGTGATGACAGATTTAAAATGAATCAGCTCCTCTACATAGCGGGTCTTGTGGCACCAGGACTTAAACTCATGACACGTTGGCCACGAACCCATGACCATGACCATTAGGGTAGCACAACATTTTTTTGGGGGGGTGAGCAATATGAGGGAAAATATATACATCTAAAGCAGCAAAATTATCTCAATCAAAACTATTAATATTAATATTTAAAAATTCAAACGAAACAATATTATACGAAAAAATGAACGATTTATCAAAAACTAATTTCGAATAAAAGAAAAACAGCATTATAAGTAAATAGTAAAAGAAGGTTGGGCAAATATAAAGGGCCATTTTTAAAAACAAAATACAAAAACAAAAAATAATTAATATTGTTACCAATTTTGTGTAAAATAGTGTAAATAATTTGTATATGTATATGCAAAGCATTTATAATACTCCATGTTATATTTATTTTACGTTAAAATTCTAATATTCGCAAGTAACGCCGACCCTTACGTTATAAGGGTGATTCAGTGGGAACTTGGCGAAATCTTGGCGATAGAACCAAATTGGCATAACTTTTGGCGACCAAGTTGGCAACCCTTTTTGGCGAGTTCGGGACCAGAGGGATTCTTCTAGAAATTAGTAGAGAAGTTCACTAATTTTACAATCTATGATTCAAGCGGATTTTTCTCGAAGGTTCCACCGGATCTATAAATAGAGAGATGCTCATCGAAACGAGTCAGTATGATTTTGACCAGCGATTAGTCAGTCTTGTTTTGACCAGCAATTAGTCTTGTTTTGACCAGATATTAGTTAGTATTGCTTTGACTTGCGATTGGTAGTTTTACCTTGACTGTTGAAGCGATTGGTGATTACTTCAGCTGTTGAACGAGCTATTGCTTGTGTATAATCTTTTACGAGATTCACCGATTTATTCACCGATAATTGTGTCTGAGGGCTGTTGAAGATGTGAAGTCCTTTTGAGATATGTTCTGCGAATATTGCTGCTGAATCCTGTATTTCAAGGATTGGATTTTCGACAATACATTCTCATCGCGCTTAAAGAACTGTTTTGTTCTTTGCGACTGACTTGCATAAAATCCTCAACCCCGATCAACGCAACAATATTAATAAATTAAAATGAATTAGTTTATGAACTCAATTCAATCAATTATAATTCCAGCAATTTTTAAATCATGTACAATTTAACATGAAGCATTCATTTAGAATTTAGAATTAAACTTCGGCAACATCAGAAACTTTTTTAAAATTTTCTAATACTTTTTTATAAATAAAGTTATTTTTAAAATAAAAACATCTTTTTGTAAAAATAAATAATTTTACTATGAAAGGAATAAGTTTTCTATGAAATTCACGTCTTAAATTTTTAATCTCTGACATTTTTTATCCTTAATATGTCGCGAGAAACGTCTAATCGTGAAATTATTCAAACATCACCGATACTATATTAGTTTAGCAGAATAATTTAATAAGCAAAGCTCTTTAAACTCAAAAAACGATAAGTGATAATATTTTTTCACAAGCCCAAAAACTATAGAAAGAGAGTACTTTTTCAACTTTTTAAAATAAAAAAATATTAATGATCTTTCCGAACGATTTCATAAGCACTGAATTTGAGAGTAGATCAATCTTCCATTCATAACCAAATTTACTGACACATCAAAACGTGATGTGAGAAAACTACATAACCCCAATTTAAATTTTTATTTTTTTGCAGTGGAAAGGCGTTATCTTATTTTAAAGCGGAGAACTCATTAATTTCCTTGAGAAGTGTGTTGTGTAACAAAGGGTAATAATCACCCTACCCGACAACCTAATATTGGGATTTCCCATGGATTAAACAAACAATTCGGAAAGGTTTTCTAAAAAAGAAATAATGAAAAATGTTAAAATGATTGAAACGGAAAGGGGTTCCTACCCCTTCAGTATCGAGTGGGTGGCATGGGTGCAAACAGGTATAGAGGGAGTGTTTTTCCCTCCCCTTCTTTCAAATAGGGAAGTTTTAGGGATAAATTTCTTTTATTGCACATTTAACTGATTATTTAGGATTTTGTTCCATAATGGTTTGTCTATGTATATTTCATACAGTATTTTATGTTTTGGAAACAAATAATTTTTGTTGATTTGTAGTAAATTGAAAGCTCTTTTATATTGCTTGGTCTTAAAAACTAATAATTTTTTAAAGAAACATTTAACTAAAATATTTTCCTCATGACCATTAAGATAAACTAATGATCATCGGAATACCAAGATGTCCGAAATAGTTTTTATTTTCATAAAATATAATCTTTGCCTTAAGAAAATAAACGAAATAAAAATATTTCTCCATAAGATGAAGAATTTCCTTCCAAATTTTTACCCTAATTATATAAAAACTTTATTTCTCCATAAGATTTGTCGAAGCCTAATATTTTAGAATGTGATTTAAACACACATACACAGAAAATATCCTAATGTTAACATCACTTTTTTTGGGGGATATTTTTATTTCACAAACATATAGGGAAAAAAATCGCTCAATTTTAGCATTTCGTAATTTCTTTTTTTAAAAAAAAATGTGTCCCCTGTTCCTGTTTTTTAATTTTGTAATGAAGGATGATTCTAAATTTCTTTGAAAGTGTAAAATATATCTTTCAGATATATAGGAGAAAAGCGACTCAGTCACTCATCACTTGATCTCCGGAACTATTATATCTACGGGCTTGAAATTGGCATGCATGTTTCTTTTTGTTGTGAAGACATCCGCTAAGATTCGTTTTTGCGGAAATCGACGTGTTATAGATAAAAATTTCTGTTTTTAAACAAATATACCAAAATACTTTGAATTTACCAAACATGCTTTTTTCATTGTGTAGAGATTCGCAAGGTCGAGATTAGCAGAAATCTACATTCAAAGCGGCATTACAGGTTTAAAAAAATCTTCATTTTAAAACTCTAATCTTACAAACTTCAAATTTACAAACATGTTTATTCTGTGGAGTACAAATCTCCTAAGAACGGATTTAGCGTTTGGCAAGGGGGTTTGCTAGGGGTTGCAAGGCGCTATATATATAAAAATTTCAGCTTTAGAACAATTAGATCAACGGAATTTGGCAAGTATGTTTCTTTTGTTGGATAGAGATCCGCTAAAAATGTGGTTTGCAGAATTCGACGCTGAGAGGTGGGTTCCAGAGGAAGAAGTGTTAAAAATTCAAGTCCTGTCTTTCTTAAGTCAAGAGGTAGGATTATGAGAATATTTTTCTTTACAATCGAAACAATATTAGGACATAGCTAACAATCTTGCAACTGTAATGAAATAAGCGAATCGGGCGGGTAACGGTTAGTTTATAAATATATTTAATTATAAAGAGAACTTTTTAATTGCTAAGCTTATCACTCAAACTTTATTAATACTAAAGTTCATAGTTCTTGAACTTCAATAATATGTTAACCTATATTTCTACCTCCCCCCTTCAAAAAAATCCTGCTTTTTTATTCTGGAAAAACCTCAATTGATAATTATTTCAACATTTTTTTAATTAAAATGGAGAATATTTAACTAATATATATTTTAGTCAAAATATATAATTATTTTGAGAGAACAATTATACTAATTGTAATTTTTTTCCTGCCACCTTTTATCCCTAGGTGAGGGAAAAGCTTTCTTTGAAAGGGCACAAAAAAAATCTTTTCCCCATATCCAACCCAACTAGTTGTCAATCCAAGAGGGTTATAATCATTTATGCACACAATACTGATTGGATTAACAGGGTCCAAATATCCAAGTCGTGGCAATTTGTACGCTCTTCAATATCTGTCAGCGCATTTCCGATAGGTGGATCAATGTCTAGGAGAGGAAGATATTTCCCGCTCTTTTTTGTACTTGGAGTATTGTTCTTGGGTACAGAACCCAGGTGCGTTGGGTCTTAATGAAGTGTGAAACTACGACTGACAAGTCAAGAGTTTACTTGATGGGGGATTTTGTTAGCTATGGGTGGATTACGAAGTATATGTGCCGATAGAAAAAAAGTAAAAAAAAAAAAGAAAAGATAATGGTTTTTCAATTTTAAAAATCATCACAAGTGAATTTTCAATTAATAAAATAGAGTGTTTTGTAAACTTGTTGATATCTGGTAAATAATGATAAAATTTGTCATCTTATACTAGCTCTATTATTTTTTATACAATGATATTAAACAGAGTAGGTTTATGGGTTAATGCGTTTAACTTGTAGATGTTTACTTAAAAGGTTTATCAGAAAACTCTTTCTATAGTAACATTTCTGAGTAGTTTTAAATTAAGAAGTACTTTTTTAGAATTATGTATGTACTCACGCTATATCTGACTTATAAACTTTTTCCAAAATGTCTTCTTTATTTTGGGTTTGTGCTAAAAAAATCTCTCATTTTATAAAAAACATAGTATTGAAAAAAAAATTGATATAAGCAGGAAATATTTCTACAAAAACCGACTCGTAAGTTAGTACCTATAAAATTTGTCATTTTAGTCTTAATAAAATCCTTCCCTGCCAATAACTTTTAAATAAGAGATGACTTTATTATTTCGAATAAAGGGTAAAAGTAAAATATAGATGAATATAGAATTTTTCCTTTTGTAAATTACGATAGTTTTTACATTGCACAAAACACATTCTTTTAACCAAACCTTACATATGTTTGTTAAGTAAATTAATTTTCTAATTATTTTAGCTAATTTATATTTTATCATTAATTTAACATGTTTAATTACAGTGCATATATTAAATACGTGGAAAATCCCTCTATATTTCCTATACTAAATCACACAGTTAGCATAGAAAAACAATCAATATTTTTTTTTTTTACTTTTTTAAATTAACATTCTTACTTAGAAACCTATTTCAGTGTATGCTTTCTTAAATTGAAAATAACAAAATATAAGGCTTATGTGTCATGAATAGTAAAATTATTTTTTTTTAATATTTAGTCGGAAACACACACACACATATTAATAAATCTATCGAAATTAAAAGATTTTTCTTAAAATTTTAAAATGAATTCAAACATATTTTTTAATAACTTTTCATTCACATTACGTTGAAAAAGAAATAAAGTTAAAGACAGTGTATTAAAAATAAGTTCTCAAGAACCCATTAAATTCTACAGATTAAGTGACTTCTTTAAATTAAATTAATGTTATTAATCAGTAGCCCACACAGGAATTTTTTAAGGGGGAGGGGGTCCAAGGTCGAAAAATCCACTATTATCGTGTCATGCTCCAACATAATCTTTTGATTTTGCCAATTCTCGGGAACAAAAAATAGTAAAAAATTAATTATTTAATGAATAATTAGCATTAATTAATAAAATTAATTATTTATAACAAATACGCAACTTAATAGGGTTATAATCAATTGAAAAAGTCAAGGACTTGGGGTCCGACCCGAGGTTATTGTGTGCGCCACTGTTATTAATACTTATATTTTTTAAGAGTTCGTGTACCCCCCTCCACTTTATACTTAGATCATAAAAGCGCAAAAAAAAACAATCAAAATATTTAAAAGTAAAAAATATTCTTAAAAAAATATCTATGTTCAGTTAATTTTTAAAAAAAACAAAACCTTCCCAACTAAAAAAAAATCATTTGCATAACAACAGCAGCTTAACAGTAGCTAAAAAATAAAATACAAAAGAAAGCCTTTTCCTCTGATTTTTCACATGATATTTAATAACCCTAAACATAAAGAAAAGGAAATTCATCTGGAAAGGAAGATATTTAACACTTGTTAATTTTACATTTATCACTAAACAATCACATGGGAACGTGAAATAATAGAACAGTTATAGAACTTTTTCATTCACTCTGTTCTATGAAACATCGTGACCGAAGGTAATAAAGCAAAGAAAAAATGGGTGAATTTCTAAAGCTTAAAAGGTTCACACGCAAACGACAATTTGCAAAGAATCGTTGGCTGTCATTTTATTGCGTGTTGTCATAGTCTGCTAGCTTCACTAATTATCGTTCAAGAGATCAGTTTCTGTTAAGTGGCAATGGTGTTTTTTTATGAATTTTTTTTAAAAAAGGAGGATTTTTTTTAAAAAAAAAAAATTATTGGCTTAGGATTCTCACACGCAAAAATCGTCTGTTAGATATTTATTGAAACTCATATTCATCATTTTATATAACTGCAGGTGTGAACATTTATTTTTTCATAGCTTTTTGACCATATGTTTCCATGTGATATGTCAATAACTGCAGTTATTAAGAAAAAAACACAATCTAGAATTTAGTGTAGCCAACTTTTTTTGAAGTTCTATAGATTTTAATTAAATAATTTTAATTTCTTTAAAAGATTATGATTTTAGAATAAAGAAATAATCCAATGGAAATGTATATTCCTTTTTAATATTACTTTATAAGAATATTTTTTGAAATATTTGCTTATCAAGTATCTCTTAAATATTCTCAGACTATAATTCTCACAAAAGATTCATAGTTTGGAATAGTTCAAAATTTATTTGAACCTAAGATATTTTTTGTATTTCGTATGGAACCAAAATCAAAAATTCATTTTTGCTTTAAGATACAAAACAGAAGTCAGGTTTCACCGCATTATAGAAACTACATTTAAAAGTTATAATTCAAAAAAAAACCTAAGAAAGCTACAACACTATTATTAAAAGTATTAATCTTAATTTTTTTACTTAGATAATCTCTTGTTTTTTAAAAAAAAAAAAAAATCAAAATATTCATGGTTTATTTTTGCTTTTTAATTCTTTTTTTTAAAATTCTAAGTTTAAAAGGATATAAATTATCAAAGTAAATTTTATTTCCTGTTAATAAGATAATTAAGATTGCACTAATTTTACATTATAAACTTTTTCGTCTTTATGTGTAAAAAAAATGAGAATTGTAGGTGTGACATTGACTTTAAAATTGCTTGTAGGCCTCTAAATGTTTAGTAGGATATAAAAACGTTCACAAAATATTTTTAAAAACAGGGTTTTGGTCGATAGTTGAATAGCATCTACAAAACAAGTCCTGGGTTTTTCAGCCCCTGACTTGGGGTTTTTTCGAAAGTTTTAATTCCCAGGATTTAATTTTTTGAATTATATTTTTAATTTTTTTTTTTCATCAAAATTTTACAAGAATTTAATTTTCAGAAAATTTACATTTTTTTTTTTTTTTTTTTTTTAAAGAAATATTGAAAATTTTTTGAATTATAGTGCTCAAGTAAAAAAAATTATTGGCAGCTCTTATTTTTCGTATGGGAGAAAGTAGCACAGATCTAAGTGGCTTACTGCAATACTTACACAATGGTATAAACGACGTTTCAGGAATAGATTTTGCACAGGTCTTTTTTTTTAATTAAATGCCGTAAATTAATAATGGGCCTATTTGAAAGTCTTGACGCTTCAAATCCCACTGCATTACCAACAGCTCTTGAAATTGAATCTTCTATTTGAAACGAGGTAACACTTGAAATGGATTCACATTCTCATTCAATAGCTGAATCAATTTGTACACAAAAACCATTAAGTATAGCAGAAGAACTAGATAAAGTTATCAAAGAGGAATATGTGCGCCAATGCCTGTCATCAAAAATACAAAAATAAATGTCTCTTTTTGAAAATGGAGGGAGACGTGGTGACCACCTGGAAAGGACATACTCCTATTTATTGACGATAAAGCCTACTGGTGTAGAGTCTGAACGAGCATTTTCTTCTGCAGGAAATTTTGTAACAAAAAAAAAACAAGTAATATAAAAAAAAATTAAGTCTCAATTCCTACTTAGATCAACAAAGAAAAATTTATTTTAGCTACTTTTTAAAATAGTTACAATAATATAAATATGTATATACATAGGACAGAATCACAACATTTAAATGGTCATTAATTTTTTTTAATTATCATTAAAGTTCTCATTGTCATCCAAAACAACCGTGTAAAAAAATTTCATTTCAACTGAATACTTTAAACCTTTTAAAGAAAAATTTTTTAAATTTTTTTGACACAAGTCGCCCAAAAAATGATACCAACGGGGTTGTATTTGAATTTTTTTAAATAATTAGTTTTAATAAATTTAATTTTTTAAATTATTTTTAAATTATTGTATTGTCACCCAAAAAATTTAGTTCAACAAAATTTTTTAACCATTTGAAAAAAACCCTTTTTTTTTACCCAAGCCCCCCAAAATACCCTTTTAAGGTTTCAACAAAAAAATCCCAAATTTTTTTATTTATGGAAATTTTAAAAAAATTTTAATAAAAAATTAATTTTTATTAATTATTTTTAAAAATTAAAAATTATTATTTTTTTTCCCATTCCCCAAAAATAAAATGTTATAAAATTTCAGCTAAAATTGAGGTTTAAAAAATGTTTTTTTATTAAGATTGAAAATTCCACCGGAAAAATAAAAATAAATATAAAAGGGTTGTGAGCTAATAGTGGGAATTTGGGAAAAAGAACCCCTTTGTACGATAAAACTTTTGAAAGAGTTGTGTTTTAAAAGCTTTTTAAAAAAAACAAAGAAATTTTTTTAAATTTCATTATGAGCTATTTTTATTTGTTTTCTATGAGGAATTAAGTTTTTATTTTTTATTTGCTTCAATAAATAATCATTAAACCAACTTTTTAATTATGGTTTTTCAGTTATATTAATATAATTTTTAACTATGCTAATGTGTAAATATTATTCAAAAATAGTCCAAAACCCAATTTCCGGGCCCCGGGGGGAAGGGACCACGGGGTTGCAAATCCCTACAAAAGAAATTTTTTTAAAAAAATTTTTTATGCAGGTTTAGAAAGATATTTATGCAATCAATTCACTGATGAAATAATTTTAATTAAGGCCACATGAAAACAGACACTAAAAACAACTGAGAGTGGAATCTTGAAATTTTGAACATCACCCAAGAGACGAGAACAGCATTTTTTTAGTCAGAATTTTAATATTAGCAATGCAGGCATTTTAAAATATAATTTAATTTAAAGTTTTTGTCTTAATCAATTTCCCAAATTTAAAATTTTTTAGTTAAAACATACCCTGATGGGTTTAGATAAAACGTGTTTGGGGGTTTTGGGCTTTTTTAGCTTTTGCTAAACTGAATTGAATGCATATTAAACTTTTTGCATTATATTTTCTATTATTTTGTATACTCAGTATTAATCTTTTGAGTCAGATACTAGAGTTTAATGTAACTTTCTTATTTAGAAATCATTTAATTGCTTTTTTATTTTTCCCATTTTATTAGTAAAAAAATTTAAAACCAACTTCCCAAAAAAGTATACCCAAAGGGAAAACCCCTTTTTCAACAAAATAATTCAAGCATTCAAAAATTCTTAGAATGCTGCCAGTGGCTCACACAGGAATTTTTCAAGGGAGGGGGATCAAGGGTCGAAAGTTCACTATCCTCGTATCATGCTCCAATATGCCACCAACATATTCTTTCAATTTTGTTGATTTTTAGGAACAAAAAGAAATAACAAATTAATTATTGAATGAATAATTAACTCTAATTAATAAAATTAATTATAAAAAACAAATACTTAATTAAATTTTAAGCACTATATACATAAGATTATAATCAATCGGAAAAAAATCTAGGTTCCCCCACACACACACACTTTTGTACGCCACTGAATACTGCTCGTCCAAGAACTGTAAACTAGTTGTATCCAAATTCAGTGATCTAAATACAAGTTGAAATCTTGAGGGAAAAAAGCCTATTAATAGCAGAACTGATAATATATTTGTTTTGAGTCCATATATGTCTGCTTTTCTTTCTATATTGATATATAAGAATATATTTGTGCATAAAAAATATATATATAACATTATTACTCAAAATACTATTAATTAGTATATTACTAGTTACAATGCTTATATTCTTAATTTATATATATTATAAAAAAAAATTTAATAATTTTTTTTCTCTACATAAAACTCTACAGAACTAATTTTTTCAAGGAATCGAGTATTCCCTCTCCCCGATGCATACAAAAAATATTCCCAGATAATTTAAATGAATTAAAAATTTTCAGATTTCCTTTTAAGAAAATCTAATCCCAACTAAACAAAATGCATGTTTCGGTATTCAGAGAAATTGAGTATCGTTTGAAAAAAATTTACCTATAAATTCAAATGTTAAAATACATTTCTATAAATAGTATAAATGAAAAAGTTAGGGTGGTAGCGATACATCTCTTGGCAAAAATCCTTTCATTTTAAGCATGTTAAATTCATTTGGGATTAATATATGTACTTTTTTGCGAATAATTTTAATAAATAATTTGTTTTTAAGTCTGATACATTTTGAAACAATCAGAAAAGCTAAACAAATACCGTAAAATCCGGCGTATAACGCGCACCCATACTTTCAAGCTGCATTTTTTAATTTTTAGGTATACTCGCCGTATAACGTGCTCAACCCTTTTTTACAAAAGAACAAGAAGTGTGCATGTACAATGTTGGTATATTTTTAAGCCATTTATATTCGAGGTATTATCCCAGCATTTTGAAAAAATAGTATATTTTTAGAATCAGAATCCTTTTTTTTTCTTCTAAAATTTTTCTTATATTTATCTCTTTTACACCTTTTATAAGTTTCCGTTTCCGGAAACTTTTTAACTGAATTTTACCCCCTTTTAAAAAAGGGGCAGATGAATTCGAAATTTTCTCACTTGTCCCGGGCGATGACAA